>JADRCH010000012.1:17619161-17689526 GCA_019843965.1 Rhynchomys soricoides
TATATATATATATATATATATATATATATATATATATATATATATATTCCTTTATAGAAGAATGGATAAAACAATAGAATATTATTCAGCCATTATAGAGAAAGACAACATGCATTTTGCAGGCAAAAGCATAGAACCTAAAAATATCATCCTGAGTGAGGTAACCCACTCCCAAAAAGAAATGCATGATATGTACTACTCATAAGTAGATACTAGCCATAAAATACAGGGTACTCGCGATACAATTCACAAACCTAAATAAGCTAAACAAGAAGTAATGCCCACGTGAGGATGCTTCATTCTGACTTAGAAGGGGGAATGATTGTCATAAGTGGAAGATGGAGGGAGAGGTCTTCATAGGAGAGGGAACAGGTAGGGGAATGGAAGGATGTTGAAATTGGGTGTGGGGAGAGCCAGGAGAGTGGGCAAGAGGGCCATGAAAATGAATGGAAACCTATGAGGGTAGGCAAATGAGCATCTCGTGGATGTGCCAGAAACCTGGGAGGGAGAGGCTCCCAGGAATCAACTGGGGTGACTTTAGCTGAGACTCACAGCAGTGGGAATATGGAACCTGAAGAGGTCACCTGTTTTAACCAGGCAGGAACTCCAGTGGAGTGAGAGGGACAACAACCCACCCAGAACATGTTCAAACCAAAATTTTCCTTTCTATAAGAAATGGAGGGACAAAGATGGAACAGAGACTGAGGGAACAACTAATCAATAACTGGTCCAACTTGAGACCATTCCATGGGCAAACACCAATCCCTGATACCATTAATGATGACCTCTTATACTTGCAGACAGGAACCTAGATTATTGTCCTCTGAGAGGCTTCACCCAGCAGCTGAATAAAACACATGCAGAGACCCATAGTCAAACACTAAATGGAGTTCAGGGACTCCTATGGAAGAGTTGGTGAAAGAAATGAGGTCTTCCAAAGAAGTCTTATCATTGTGGTTGCCTAAAGAAGACCTTAACAACAAGTACATCAATAGACATTCTAGCAGAAAAGGGTTAAATCTCAAAGGGCTCTAACCTACACAAACAACTATAGGCAATTAATGACAGCTGAGAGCATAAGAAATAGTATTCCAAAAAGAAGAGCAGAACAACTGCTTATCATGTACCAACTTCTCAGCCCTAAAAATATATACATACAAGTAACATTATATGGGATGAACATATTGAACATGTAAGAATATATATATAATTTAAAATACAGGTTTAATAGACAGCAAGTATGGAGGAACAAGAGAAGGGTGAATAAAGGAATGGACAAATTTTGTTTTTATATTTTAATTAAAAATTAATTTTAAAAAATAAAAAGTAAAACTTTAAGAGTTTATGAACTCCTAAAAGAGAAAATACAGATCATAGGTGATTTAATCCAGGAATAAAATGAGGAGAAAATACAAATATGCAGTGATAGACATTTAAGAAGGCACTGTGGACAAAAGAAGATATTTATTTATGAAAGAAAGCTACAGATACATTCTAAATTATGAAATATAGAAAAACTTTAGAAAAAGTTTAATATTGACATATAAAGAAATAGAAGCCAAAATAATTTTAATAATATTTGAAAAATGATCCACCATGTCTATAGTGAAAAACTACCTACCTCAGGCAGTCTTACATAGTGACCTAATGAAATAAATCCATTATTGCTATGTTGTGTTTTCATTTTTTTATTGGAATATGTTCTACTGGGTTTTATAATGGCTACAAGCTTGTTGCATTAAAGATTGAGTTGAAATTTACTTTAGTCGTACATGAGAACTGATTTTTAAATGATAATTTGGAAAAAGTATTTTTAGATTTTATAGCATCTAAACAGCTTGTTTGAAGGTACGCAAATCATAGAAATTGCTAAATGTTATGGATCTGAACACTTTAAATTTGTACATACTTTTTAGAATATACTATAGTTATACCATTTCTTCTGTCCCTTATCTCCTTCCGAATCCTGTCATGGCCTCTTCCCTTTCTCTTTTATAAATTTATGGCATTTTTCTTTAAATGTTGGTATGTGTATGCATGTGAGTGTTTGTATGTTTGTGTGTGTGTACATTTTGAAATACATATTTTTTATACACAAATGTATATAAATATTTATTTATTTGCACAAATGTAGTGTATTTTTCTAAATATGTATATACATATATACATTTAAGAACATATATACAGAACACAAAATGTTAATTAAGGGCTCACAATTTGACACAGGATAACCAATTGATTTCCTCTTCCCTGTGGTAGACATTTTTCCTCATTCTTGGCATTTCTTTGCCTTTAATGGTCTTTGTCTAGTGCTGAGGCCTTGTGGTCTTTTCCTTTGGCATGTTAGCAAGGTTCTTGGTGTTGTCTGGTTCAGGTAATTTTAGACAGTCTCATAGATATGAGTAATACCCTCCCTTTACTGAGATATGAACACTTTTATCTTACAGGATCAGTAATTTTTGTTTAAAGACATTATTAATCACAATCACTGACTAAAGCAAAATAGCACATTTTGTGCCAAAATATGTATGATAAAAATTAGTAAATCTTCAAAAATCCCTAGTAATTAATAATTATGTGTTTTCTCGACCTTAAAGGGATTTTTTTCAGTCTGTGTCAGACCAACTAATTTCAATATATTCTACTAATAACAGAAATAAAATCATATATTTAGTGATTAATAGTATTTTCTGAAATATTGTAATTCTTGGACAGTGAATTAGGAATTTTGAGTAAAAACAATTAACCAGTGGAATTAATTGTCTTCAGCTAATCTACGAGAGATGCCTTCCCACACATTTACTGTTAACCTTGATAACAACTGGCCCAGCGAAGAAAGGTTGCAAATGCCATCACAGGTACATTTATGGATCCCATGAAGTTGTAAAATTTTTCAAGTATGAAATTCTAAAAGTGAACTATCCATAAATAATGTTAATAACTACTCAAGATCTCAATAAAAATTATAATATTTCTGGCCTAAACAAAGAGAAGCCTATGGTATATTCTTATGAGAAGCCTCAGCATTGTAAAGCTATAAATTACAGTGAAATTACTGCTACCAGAATTTTTAATAAACTCACACACTAGATATTCTGCACCTACAAAAGAAGGATGTAAAAGAGCCAAGAATATTGTCAGAAAAAACATTCTAAATACTTTCATTGTTGATATAAATATGCATTAATTAATTAAAACAATATGGGATACTCATAAAATAAATACATTAAAAAATAGCCAGAAAGTAACTCTTACAGCAACCAAATAATTTGGGGCAAAATATCATTAAATATAAACTGATAAGGGATTCAATATGTAATAAATATTTTAGCAATTTTTCTCTATTTTGAATTAAAATATCCCAGACTCTTTTTTTTTCCAAAAGCACACTTGAATTAATTGCAATTTAAATGAGAGGAAAAGAAAGAACACAAAAACTATTCGTGAGTTAAAGAAAATAGGAACATTACTGCAGGCTGTTGGAGAGTGGCAAATGTTCTCAAGCATCTGCGTATAGAGTATTACAAAACCACTAACTTTTCTATGAATTCTAGTCATTGGCTGAATGTAAGACACAAATAGAGTATTTTCTTGAAGAGCAATTTACCTCTTCTGTACTACACAAGAAAGTTCAAATCAAGTATAGTAAGTGCTGAATAATTCTCTAGCTTTTAAATAGATATTTTTGTGGGGCCAACCTCGCCTCATATACAGTAATCCACGATATCAAATGAGAGCAATAATTGAGTAGATGAACTGTGTTCAAATGTGTATACATTTAGAAAAATAAAACAGCATCAAATACAGAACTTAACTCAAAATAGATTATGAACCATTTTATAAAGGCAAACTGCATGTTTAAATGAAGATAAACATCCACCTGTACATTTCAGATAGGTCGCAACAGCCACACAACGACACAATGCCACACAATGTAACACAATGAATCAGTGACTTTATTTAGGGTTACTTATAAAAGCATGAGCAAGATATTTTTTACAGGACTATGGTCAACATGTGAGCAAGTACACTAATAAAGAAAATAACATTTTCTCCCTGCAATCAATCGTGTGTGTGTGTGTGTGTGTGTGTGTGTGTGTGTGTGAATGTGTGTGTATATCCTTGGAGAGGAGTGGAAATTCATTGGCTGTTCTTCTCCCTCCATGACAAACATTAAGTGCCCGATCTTGTAGAAATCTTCTTTGGGGTGGGGGCTGTGTTGAAAAGCTCAAGAAGACAATGACCATAACATTCCCTGAAGACAGCATTCCACAACTCCAAATCCCTTACATCATCTCTTAATTCTCCTTCCTTTTTGAAGGTATTCAAAAGCCTGAGAGGAATGTTGATACTTCATTTCTTTTGTTCTCTATCTGCCTTATGGGTGAAGCAGAACCAGTAGCACAGGTCTATGGATTTTGGTCTGGCAGGAAAAGCTGGAAGTGATGACAGGAGCCTGATATAGCTGTCTCCTAAGAGGCTCTGTCAGAGCCTGACAAATACAGAGGCAGATGCTTGACGCCAACCATTGGACTGAGCACAGGTCCCCAATGGAGGAGTTAGAAAAAGTGATGTGTTTATAAAAGGATAACGAGATAGGAGATGTGTTCTATGGGGGTGTGGTGAGGAATGGGAGAAGAAGGTGTCTCTCAGCGGGGCCATTTGACGCATCCCTTCCCCCTGAGGGACTAGCTACATGATGGTATAGTATAGAAGAGAGTTTATTCAGGACATAGGAAGGGTAGTAGAGGCAGAGAAAGACAGAGAGAGAGAGAGAGAGAGAGAGAGAGAGAGAGAGAGAGACAGAGACAGAGACAGAGACAGAGACGGAGAGATAGAGACAGAGAGACCGAGACAGAGACAGACAGAGAGAGTAAGAGTAAAGAATAGAGAAGAAGGGGTCATCCAGGAACACATGGAGAAGGTGGGGGGAGGATAAGGAATGGAATGGGAGAGAGAAGAGCACAAGAGAACAAGAAGGCAAGAAAGAAGGAAGAGAGGGAGGATGGGACAAGCAGCTTCTTTTATAATGGGTCAGGCCTACTTGGCAACAGCAACTGTGGGGTGGAGCACGTGGGGTGGAGTTTAGACAGATTGCTTATAGGAAGGACTGACGAAGCTGAAGGGGTTCGCAACCCCATAGCAAGAACAATAATATCAACCAACCAGAGCTCCCAAGGGACTAAACCACTAACCAAAGAGTATACATGGAGCAACCCATGGCTCCAGTCACCTACTTAGCACAGGATGGTCTTGTCCGGCAACAATGGGAGGAGAGGCCCTTGTGAAGGTCTTGTGAAGGCTTGATGCCCAATAGTAGGGGAATGCCAGGGCTGGGAGGCAGAAGTGGGTGGGTGGGTGGGAGAGTACCCTCATAGAAGGAGAGTGAGGGTCGAAGGAATAGGGGGTTTCTGGAAGGGAAACCAGGAAAGGGGATAACATTTGAAATGTAAATAAAGAAATTATCCAATAGAAGAGGAGGAGGAGGAGGAGGAGGAGGAGGAGAAGCTGGAAGGTTTGGGCAGCCTGTGCAGGTAGTCTCTATGACTGCTGCACCAGCAACAGGGGCAGATGTGGCAGGGGCAGCAGGAGCATGAGACTGGCCTGCCAGGTATGTTGAAGGTTTAGTGATGAATGATTCTCGAGAGTGAACTCTTCCCCAAGTGTTATAGCTCGCAATCCTCCGTGAAATAATTGATATGCTTATTTCATGAGGACAGGAGCTGTATAATCACTGAGGGTAGGGTTGGATTTAGGAGTGGATATTTCCTATTGGCTCACTTTGAGATGGTAATGAGGTATGGGATGGACTCCATGTGTTTTCTCTACATGACTGATTGTCTTGATTCTCTCAGTGGGGTGCGGTGGTTACCTGTTCCATAGCAGGTATAAATATTTGCAGCAATAACTGACCACAGGTAAATGAATCTCTCCTGAGCAAAGACAATACCAGTAATGATTTGTGGGTATAAGCACAAGTATTTAGAAAGCAATTGACAGGCCTATGATATTTATGTGCCAAAAAAACCCAATGCCCTAAACATTAGGGCCTCTCATGTCCTCAGTCACAGGCTTCTAATTTCTAATAGTTCTGCTGCTTTTTACCAGCAGGCACATCGTTACTTACTTGTCTGTAGCACACAAGCAGTAGAAGGTTGTTGAATGCAATCCTCTGGTACTATGAAAGCTAGCCACCAGATAGCAAACCTCTGACTTAGCCACAATTTGATACTTCACGTCCTGGAATGTAAGCATATAGTATCTTAGCAAAAGAATCTTATCACCAGCCTTCTGGTTTACACCTGTGGTCTGTGTCACAAGGTTCCATACCTAAATAGGGCAGGGAAAGAGCTAACCTCCCAGGAGTGTGGATAAGCTTATGAGTGTGTGTGGGGGGGTGGGGGGTGTTAAGGTCAGCACCTCTGCTCAGAGGGACCTGCCCAGAACCCTCAGGACACAAGGAAATACAAGCAGCCTAGGACAAGAGCTTTCCTGATTTCTTCTGCTACCAGTGGGGCCTCAGTCTATGCCACAGAGCTCCATGGCCAAATAGTACTGGGAAAAAACTAGCATCCCAGGAGTGTGGACAAGTCCATGAGTGGAGGTAAGAAGAACACCACTGCTTAGTGGGACCCGCCTGAAAACCTCAGGACACAGGGACTGAGGAACAGCCTGGGACAGGAGCCTTCCAGTTTATGCCTGTGGTCTGTGCCACACGGTTCCATACTCAATTAGCTCATGGAAAGAGGTAGCCTCCTAAGATTGTGGACAAGCCTGTGATCAGGGGTAAGACCAGCACCTCTGCTCAGAAAGACCTGACAAGAACACTCAGGACCCAGAGACTGAGGACTGGTCTTCCAGTTTTCTTTGGTGGCCTGGAAGCTGATCCTGTGACAGGGTTCCATATTCAAATAGAGCCAGGAAAGAACTGGTCTACCAGGAGTGCCAACACACCTTCAAGCACAGGAAGACCACCACTTCTGTTCAAATTGCTCAAGCAAGAGGAACCCTCGCAGAGCCATCAGGACAAAGGAACCAAGGAAGAGCTGGGAACAGGATCTTTCTGGTTTCTGTCTGCACCCCACAGCTGAACCTGTACCAAAACTCTCCAAACCCAAATTCCTCTCAGAGAGAGATGATCTCCAAGGAGTACTGACACAAAGGCTTGCAGGAGGGACAAACCACAGTCAGAGAAAGCAAGACCAGCTAACACCAGAGATAACCAGATGGTAAAAGACAAGGGCAAGAACATAAGAAACAGAAACCAAGGCAACTTGGCATCATCCGAACCTAGTTTTCCCACCACAGCAAGCCCTGGATACACCAACACACCAGAAAAAGCAAGACTCAGATTCAAAATCACTTCTCATGATGATGATAGAAGACTTTTAGAAGTAAATAAACAAATCCCTTAAAGATATAAAAGAGAATGCAGGTAAACGTCTAGAAACCATTAAAGAGGAAATACAAGAAAACACAATAAAACAGGCAAAGTAAATGAACAAAAGCATCCAAGATCTAAAAATGGAAGTAGAAACAGTAAAGAAATCACAAAGGGTGACAACCTTGGAGTTAGAAAACCTAGGAAAGAGATCAGGAGATATAGATGCAAGCATCACTAACAGAATACAAGAGATAGAAGAGAGGATCTCAGGTGCAGAAGATACCATAGAGAACATTGACATAACAGTCAAAAAGATGCAAAATGCAAAAAACTCCTAATACAAAACATCCAGAAAATCTAGGACACAATGATAAGAATAAATCTAAGGATGATAAATATAGAAGAGAGTGAAGATTCCCAACTTAAAGGGCCAGTAAATATCTTCAGCAAAATTATAGAAGAAAACTTCCCTAACCTAAAGAAAGAGATGAACATAAACAATCAAGAAGCCTACAGAACTACAAATAGATGGACCAGAAAAGAAATTCCTCTTGTCACATAATAGTAAAAACACCAAATGCAAAAAAAAAAAAAAAAAAAAAAACAAGGAAAGAATATAAACGCAGACCTATCAACATTACAGCAGAGACTATGAAACCTCAAAGATCCTGGACAGATCTCATACAGACCCTAAGAGAACACAAGTGCCATTCCAGGCTGCTATATCCAGCAAAATTCTCAATTACCACAGAGGGTGAAACCAAGATATTCCATGACAAAACCAAATTTATACAATATCTTTACATAAACCCAGCCCTACCAAGGATAATAGAAGGAAAATGCCAACACGAGGACAGAACCTACACCCTAGAAAAAAGAAGAAAATAATCTTTCAACAAACCCAAACCCAAAAGAAGATAGCCACACAAACATTAAAATAACATCAAAAATAATAGTAAGTAACAATCACTTTTTCTTAATATCTCTTAACATTAATGGACTCAATTCCCCAATAAAAAAATATAGGCTAACAGACTGGATACATAAACAGGACCCAATATTTTGCTGCATATAGGAAATGTACCTCATTGTTAAGGCAAACACTACTTCAGAGTAAAGGTCTGGAAAACAATTTTCCAGGCAAAGGGTCCCAAGAAGCAGCAGGAGTAGCCATTCTAATATCGTATACAATCGACTTTCAACCAAAAGTCATCAAAAAAGATAAGGAAGGACACTTAATTCTCATCAAAGGAAAAATCTACCAAGAAGAACACTCAGTTCTGAACATCTATGCTCCAAATGCAAAGGTATCCACATTCATTAAAGAAACTTTACTAAAGCTCAAAGCACACATTGCATCTCACACAGTAATAATAGGAGACTTCAACACCCCATTGTCATCAATGGACAGATCTTGGAAACACAAACTAAACAGAGGCACAGTGAAACTAACAGAAAATATGGACCAAATGGATTTAACAGATATCTATAGAAGATTTCATCCTAAATCAAAAGAATATACTTTCTTCTCAGCACCTCATTGTACCATCTAAAAAATTGATCATATAATTGATCACAAAACAAATTTCAACAGATATCAGAAGGTTGAAATAATCCCATGACTCCTATCAGATCACTACGGATGAAGGCTGGTCTTCAATGGCAACAAAAACAATTAGAAAGCCAACATACACATGGAAAATGAACAACACTCTACTCAATGATAACTTGATCAAGGAAGAATAAAGAGAGAAATTAAAGAGTTCCTAGAATTTAATGAAAATGAAAGTACAACATATCCATACTTATGGGACACAATGAAAGCAGTGTTAAGAGGAAAACTCATAGCTCTGAGTGCCTCCAAAAAGAAAGTGAAGAGAGCATATACTAGCAACTTAACAGCACACCTGAAGGCTCTAGAAGAAAAAAGAAGCTAATACACCCAACAGAAGTAGAAGGCAAGAAATCAAACTCAGGGCTTAAATCAACCAAGAAGAACTAAAAGAACAATACAAAGAATCAACAAAACCAGGAGCTGGTTCTTTGAGAAAATCAAAAAGAGAGATAAACCCTTTGCCAGACCAACCAGAGGGCAGAGACAGTATGCAAATTAACAAAATCGGAAATGAAAAGGAAGATATAACAACAGAATCTGAGGAAATTAAAAAAAAAATAATCAGATCCTACTACAAATGATTATACTCAACAAAATTGGAAAATCTGGATGAAATGGACAATTTTTTAGACATATACCAAATACCAAAGTTAAGTAAGGATGAAATATACCACCTAAACAGTCCCATAAACCCTAAAGAAATAGAAGTAGTCATTAACAGTCTCTCAACCAAAATAGCCCATGACCAGATGGGTTTAGTGCATCATTCTATCAGACCTTCAAAGAAGACCTAATACCAATATTCTTCAAACTATTCCACAAAATAGAAACAGAAGGAAAACTACCCAATTCATTCTATGAGGCCACAGTTACACTGATACCAAAACCTCACAAAGACTCAAAAAAGAAAGAAAACTTCAGACCAATTTCCCTTGTGAATATTGATGTAAAAATACTCAAATAAAATTTTTGCAAACTGAATCCAAGAACACATCGAAGCTATCATTCATCACGATCAAGTAGGCTTCATCCCAGGGATGCAGGAATAGTTCAATACCTGGAAATCGATCAATGTAATCCACTACATAAAAAAACTCATTGAAAAAAACCACATGGCCATTTCATTAAATGCTGAAAAATCATTTGACAAAATTCAACATTGCTTCGTGATAAAAGTCTTGGAAAGATCAGAAATTTAAGACCCATACCTAAACATAGTAAAAGCAATATACAGCAAACCAGTGGCCAACATCAAACTAAATGGAGAGGAACTTGAAGCATTCCCCCTAAAATCAGGGACTAGACAAGGCTGTCTACTTTCTTCCTATCTGTTCAATATAGTACTTGAACTTCTAGCTAGAGCAACTAAACAACAAAAGGAGATGAAAGGGATACAAATTGTATGAAAGAAATCAAAATATCACTATTTGCAGATGATATTATCGTATACTCAAGTGACCCAGAAAACTCCAGCAGAGAACTGCTACAGCTAATAAACAATTTCATCAAAGTGCCTGAACATAAAATTGACTACAAGAAATCAGTTGCCTTCCTATACTTGAAGGAGACATGCTCCACTATGTTCAAAGCAGCCATATTTATAATAGCCAGAAGCTAGGAACAACCCAGATGTCCCTCAACAGAGGAATGGATACAGAAAATGTTGTACATTTACACAATGGAATACTATGCAAGTATTAAAAACAATGACTTCATGAAATTCACAGGCAAATGGTGGAACTTGAAAATACCATCCTGAGTGAGGTAACTAAATCACAAAAGAACAAACATGGTATGTACTCTCTGATAAGTGGATATTAACCCAGAAGTTCGGACCACCCATGATTCAATTCACAACTGTGGGACTGGGCATTAGGTCCCAGATGGAGGAGTTGGAGAAGGCACTGAAGGAGCTGAGGGAGTTTGCAGCCCCATGTGTAGTGAGCAACAGTGTCAACTGGTCAGGTGCCCTGGTGCACCCATAAACTGGACCACCAACCAAAGAATGCATATGGAGTGACTCATGGTGCTGGCCACATATGTGGCAGAGGAGGGCCTTGTTGGCCATCTGTGGGAAGAGAAGCCCTTGGGTCTGAGAGTGTTAGAAGCCCCAGTATGGGGAATGTCAGGGAGGGAAGAGTGGAGTGGGTGGGTGGGTTGGAGGATATCCTCATAGAATCAGGGGGAGGGGGATGAGATAGGGACCTGGAAAGGGGAAATCATTTAAAATGTAAATAAAGTATCAAAAAGAAAAGAAAATCTTATGACATAATTATGCTCAGTAATCAATAAGAGGTCTTCCTCTTCAACAAATATTAGAAAAGTGGCCCACACTTGGTACTGAGATTTTCATGTCATAACCTATGGCTTCTTAGATCATTGTTTATACCCATAAAGGATAACATCACTCACTATTTAACTATTCTTTTATCATTTGAATCTCATGCCATCGGAAAATTTTACTCCTATTGTTGTGTAGCATCCGTGCCTTAGCTAAGCATAAAATTTGCAGATATTTCACAGCTATATTCTTACATCTTTTGTGAACAGATTTCTCATCCTTGCTCCTTCAGGTCTGTTTGTATATTCCATAATTGTCAGTTTTTTCTGTTGGCATATTTTAAAGCTCTTATCTATAAAATGTTTATTGTATGATCTTCCTCTCCCTGTGTACAGGGTTGGCCTGAAGAGTACCTTCTACTTCTTCTATATATCACTCTCTTCATTCTCACTGTTTAACTATCTCTACAGGATTCATATATCTTTTTTTCCATGTAATTTTTTTCTTACTTGATCATGTTCTTCTGGGCAAATACCTTGAACACGTACTGTTGCTCAATGAAAATGCTAGGATGCTGATTACACACCCTGAATTCTCTTTCATATGTGCCACTTTTAGAAATTATAATGCATTCTTCAGCATGTCAGCGATTTTGGAGATAACCCCATACTCACATGGTAGATCCCATTCATCAGAGCAGCTTACTGCTCTGTACCATATTGAGGAAGATGGTTACCTTTGGATTTCTCACTTCAGATGAAGTAGCCTAAATTGAATCTTTCCCCTCATTTCTTAGACACTGTAACTGCTATTACAGCACAAAATATATCTTTGAGATGCCACATGGGAAAAGATGTGAAAGGATGGCCATATCAGAACCTCATCTGTAGATATTAACAGCTTCTCAACCATACTAATTATCCACAGCAGAGACTCTTTCCAAATTCCAAATGTTGTACCACATGTTGAGTCAGCAAGTATGCTACAAATATTTTCTAGGGTGACATGAACAACATCTAATCAGCCTAGATAAAGCAAAAACAACAGAAACAAAGAGCAAAGATATTGCATGCACTATGTGTGAGGAGTTATTAACCATTAAGTCTAGTTACTATTACCAGTACTAATTAAGGAATTAGAAATTAATACAATACTGAAGTGTGACTAGCTAGACCAACTACTGCAGCTAAACTTTAAAAGACTGAACATACCAAGTTCAGTGAATCATTAGAATCATGAAGCTTTCACACAGCTGGTGAGATTTTAAAATACTATAGCCATATAAAAAAATCTGTTTGACAGCATTTGTTCATGTGTACTTAAACCTACATTTGATGTTCAACCCATGCATACTACAATTATAAAATTAAGGGGGAAAATGAAAATATAAGTTCTGGAAATGTCTACCATATGTCATGAGCCAGAAAGTATAATTATCATATATTCCTATAATGGACTACTACTCCCCAGCAATAAACTGAATTGCTGAAACATGAGATACTATGGATGAATATCAAAAGCATTTTTTCTAAGTGCAAAAGCCAAATACAAAAATGATATGCGTTATAAATTTGTTTATATGACATTCTATTAGATTAAGTTTGTCTCCCAAGTACATTTATAGATATGAACTGTTTTTCACCATACTAACTGCAAAATACAATTGTTCTACAAAGCACATGTTGTGAACCCTTTAAGGTCAGTCATGATCCTGCCTTCCCTGTATACTCCATGTTTGATATTAGTCTCACTACATGTTGAACTCAATGTGTCTACCTAAATGTCTATATTTCATATAGACATGTCTGCATGTGCTTAATGAAATTAATACATTTGTGGTATTGTATAATTACATGAATCAATATAAAAATGAGAGGAGGTCAATTTAAGGAGGTTTCATAGATTTTTTAATATAAAATCAGTCTTGTTCAATAACAGATACAGCTTTTGTAGAGTTTTTCTTGACTATTTAATTTTACTTATTTCTCTTTCTGTCCCGCTCTCCTTTTTATAATGTGTGTGTGTGTGTGTTTGTGTGTGTGTGTGTGTGTGTGCGCATGTCTGTGTGTGACAGAGAGAGGACAATTTGCAGTAGTCACTTTTCTCCTTTGACCAAAGAATCAATAGAAGTCATCAAGCTTAGAGGCAGATACCTTTACTCACTGAGCTACTGTACTGGCCCATTTTTCTGTAGTGGCTATTTTTGTTTGTTCTCATTTTGTTAAAGTTTCTGAATTATTTCTAAAAATGAGATTATATTTTCAACGGACAAGTGAGATAAAAACCATCTATCATGTTGACATTGTGAAGATTTTAAGAATTAACAGAGTGACACTGGCAATAAGAGTTTCACAAAAACATTTGCCATTAGTAAATAAGTAAAATGCACCAAGGAAGTGGGTGGTGTTTAATTTCTGTTCTCTCTCTTTTTAAATTCTGTTTCATCCTAAACACAGTTTCTCTTCCCTCTACTGCCCCAATTCCCATACACATAGTTTTCCCCCAGTTCCACTCTTCCTCCATTTCCCTTCAGAAAAAAAAGCAGGTTTCCCTGGGATATCACCTAATACTGCATAACAAGATACAATAAGACTAGGCACAAACCCTCATATCAAGGCTAGGTGAGGCAACCCAGTAGAAAGAAAAAGGTCCCAAGGGCAGGTGAAAAAATCAGAGACGCCCTTACTCCTACTTTTAGAAGTTCTACAGAAAATTAAGCTAACAGTATTAACATGTGTAGGGAGGACTTAGCTCAGACTCAAACCGCCTTTGTGATTGCTGCTTTACTCTCTGGGAGCCCCTGGGAGCCCTGCTTAGTTGATTCTGTGGGTCATGTTCTCCTGGTGTCCTTAACTCTTCTGGCTCCTACTCTTCTGCAGGTTTCCTGAGCTCCAAAGGGAGGAAGCCAATGAAGATCCCTAATTTTGGCTTCCTTTTGCCCAGTGTTTGGGTGCAGGTCTCTGCATCTGCTCTTACTAGCTTCCAGAAGTCTCTCTGATAACAGTTGACCTAAGCATCAATATATGAATATGTATGAGTTGAATATCATTAGGATTCATTTTAATAATATTTTTTTCTATCCTAGGACTCTGGCTATCCATCCTCCAGTTTCTGGTCATACAGGCAATGTCAGGCATGGAATTCCTCTCCTGACATAGGCCTCGAATTGTATCAGTCATTGGTTCACCACTCGCATAAGTTTTGCCCCTCCATTGCTCCAGCTTATCTTGTAAGACAGGAATGTTGTAGAACAAATATTTTCTAGGTGAGATAATGTCCCAGTCCCTCCACTGGAAGACTTGTCAAGTTACAGAAGATGGCCAATTCAGGCTCTACATCCTCCATTACTATAAGTCTTCCTTAGGGCCATCCTCTTAGAATATTGAATATTTCCCTTACTTCCCCCCTCCACTTCCTGTGTGATCCTTCCCATTCCTATCCCCACCCACCCCCATACACCCACAAAATCTATTCTATTACTCCTTCCCAAGAAGATCCATGTGCCCCATCTTGAAGATTTCTTGTTACTTAAACTTGCTGGGTCTCTGGATTATACCATGATTGTCACTTTATTTAACAGCTAATATACACTTATAAATGAGTAAACACCATGCTTATCTTTCTGACCCAGCGATATCTCAGTCAGGATGAATTTTTTTCTAGGTCAAGCCATTTGCATGAAAATGTCATAGTGTCACTTTTTTTAAACAGTAGAATAGTATTCCATTATGAGTTGCAGAATATTTTGAACCTCAAGATTGTGAGCTCCAAGAATGTGTTCCTAACTATGGCTCAGCCTTTGACCCTAGATATTTTAGTTTACTATAAACAAGTACTTGTGGTGTGGCTTAGCCCTAGCACTCATCTTTAATCTAATAACTAAATAAAGTCAGCCACAGGCCAAGAGGTGGAGCAACCAACCAAGCTGCCAGGGAGTGAACATAAGTAAACTGAATAAGAGGGTCTAGGAGTTGAAGGGTATTGACAATATGAAGAAGGAGAGAGGGCACTTTCCCTCTCGGACACGGAATGAGTAGAAGGTTAGGTGGGTGCTTTCTTTGCCTCTCTGAGCTAGCAAGTTTTCATCCTGGCATGTGGTTCCTGAGTCTTCATTGGTAAATTGAATGGTTGGGATTTTTGTTTCATAAAACAACAATCATCAACATTAGCACATTTTCTTTTTCATTCTTCAATTTAGGGACATTGAGGTTGCTTCCCCGTTTCTGGCTATTATGAATAAAGCCACAATGAACAAAGATTAGCTCATATCTTTGTGGTAGGATGGAGTGCCCTTTGTGTATATACCCAAGAGTGGTACAGTTGGATCTTGAGGTGGATAGTTTGCCAATTTTCTGAGGAGCCGCAATATTGTTTTTCATAGTGACTGTACAAATATTCATAGTCTGCATGCCAGAAATTGTTGAGTTTTCCCCTTGTTTGACATCCTTGTCATCATGACTAGCCACTTGTGTTATTTAACTTAGTCATTCTGATAGCTATAACACAAAATCTCAAAGTACTTTTGATTTGCATTTCCCTGATAGCTAAGGATGTTGAACATTTCTTTGTGTTTTTCATTTCAGATTCCTCTATTGAGAATTTTCTGTTATGGTCTGTACCCTATTTTTAATTGGATGATTTTTTTTATGGTGTCTAGTTTCTTGAGTTTTTTATATATTTCAGATATAAGCTCTCTATCAAATGTAAAGTTGGTGAAATCTTTTTCCTTTCCACAGGCTGCCATTTTGTCCTATTGACAGTAACCTGTGCCTTAGAAACCTTCAGTTTCATGAGCTCCCAAATATTGATTGTTCATCTTATTGCCTTCAATATCATTGTTTTGTTCAGGCTGTTACCACATGTACCAATGCATTCAAGGCCATTTTTAACATTCTCTCCTAACAGGGTCAGTATATCTCATTATATGTTGAGGTTAGTTCTCTTAAACTTGAGTTTTGTGCAGGCTTACAAATATGAATCTATTTTTATTCATCTACATGGCAAGATCCAGTTAGACCAGTTCTATTGTTGAAGATGCTTTATTTTCTCCACTGTATATTTCTGGCTTATTTATCAAAAACTAGGTGTCCATAGGTATGTGGATTTAATGTATCCATATTTGATTCCATTCTATTGATCAACCCATTTGTTTTTACACCAATACCAAGTAGTGTCATTACTATTTCTCTGTAGTACAACTTGATATCATGGATGAAGATACCTCTGGAAGATTTTTAATTGTAAAGGACTGTTTTAGCTATCCTGGGATTTTTGTTTTTCCAAATGAAATTGAGTATTGTTCTTTCAAGGTCTGAAAATACTTGTGTTGGAATTTTGATGGGGATCGCATTGAATATGTAAATTGCTTTTGGTAAGGTTGCCATGTTAATTATACCTATCCATGGGCATGGGATATCTTTCAGTCTTCTGATATCTTCTTAAATTTCTTTCATGAAAGCTTTGAAATTATTATCATTATCATATAAGACATTCAGTTTCTTGGTTAAAGTTAAACCATTTTTTTATTATTTATGGCCATTGGTGATATATATATATATATAACATATATGCTATTGTTTTGCTGTTTTAGTTTTAGTTTTGTTTTGTTTTATTTGTCTCTTAACTAGTCTTGTATCCAGCCACTTCTTTGAGTGTTTACCAGTTGTAGGAGTTACATGGTAGAAGATTTGGCATAATTTACACATGCTATCTGTGAATAGACATATTTGGACTTCTTTTTTTCAGTTTGTATCCCATTGATCTCCTATAGTTGTCTTATTGCTCTAGCTGGAACATCAAGTACTATATTGAATAGATATGTAGAGAGTGGGCAGCCTTGTCTTGTTCCTGATTTTAGTGAAACTGCTTAGATTTTCTCTCTATTTAGTGTGATGTTGGCTATGGGCTTGCTGTAAATTGTCTTTATTATACTTAAGTGTGTCACTTCTATTTCTGATCTCCCCTAGATTTTATCATGAAGTAGTGTTGGATTGTGTGAAATGATTCTTCAGCATGCAATGAAATAACCACATTATTTTTCATGTTCTTTATTTGGAGAATTACATTGAGGGATTTTAATAGGTTGAACCACCCGTGCATCTCTGATATGAAAACTCCTTGAGAGTGATGGATAATCTATTTTATAGTTTCTTTCATTTGGTTTGTGAATATTTTATTGCATTATTTTTGCATTAAACTTCATGAGAGAAATTGGTGTATGTAATTCCCTTTCTTTGTTGAATCCTTGTGTAATTTGGGAATGATTGTGTCCTCATAAAATGAATTTGACAATGTTTCTTTTGTTTCTATTTTATGGAATTATTTGAGGAATATTGGTATTACCTCTTCTTTTAAACTCTGATAAAATTCTGCTCTAAAACTATCTAGTCCCTTCTTTTTTGGTTGTAATTTTTTTTTTTTTTTTTTGGTGTTTGTTTGTTTCTTTCTTTCTTTGATTGTTTGGGTATTGTCTGTTTGGGGTTTTGTTTGTTTATTTTGGTTGAAAGAATTTAATGACAGCTTCTATTTCCTTAGGGTTTATAGTTCTATTTAAATTGTGTATCAGATCTTGATTTAACTTTGCAACTTGGTATCTATTAAGAAAATTATCCATTTCTCTTAGATTTTCCAATTTGTGAAGTACAAGTTGAAGAATAATTTAATGATTCTTTGGATATACATGCAGTCTATTGTTATGATCCCTTTTCTTTTCCTATTTATTCATTTGGGTATTCAGTCTCTCTGTGTCTCTGTCTCTGTCTCTGTTTCTGTCTCTGTCTCTCTCTCTCTGTGTTAGTTTTTTTAGATAAGGGTATGTCAGTCTTGTTGATTTTCTCAAAGAACTAACTCTTTGTTTCATTGATTCTTTGTATTGTACTATTAGTTTCTATTTTATTGATTTAAGTCCTCTGTTTGATTATATTTTTTGGCCTTCTATTCCTCTGGCCTGTGCTTGATTATTTTTGTTCTAGTGCTTTTAGGAGTGCTGTTAACTTGCTAGTATGAAGGTACTTAGTGCTATGAACTTTTCTTTTTGTACTGCTTTCATTCTATATCATAAGTTTGCATATGTCATTCATTTGTTTTGATTAAATTCTACAAAGTCTTAAATTTCTTTATTCATTTTTGGTTGACCCACTAGTCATTGAGTAGAAAGTTGATCCATTGACGTGAATACAATGGCTATCAATGAATGAGGGTTGATGTGTGATTTAGTCTTAAGAATGTGTCTTTTACAAATGTGAGCTCCCTTGTGTTTGGGAAATAGATGCTAAAGAAATAATCTTGCTGGGTTTTCCTTTTTGAATGGTTTTTCCTTTCCTCTGTTGAATAATTTTAGTTTAAAGTCTATTTTGTTAGATAGTAAATCTGTGCATCATCTTTCTTCTTATGGTCATTTGCTTGAAAAATCATTTTCCAATCCTTTACTTTGATGTAAGGTCAAACATTGATGTTGAGGTGTATCTCTTGTTTGTGTTAGAAAGATGTATGCTGTTTTTGCTTACATTCTGTTATTCTGTGTCATTGTATTGAGAAATTGAGCCTACTGATACTCAGAGAAAGAGGAGTGATTGTTAATTTTTTGTTGGAGATGATAGTGTATGTATGTTTGTAAGTGTATGTGTGTGTGTTTGTGTGTGTGTGTGTGTGTGTGTGTCTATATCTTTATATTTGTGTATCTTCATGTATGCCTCACTTTGGTTTTGTTTTTGTGGGATTGTTTCTTTCCTTTGTTTTTCTGGTTGTAGATAACCTCACCTTGTGTTGGAGTTTTCTTTCTAGTATGCTCTGTAGAGCTGGATTTGTAGATAAATATTTTTTTGAATTTGACTTTATTATGAAATATCTTGTTTTATCTATCTATGCTGATTGAAAATCTTGATGTGTATAGTAGTATGGACTGATATCTACGGTCTCTTAGAGTCTGCAGGATATCTTTCTCTTAGAGTGTCCATTGAGAAGTCAAGTATAATTCTAATAGGTCTACCGGTTATATTTTATTTGTTCTTTTTCTTTTGCAGATTTTAATATTTTTTTTTTTGTTCTAAATATCTAGTGTTTTGATTGTTATGTGGTAAAGGGACTTTCTTTTCGGGTCCAGTCTAGTTGGTGCTTTGTATGTTTCTTGGACCTTCATCCTTCTTTATGTAAGAACATTTTTCTTCAATGATCCTGTAGGAAACATTTTCTGGGTCTTTGAGTTTGAGTGGGGATTCTTCTCCTTCACCTGTTATTGTTAGGTTTGCTCTTTTTATAGCATCCCTGATGTCTGTGTTGAATGGATATTTTCTTCCTTGATTTCTGTTCTTCTCTGTCTGTTTTCCCTTTGTGCCCTGTAGTTGAGTGCAGAATCTTGGCTCCATTAAAAGGCTAGGACATGAGTATGAGGATAAAGGGAGGAACTGGGCATACGTGGGGGGCATTAAGAGAGTCACAGAGGTCTGTGACCTATATTGAGTTCTGGCAGAGATTGTGGGCTTCTGTTGATCTTAATTTCTACTTTCAACCAAATTCTTAATTCCAAATGTGTCTTTAGAAAAGAACACCATGACCTTTACTTGTTTGCAAGGATACATGTCTGCCTTGCTGCTGTGATGCCAGAATGCTGCCAATATGCTGCTCAGGTAAGGCAGACCTCATTGCAAGATAGGGGTTATGGGAGAGAAAAAGTAAACAACAATGAGATCTAGGATAGGTGTTATGGTTTTCAGTCTTTTGTGTACCCAGACATTGCTGTGTACCATGAGAAGTTGAGAATGGTGGTTCCCAGCCTCCTATACACACAGATGCTGCTAGAGACCATGGTGGTGGTGTGGGGAACAGTGTTCCTCAGGTCTGAGCTTCCCTTTCCCCACTAGGCAGGAAGGGGATAGCCAAGCAACGGACTGAGGAGATCAGGTTTGGTTCTGAGTGAGCACCAAAAGTACAGAGGGGCTGAAAGAAAGGCCTTCTCCAGGAGATTTAGGTATGGCTTTTTATAATGAAGGCCTCTACCAGCAGCAATCCTTGATGAAAAAGACACTCCTTGCTTGTCCAAACTGCTTTATTCATGGCAGATATGAAGGCATAAGTCTTCCTCAGGGTGAACCAAGGATTAAATACCTTTTGCAGGAAAGGAAGCCCAGGAAGAGAAGGTCATTGTATAAACATGTGGGGCCTTTCTAGATACCTCATTAGCATGGAGAACCATAGGATTTTATCCTAAGTGACTGGTTGTCATGACCCTATCTTTCCTCCTTTCTTCCTTCCTTCCTTCCTTTCTTTCTTTCTTTCTTTCTTTCTTTCCACTTATAATATTTCCAAGTACAAGTTTATATTAATATGGACAGTAAATTTCTTAAAAACATAAATATATTATTTTGTGGTTTTGTAGTTGGTGGTGGTCTTTGAGACATGGTTCAGGCTGGCCTTGAACTTGTTATATAGCTAAGGATAATTTTGAACTTCTGATCCTCCTACGTCCAAGTTCTGGGATTGCAAGTGTGTGCCTCTATGGCATACTTTTTTTTTATGCTTTTTTTTTTTTTTTCAAATTAACTTTTAAGCTTGATCTTTTGGAACTTTAGATTTTTTCCCAGTGATTGGGTATTGCCTACAAGTATCTCTGGAAGTATTATTAGCAAGATAGGTCACAGACCCACTTCACTTATTCCTAAGTATGCAGGACAATTCTGAGTGAATTTAGTATATCCAAATGAAAACTAAAGTAGTTTAAATTCATGTAAGTTATGCTTTTTACAACCCAAAAACCAAAACCATGGACTTACTACATAGCCCTGACTGGTCTGAGATTAACATTATATAGAACTCATAGAAATCCACCTGCCTCTGCCTCATGAGTTCAGGAATTAAAGGCATGTACCACTCTGTCCAACTAAAATTATACTTTTAAAAAAGTTGTGTGTTTAAAGTATCTTAGTAATCTTAGTAGATCTTAGTAATATAACTTTTTTTTAAAGAAGAAAATATCCAATAAAAATGTATTCAATGAAAAGAAAAAAATATTTAAAAATAAAAGGAAATTGATAAAAAACAATCTTTGTTAAAATTAAAAGTAAATATAAAAAAATAGATTTACAGGAAAAAAGAATGTAACAAAAAGTGGTGATTTTTGCTTGAACAAAGGAAATACCAGAGCTGTACTTAGACAAACATCTCTTGTGACTACAGTTCCATTTTAATTACTCATAAGAATTTAGACCACCATTTCAAGGAGGTGTGGTGGTTACCTGTTCTAGTACAAATAGACCCTGGCCAGGAGTTGGCTCTAATGACTGCCATACTTATTTATAAGAATTGCCAGTGTTTTGAACTTTCTTAGTTTTACCAAGTCTTCTGTCTGGTGCACAGTCCACTAGCTCTACACTCCTTCATTTGTAATATTTGATTGCATTGAGAAAATAAGATAAGAATTCTCAATCTTTTAATATAAAACCATGTATATGCTTCCACAGACATGATTAAGAGACATGTACATAAATAAGATGACTCTGAGAGCTCATTAAAAATATTTTTACATTTCTTAAATTTAGAAGCACTAAAAACTGTAAAACTGGTGACAGCAGTTGAAGAAATCATGATCAAGAAATTATTATCAAAAGATTATAAAAAGAAACATGAGATCAAACAACTAAAATTGTCTTGCAATATACTTGAGCATACACAAACACACACACACACACATGCAGACAGATGCACATACACACATTTTTATCACCAAATAGCACCCATTTATCGAAATTTGCTTTTCAGGGTGAAAAAAAGAGAGAGAGAGAGAGAAAAGAGATCTTAAAATATGGTGTCTTCACTGTTTTAGATATGGGATCCCAGATCTTCTAAGTAGATAGCCTTGGACAGTCTCACAAGAAAAATTGTTTTGAACATTGAAAGAAGACTTTGCTTTGTCTGGCTCATATATTTCTTCTTCAGATCTATACCAGTATACTTTTAGTCTATGCTTCATACTGTGACATTATACATTTCCTACAACCCAGATCAAATTCTTGGAAGTATGAGACAATCCTCATTGGTAGGCTGTACAGATCCAAAATCTCTGATACTGTCCTCAACAGCAAGGGTCAGACTTCACACTCCTCTAAGAAACAAAAAATAAAAAAAATAAAAAAATAAAAAAGTTTAATACCTGCTTGATTATTTTCATGTCTTTGGAAAGAATCATAAGAAATATGAAGATTCATCACATTCCTGTTTAATACACAGGCTAATTGTCAGGAATTAAATATAAAATCGAAAGGAGCAGGAAATCCTAGTAAGAAGCTTACATAAGCATCTACTCTCTAGAACAAACTTTCTCTACCTAAACTTTATTTAAAGTATTCATTGGCATGAAGGTCTTCAAGTTGTCTGAGATACTTTAGTTCCTAAAAAGCATTTGCACTAGAGGATGTAAAAAGACCATAAATTGATGAGGAAGGTTTTGATCAGAGTGAGCTCTCAGAAACAACCTATGGAGGAGGAGGAAGAAGAAGAAGAAGAAGGAGGAGGAGGAGGAGGAGGAGAAGGAGGAGGAGGAGGAGGAGGAGGAGGAACAGCAGCAGCACCTGGGGTTAAATGCTTAGAACTGACTCCAAGAAAGATATGAGCATCTGATTAAGGGTTCCTTTTTATGTTATGCCTACTAGTAGGAAGCAAAATTTCAAGACAGAACCTGTGTCTATAAATTAAGAAGATTAATTTAGGGAAGCATTTAGCATGTTGTATCTCTTTGGGCCTAACCCTATGGCCGAGACATTTCTCAGGTCAGCAAGTCATTTTAACTGTCTCAAAGAAAACTGACAAGAAAGTATGCCAGGGCAAATTATCTCTACCACAAATAATAAAAATGTGTGACCTGAATCTTACCAAGGCCCAGGGTACACATAGCATAACAGACTCACAATTCATCAAGTCTCTCAAAAGGGTCATGATTAGATAAGTTTAGAGCATTACAGTCTTTTCATTACAATATAAAATGTTAATCACCATTAATCTGGTGGCTTGTTGAACTCTGATGTAAACAAGCCTCCTAAATTGATAATTATTCTGAAAAACACTATAAGCATTTCAGTTAAAACAAATGAGTAAGAAGACAATGTCTTCCTATAGATTTTAAGTTCTATAATGCAATGCCATGCATAATACAAAATAAATAGTTTTGTTCTTGACTGATATATATTCCTCATCATTCTAAGTTTCCCTTTTTGTATATTCTTCCTCAAAAATTCTCAAACTCTAATTTAAGTGACATAAATTAATATAGTCCATATCCCTAATTCCATCATGAGTAAGGGTTGGCAAGAGTGATCACTTATTATTTAGAGACAATGACTACAACATGAGTCTTAACACCATGGATATGGAACAAATAGATCAGCAGAAATCACATTTGAATAAAACAGAGATCCAGAAAAAAGCCTTAATATCAAAGCAAATGTCTGCCAAGATATTTTTGATATCTTTGGTTATGTTCATTCCATTTGATTAGCCTCTTTCCATTTAGGACATGCTCCTTCAGTTGCTGTGTGAAAAAAAGAATTTCCATAGTTGATTTGTAGACAATTACTCCTTTAAAGAATTAATACTTCTCAATGTGTTCATGAACTCAGAAAATTCCCTAGGGTGTGACTATAAGGCAGGGTAGTACACAAAAAATGATAAAATCGCCTCTGCCATCCTGGTTAGCAAACAATTTACAAGTTCTTCATTTGTTGTCAGATTCTGGCTACTAGGAAGAAAAAGACAAACACAACAGGATAGTATTTGCCTCAAGATGCTCAAAGACAGACAATCACTTGAGTTAAATACCAAGTAGAATTGAGTGCTATGATACAAAAGTGAGGGGCACCAAATTCTTCTATCCTTGGTGTTAGATAGGTTACCATTTCTATGAAGTACTGTGTGAAACTCTTATTGAGTGTGACAAGCCAAATGAGCTTTCTGGAAGTAGAGTGTCAAAGAATAGAATTCCACAGAGGATATTGAGGTAGTACTAGGAAATAGAAACCCTTGCTTATTCATCTTAAGAAATTGTAGAACTCTAACTATGTTTGTTAGGGAGCTACCAAAAAAGTTAATACAGAGGAATATCATAGCCAAACTTAATAAGATAGATTATGCTAGTAATTCATCCAAAAAATACAATGCCCAGTTGTGCAGTTGTTGCACTTATACAAGGTGAATTGTGCTAAATCTAGGATGGAAGTGTCTGGTTTGGAAATGAGAAGGTAGAATAGAAACACACAGAAGGTAAGAACACAGAACTGGATTACTTCTTATATATAAATTAGAAAAAATCGACTCTGAAGTCCATTACCTGAAATAAAAACATCAGAGATGATAGAGTAGAAACATACAGAAGGTAAAAACACAGAACTGGATTACTTCTTATATATAAATTAGAAATAATCAAGTCTGAAGTCCATTACCTGAGATAATAACATCATCTACAGGCAGAACAAAATGTACATAATGCTTATTATCCAATAGGAATGTCAATAAAATCATAGAGTATAGATAAAGCAAAGCACACGGACTTTTGCACCAAAGCTGTTTGGCTTAAGTTCCACATCTATTGTTGGATGAATATGTATATACATTCAAGGTAAGGAAATAAATGGTACAAAACCCCCAGGTTTCTTTAAGAAACATGAGGTTTAAAGTCATTAAAAATGCTAATGTGTAAAATGGCCACTGGAGAGGAGGAAGTTGAACAATATCCACCAGGATGTCCAAAGAAGAGAGTTTTGCAGGGCATGAAAAGTGCCAGACATAATTATGAGATAAGCAGAATAGAGATAATTAATGCTTTCAAAAGTAGTTGGTAGCACAATCCCTTTCCCCAGAGGCTCTATTTTCCTTTGGAGCAAACACTATGAACATGTCTAAGTTGTTGCCAGTTTCATTCCACCAAACAAATGAAAGACATGATTAGAAATAACTAACTATCTGTATAGGAACATTAAAACATAGATACACTGGATGCCATCAATCAAAATAATTCTCACATTAGTTAAAAAAGAAAGACATCTAAATATAAGGAAAAAATATGGAATAATCAATGAATATTTTGTAACCGAGGGGTTAAAATGTAACCTCCAAAATCTTCCAAAATATTCAGACATTAAATACAAAATTACTTGTAACTTCCCCAAAGAAAAAAATTAATTGCATAAAGAAACCCAAAACATATTCTATGAACTAGAAATATTTGCTAAAATGCATATAGCCAAGTTTTCTGATGAATAAGCAAGACATTTATTAAAATATACAACATAGGCTATCAGTGACCAACTCACAATAAACACAAATCAACTGCAGATGCTTGCAGCCAACCATTGGACTGAGCATAAGGACCTCAATAGAGGAGTTAAGAGAAGGACTGATAGAACTGAAAGGGTTTGTAACCTATAGGAAGAACAATATCAACCAACCAGATACGCCAGAGTTCCCAAGGACTAAACCAGCAAGCAAAGAGTACACATGGAGTGACCCTTGACTCCAGCTGCATATGTAGCAGAGGATGACCTTATCTGGCATTAGGGGGAGGAGAGGCCCTTGGTCCTGTGAAGACTCAATACTCCAGCATAGTGAAATGCTAGGGCAGTGAAGTGGGAGTGTGTGGGTTTGTGGGGGAGGGGGATAGGACAGGAGGTTTGTGAAGGGCAAACTGGGATGGGGGATAGCATGTGAAATGTAAATAAATAAAATAACCAATGTTTTTTAAAAAACAAAAAAAACCACAAGTCAACAATAAACCTTTAGAAAGAACCATAAGATAAATCAAACTCACAAGGCAATCCTGTTCTCATGATACAAGTAATCAAAGATGCCATCTTCAGCATGAGGACTATGGATTATTAAAACCGACTAGATAATTTAAAGTATGGTATAAGTGAATCCATCCACATGACCCCTAGACAGTACACGTTAGAACTTCCAATATGAAAGAAAACAAATCTGATTGAGAAACCAAAATTACAAAGGCATCACCAATAAATACAAGTTGGTAACCTGAACTAAATTCTGAAGCACAGCAGCAAATAATATTAGTGTAAATATCATATTCAAATCTGAAACTTTGATAAAAGTATATCATAATCAATTTCTTTGCTTACAACTGAATATAGCTTATTATATTAAGATGGAAATGTTCAACAAGTTTTTCCTATAAATAAAGTAATCCTCAAATCAAAAGTTGGTTTACAAAAACAGCTAATCAGCAGCTTCATTTCAGGAAAAGTTATCTTTTTGGAAATATACCAAATATTATAAAGAAATAAAATTTAGACAAGGATACAAAATGCACATCACTTGTACCTTGCCAAAACTAAACACAACAGAAAACAGAAAAATGTAGAGATGTACTAATGTACTAAATCATTCTATAATGTTCTAACCATCAGAAAATCAATTTATCTATTTATTATACAAGATCGATGCTAAACTTAAAAATACTTGATAGAAATATATCTATAGTGAATACACCAAGATGTTATGTAGAAAAATATAGGCTGTTACAAACTAGTCAAGTGTGTTTATAGGTGAAACATAGGTGCTTGTATAAATCTTTCTATATAACACAAGAAAAACACATGAAAACCTGCATTTTTAGCTCTTCAATATTTAATTTTTGGATTTTTACACAAAATATTATTACTCTACTAGCCAGAATTATATGATATGCTCCCATTTTGAAAAATGAAATATAATGAGAAAAATAATCAAGAAGACAGAATATTTAGGCCAGTCCCAGCTGCCACTTTAAATTATATATGAAGTTTAATTTAAGTGTCTTTGGATTTCTATGAAAATAGGGGGAAATGGGACTTAATCCAGCCATTTCTTTCTCAGACCTAAATTGCTTTAGTCTATGATCTTAAACACTGGATGATTCTTTTACTCTGTCATCTGTAGTCCTCATGTGTTTGGTGTATTTGAGCCTGTGTTAGTGGGTAATAGGTGTCAAAAATTACATTTTAGTTGATAAACAAGTTTGGCTAAAACAAAACAAAATCAAACAAACAAAATCCCCACAAAGTTGTGTAGAAAGGGAAGAAATGAGATGGAGGGAAGGGAGGTGGACCTGTAAAGGCAGGGTAAGCGTGGTCACAGTACATTGTATGAAACTTTTAAGGTAAAAGCAGGGTATCACTTTTATAGAAAGTGTTTAAAATCAGCTAAAAACATTTGAATTCAACCTTAATAAACATATCAGACATGTTGAAAATGTATTAGGTTATTTTTATTATTCATCATTCACAATTAGATAAAAGGTTTGCTTGAGTTTTGGGCACTGGCCTAAGGCATCACATGTGTTTCTAGGGGTTAGAACACCTGTCTGAGTTACTGCAAGTCAAACTTTCTTTGTCAGGAACTTTATGGAATTGGAACTAGTCTTAGACATACTTATTATCAAGGAGAATTCAAACACGTTATTTCAATTCCTGACAATAAGGATATTTTTTTCTAAAATCTATTCAGTCATTGTAGGTGGTATAGGTTTATCAATTGTCTCTCCAAGCTATCATTATCTAATTTGAAAGTACAGTTTGTTTTCCTCATAGAGCGTTTGTTAATGGCACAATCTATTCTACATTTATAATTAATTTTGACCAGACAATGTAGGCAAGAAAAATTTCCCCATAACTAAATGTAATGGATTCAAATATTTAATCAAAAAATCCTAGCAATTTTCATAAATGAGAAATGGAGGGAAGGAGAAAGACAGAGAAACAGGGAATATAAACTTGGTCTGCTCAATGTTGAAAACTAAAAATACCAAGAGATTGTTCATTCTCTCTACATGACACTCAATATTTTGAAATTCTAATACTAAAAGAGATAACAAATGACAAGTAGACACTCTACATTGAATTTGTCAAAGAGAAATGGTTTACTTCTCAATAAAATTAATCATGTTGGTTAGACTACACATGACTAATTGCTTAGTTCATACAAAATTTTACTAGAAAATCATTTTGTACACATAAATTCTTACTCAGATGAAACTAAATATTTTGCTACTTTTAGCACTTTTGAAATGAAAGACAGCCCAAAATTAAATTACACCAAATGCCTTTGTATTTCTCTAGCATTAAATCTTGTTTTCCTTACTCTCATTCTGCCAGCATGACATCACCGGAGCTGAAGAGGGGTGCAAACACTATTATACTATTTATATTGCACTGCAATATCTTCTAACTGACCTTGTTTGTGCAATGGAATGGCTGCTTTCTCTGGCTGCCAGACCTTTATTGTAGCATTTTGACCATGCACTAGTAGCTCTTTGTGCTGCTGCTGGGTTCAAGAATCAATACTGGATTCCCAACAGCCAATAAAGGCAGCTGACAGCATGAATTAACTGAGTGTGGCCAGTTGCATGGTGGGTCATTGTCTTTAAGGAAAATCTGGCCATGATTACCAGCCACCATCTCTGAGTAAAGGTTTTAATGCAGAGTGCCAGGTTACTGTAATTTAATTTTGGCCTGCTGCTCTGTCACACTCCCCTTTGCCACTGCTGCGTGAGATCCAAGCTATTAATGGCTGCAAACTAAAACACACACAGAGAGACAAAGGCAAATACTCACAGTCATACCATAGTGTGCTTCCACCTGACCTGGCCATTCTTCAGGTTTTTGAGCCTCGTGATAGGGTTGTTTCCTTAAATAGATCTTTCTGCCTTCGTAACAAGTCAAACCAAAGCTTAAAAATCACATTTCTTGTGTGTGTGTGTGTCTGTGTGCGCACGCGCGCTCGTGTGTGTGTGTTGGAGTGTTCCTGACTTATATATGAGTGAAGCTTTTATAAGTGGCAGATTTGAAATAGCTGTGCACACGCGCACGCGCGCGCGCGCGCGCACACACACACACACACACACACACACACACACACACACACACACACAAGCTCATGGCTTTTGATTACAAATTGCTAAGATTAGGAAAAGGGGCACCAATACTTCCTTATAGGTGGATAGTACAAATGATGGCTGCTTCTATATTATATTGAACATATTTCCCCCTAAACAAAAATCTCATCGATCTTTTCCTTCCTTTATCTTCTCAGCAGCACTCAACACAGAGCACATAACCCTCCTTTGAAAAAAGTGCTAATCTCTCAGAATGCGTTTCCTCTGATTCTGCCTTGCCAGTGTCCACATTCCTACTTCTCCCTCTATTTCATAAAACTTAGTACTAATTAACTTCAGCAAAAGCTTCTAATTTCCATTTACTGTCACTCAAATCTTTATTTGGCTCAGAATCTTGATTAGTTTGACCATCCTGTTGGCACATTGAACTTCATGTGACTCAAACTGAGATCATTCTCATTTGCTGCCCTTTCTAGCTCAGTAAATATGCATTTGACAAATGTATGAGAATGTGGGCCTTAGCTTCAAATCTCATCATCTCCCACACTCAGTCCTTCCAGTGGACCTCTTAAAGTCTGGGTCTAGCTGTTTACTAAATCACCTAACTTCCTTTGCATCTTGGCTAGTTGGCACTTTGTTCTTTTCTAGCTAGTGTCCTTGACCTTCAAGTTGGCCTGCAGGATTGAAATTTCCACCCTCTAGCTGACCTTTCTATCTACGTTTCAACCTGTTTACTTTTTTCCATGTGTGGGACTTTATTTCTTCTGCCAGTTTCATGTTGTGTTATCTCTTGCAACTTCTCAGTGTCATGCATTTTCTCTTCACTTTCGTTGAATAATTTCAATGCAAGAATATGCTGTATATCTGAGACCAGTTTATAACAAATCAAAGGGAAGTATCTGTTCGACCCTTGCCTTCAATTCTGAGATCCATGCAGCAGTTAATACTTGAGCTCCCCAAGGTATGGCAAGCAGAAGGAAAACCCACTGAATAACAAAATAGGATTTATGTAAGCCTGTAAAGAAAAAAATGGCATGTCATTTCTTGTTTTATTAAAATACCTATATTTCTGAGAGAATTTTGGTATTTGAAAAACATCAATCCTGTTTATAACAGACAATGTTCTTGGCTAATATTAATTCAGGTAGTTATTCAAGGGACAGTGCATTATATACAAACCATTTAACTTGAGCTTTAAAATGATTTTTCATGTCTCAGAATTATCAAAAAAGGTACAACTTTGGATCAACATTCATTTTCCATAAACCAGAACAAAGCCTGTGGTTTGTTTTCAGAGCCTTCTTTTTGCATGTGTGTGACTCTTAAAGACATAGTGTCTATAATGTCTGATCTATTTGCACTACTAAGTTTTATGTTTCCTTAATGAATTTGTGGTTTGTAAGCATCATGGTTACAAAAGCCATGAACTGAAGAGTATAATTCATACATCCCCTTTTCCAGACGTGCTTCAGTAAGCATGAAAATGTTAAAGCCCCCACAATTGCCTCGCATTTTATGGAAAGATAAACTGAGAACCATGTGTAGTCAACTTTAAATTTGCCTCAGTATTCTAGAGTGTAAGAAGAAAGGAAGGAGGGTGTTTTCTTATCTTGCTATGCAATCAGAGCTTCTCTTGTAAATCTTTTATCTTTATGGCTTGGCAGATAAGTAGCATGTGAGTTGTTGTCTAAGGGTAAAAGAGACAGGGAGGGGGAAGCTTCCCCCTGTATCTCAGAGCTAAGTTCAGACTCAACTGCTGAAGAAATTTCCAGAAGGCTTCAGTGGCTTTTCTTTATAGTATAGGATGACGTACTGAGCAGGAACTCCAAGGGTCATTTTCTGATGCGTTTTCTATTCTTGTTAGGAGAGGAAATTTGGACCAAGGAGGAATTGACAAGCCACATTTCTAAAACATCTTTGCCTTTCTGTTAGTGTCCTGGTTATATTAAACACTACAATTGGACTGATTAAAGACAATGAGCATGAAGAAGACAATATCTCTCCCAGTCTGTATTTAGAAAGATGCATTTGTGAGACTGCCTCAAAGATATCACAGTGATTAATCAAGCCTGCTAATCATCTTTGCTACTGATCTATTTCATCTACCATGATTCTTCTAGATGTACCGGAGCTATCATGCACTATACTTTCCTGCAATAACCCTACATTTTAAATGGCTATTGTGTCTGCTTAGATCCCTTCCTGGTAAAAGGGCAGTAGCAAACTTACAGCATGCAGATCTGGATGGAAGGTGCAGTTGAGGATCATTTATCAACATTTTCATAATAAACATACTGGTGAAAGTTGTTATTTGCCAAACATAAAATCGTATGCCCTCTTTCTCACTTTTTTCTGTACCATGAAAAAGTCTGTGTGTTTATTTGTTTTCAACCTATACTCCAGAAATTCTGTGTCCCTTCATGAGGTGATTTGGCTATTATTTTTATCTTTCAATCCAAGTATCACCAGCCATAGAAAGAGCCAGAGAGCCCTTTCAATGCTTGGGATGATATATGAGAAGGCAGTGTGGCATCAGCTGGGAAAACAGCAGCTTGTTTTGGAATAATCAGAAGTGACCACATCTAATAATAGTCTATGTGACAGTGAAGAGGAGACACCAGGAAGCAGGTGGACTTTATGACAGAGGATCAATACTCCTGTAGAGGGGATAAATAGATTCCAAATGGAGAATAAAAACAGGAAGACAAGAGAAGGTGAGGGAAGACAGCCGCACACGCAGGAACCATCACGACAAGAGGAGTGTGGCTGTGTGAGCAGGGCCCACAGCTGACTGTGGATCGCAACTGCAAAGGTATGAAGGAAAAGAACATAAATATGAATTGGTTCCCACCACATGAAAGGGAGCAAGTCAGGCACATCCAGAAGCTTGCACCCAGAATAGCCAGGATCTTATTCATTGTAATTTAACATGCTTGCAGGGGAAACAAACCTGTCAGGTACAAGAAGTGTTGACAACTCAAAAATTTGATTTTGTTCAGTGAGGCTTAATTTTTAGTAGGAAAACAAGACCAATCCATATTTCATTTTTTTTGAAAATAGATTTCAATGCAGGGGGATATGAATAGAAGTAACCCTAGCTTCCATTATCTGGTTCAAAACAAATGCTGTCTTGATGCCACTGTGGATATTTGCAATGCTTTCTTGCTCCCTTGGGATGTATATTAACAATTCACTTACTTATCTTCATTATTTCTATTACATATTTTAAACTCACAAACACATACACATACATAGAAACAGAGAAGACAGACAGAGACAGAAAGAGACAGAGAGAGACAGAGACATAGAGATTTAGCTGGCATACCTCCAATATGAGAATTTTCTGAAGATAAACAATGTAAAACTCAAACAAAACTAGATATGCTGTAAATGTTAATAAAATCTCATTACACTAAAATAAACAAGCATTGTAATTGCATGACTATCTGTTCTCGTCATGGACTGTATGAATCTGTGCTTTCAGGATGTCACACAATTCTATAGTAAGGCCTGCAGAATACTGCAAGTCTGATTGAGACTGTGGACTATTTCATTATGTTCAATTTAATTGTAATTTCATTATGCTATTTGGTATAGGTGAAACTGACGATGCATGAGTTTGTTTGCCGAGGAAGAGTGGGGTACCTCATTTCCCAGTGACTAACTAGAAAGGGGGAAGAGTTTTCTCCCCACCACTGAAAACCTAAGTGGAAATCAGAAGGCAAAGACGGGCTGTAATCTTTCAAAAGAAACAGCTTAAGAAACCTCTAGCTATTCCTGCAATGCAGCAGATGTGTTTGCTGCTATCAAGCTCAAACTCATGCTGAAAAAATGCTGACATGAGGGCTTGGACTCTGCAATAAACCAAAGTAGTGTTTACAACAAGCTGTTTGGGTGCATCAGATGTCTTCCTTGGAGTGTCCTTCAACACAGCTCTCCATCCCTGAATCTCAAAATTGCTCAAGATGCCTATGCTCTTTGCACCTGCCTGCTTTCTTTGCCTGGATCGTGATGAGCACTGTGTGGGCAGATCTGAGCGTCTCTCACAGTCAGTACACTGCTGGGTACACAGTTAGGTTACAGTTACTGGCTAGGTGAATAACAACTCATTGTGATATAGTGATGAAGATAATCAAAGGAAGGATCCACCTTCTAACCTTAAGAGAAGCATCTAAGCTTTTAAAAGCCAAATGTCTCACTGAATGTGACAAGTGGCATTGTGTGTCTAAAAGAAGACAAAAGATTGCAAAAAAGAAAAGCTAAGTGGGCCCACATTCCCAGATACAGAACCCTTCCTACGAAACTTTTGAAGCATTCATCTTGTGTTTCTTGACAGAGAGACCTTCTGGTTATCTGCTACCAGACTATAGACTTCTGTTTCCTGATGAGAATTTTGTCTCTAAGCATGAATTTCAGACTTTATCTAACGGTTTGCAATCCATCAGTCATAAAGCAAACATGATATTCTCCTTAAGACAATATTACCTGAGTGTCTTCTTGGTCCTGTTATTAGAATCTTTGCTAAAAAAAAAGTAAGTATAGATAATAACTGGATTACTAATGCTGCCCCCATCTCCAGACACAAGTATAATGCAGTGCTAACCTCTTTGCCTATTCATACAAAAGACCCAGGGAGGCTGTGATTCCTTCAGGTGGCTTTTCTTACTTTCTCAGTAGTCAGTACTCAATGGAAACATAGTAGGTTTTATTTGTGGCTACGCCTCATTCAAAGGCAGAAGGTTTTCACTGCAGTCTGCACATCTATTACATCCCAAGAAGCTTTCACGTAGCAGGTGACTTCCCATTTGAGGATTCTAAGGTACTTTACACAGCAAAGCCATCTCTTCATCCAGTCCATCACTAGGATAGACCTTGTAAAGAGGTTATAGTAACTCTAACTAAAATTTACTGGTACCAGGAGGGTTACTCCATCCTCCAACAAAAAGCACCATATGTTCTTCTATAAGCACCAGTGACTGAAGCCTTGATTTATTCTTTAATTGAAAGATGGTTAAAATGAGTTGTTAAACACATTTGATTCTGTATCAGATTCAAGACTCTTTTTTATATGCTCTTTGGAAAATTAGGATATATATATATATATATATGACGTTTACCTACTTTCCTATAGAATACTATTCTAACTTAACTTCAGAGACAGTAAAAAATAAATAACACTGAACTGCCTTCCATTATTAAACAGTACATCCTGTTCTCAGCACATTTAAATACATCTTTTAATCTGGGACAGAAAGACAATGGTGGTTACTTTCTTCACATGAAATGCTACAAATATGTATCTGTGTATCTATACATGCGCACATGCATGCACTCAAATGTATTTCAACTTTCTGAATATTGCTGCTACCCAATATACTTTGAGTAGATATGAAAACAAAATTCTTCATAATTTAACACTGAATTATATGGTTTATTTACAAAAAGATTCAGAGTTTCGCTTTACTTAAATTCCAGAATATATTTGATCATACTAAATGGACTTTGGTGACATGGATACCAGATTCTTTTGGTTTGTTTATTTTTATTTTTTGTTTTGTTTTATATATTTTCTATATTTATTTTTCAAAGTTATCCCCTTTCCAGGTTCACCACTCCCCCTATCCCATCTCCCTCCCCCTGCTTCTTTGAGGGTGTTCCCCTACCCACTCACCCACTCCTTACACTGGGGCATCCATCGAGCCTTCATAAGACCAAGGGTCTCTCCCATGATGTTTGACAAGGCCATCCTCTGCTACATATACAGCTGGAGCCTTGACTTCCTCCATGTGTACTCTTTGGTTGGTGGCTTAGTCCCCAAGAGCTCTGGTGGTTCTGGTTGGTTGATATTGTTATTCTTGCTATGAGGTTGCAAACCTCTGCAGTTCCTTTAGTCCTTTCTCTAGCTCCTTCATTGGGGACCCTGTGTTCAGTCCAATGATTGGTTGTGAGCATCTGCCTCTGCATTTGTAAGACTCTTGCAGAGCCTCTCAGGAGACAGCTATATCAGGCTCCTGTTAGCAAGCACTTCCCAACATCAGCAATAGAGTCCAGGTTTGGAGACTGTATATGGGAGGGATTCCCAAGTGGGGCTGTTTGTGGATGGCCTTTCCTTCAGTCTCTGCTCCACACTTTGTCTCCATATTTCCTCCTGTGAGTATTTTGTTCCCCCTTATAAGAAGCACTGAAGCATCCACACTTTGCTCTTCCTTCTTGAGCTTCATGTGGTCTGTGAATTGTTTCTTGGGGATTCCGAGCTTTTGGGCTAATATCCACTTATCAGTGAGTGCATCCAATGTGTGTTCTTTTGTTATTGGGTTACCTCCCTCAGGATTATATTTTCTAGTTCCATTCATTTGTCTAAGAATTTCATGAATTCATTGTTTTTAATAGCTGAGTAGTACTCCATTGTGTAAATGTACCACATTTTCTGTATCCATTCCTCTGCTGAAGGACATCTAGGTTCGTTCCAGCTTCTGGCTTTTATAAATATGGCTGCTATGAACATAATGGAGCATGGACCCTTGTTATATGCTGGAGCATCTTTTGGGTATATGCCAAGAAGTGGTATAGCTAGATCCTCAGCTAGTATTATGTCCAATTTTTTGAGGAACCACCAGACTGATTTCCAGAGTGGTTGGACCAGCTTGCAATCCCATAGACAATGGGATATCTGCATTCACCTGAGTTTTTATCTTAGCAATTATGACTGGTGTGAAGTAGAATCTGAGAGTAGTTTGATTTACATTTTCCTGATGACTAAGGATGCTGAACATTTCTGTAGGTGCTTCTCAGTCATTTGATATTCCTTAGTTGAAAATTTCTTTGTTTAGCTTTGTACCTCAATTTTTAATAGGGTTATTTGATTCTCTGGAGTCTAACTTCTTGAGTTCTTTGTATATATTGGGTAATAGCCCTCTATTAGATGTAGGATCGGTAAAGATCTTTTCCTAGTCTGTTGGTTACCATTTTTGTCCTATTGACAGTGTCTTTGGACTTACAGAAGTTTTTGCAATTTTATGAGGTCCCATTTGTTGATTCTTGATCTTAGAGCATAAGCCATTGGTGTTCTATTTAGGAAAATTTCCCCTGTGCCCATGTGTTCTAGGCTCTTCCCTACTTTTTCCTCTATGAGTTTCAATATATCTGGTTTTATGTGGAGGTCCTTGATCCACTTGGACTTGAGCTTTGTACAAGAAGATAAGAATGGGTCTATTTGCATTCTTCTACGTGCTGACCTCCAGTTGAACCAGCATCATTTGTTAAAATGCTGTCTTTTTTCCATTGGATGGTTTTAGCTACTTTGTCAAATATCAAGTGACCATAGGTGTGTGGGTTCATTTCTGGGTCTTCAATTCTATTCCTTTGATCTTCCTGCCTGTCTCTGTACAAATATCATACAGTTTTTATCACTATTGCTCTGTAATACAGCTTGAGGTCAGGGATGGTGATTCCCCCAGAAGTTCTTTTCTTGTTGAGAATAGTTTCACTATTCTGGATGTTTTGTTATTCCAAATGAATTTTTAAATTGCTCTTTCAAACTCTGGAGAGATAACTCAGCACTTAAGAGCACTGGCTGTTCTTTCAGATGGCCCAGGTTCAATTCCCAGCAACTACAGAGCAGCTTACAACTGTCTATAACTCCAGTTCAAGGGGATCTTGCACCCTTCTCATATAGACATACACGCAGGCATAATATAAATGCACATAAAAATAAATAAATACATTTTAAAAGAAATTTAAAAATATTTGAAATAATCTTTAAGAACTTATATCTCTAGAAGTTGGCCTCTGCATACAATTTTATTTAATCTTCACTTATGTCTTTCGTATGACTTAGAATGAATTTTCTTGCATAAACCTACTATGTTAAATAGCTAACATCTGTTGATTAGCTCTCTTGGTAGCTGGGGCTCTGTGATGACTCTATGACCAGTTAGGGTGTCACTGAGGCATCATTTAAATTTGATTTAAAGTTAAAGGGAAATATGCTTTCACGGTGGAAAGTTCTTTGCATTCCTACGTACAGATCTGGACTAATTTCTTCTTTATTAATGTCTGGTCACCTGATCTTTGATTATTGATGGGTCCTTACTTACCACTTCATAGAGCAACCTCAAGTGTAGAAGGAGCTGGTGTGGAAATGTAGGATTCACCCAATGGTCCTATCTCCCCCTTATATAGACCATGTCCTATGTCTCCACTCAGAGTTAAAGGAAACCATTGCTTCCCTTGGAGGAAAGGGTTTGCTCCCATTGAATCAGAAAGAACTGTTGGCTTTAGACTTGTCTTTGGGTGTCTAGAAATGTATTTCAATACATAAATTACAAAAATTTATTTTACTGATACTAGGAATTGATTTTAAATTCCTTCAAGGTTAAATTTGTAGTCTTAGACAGCATGAAACAGCCTTGAAACTTCTTAGAATTTAGAGAATTTTGATAGGAAATTTTATCAAACCAGATATATGCATTGCTGAGGATAAGAGAGAAGAGGGTAGTTCCTAAGAGGTGAAAGCTTATAAGGTTGTTTCATCTTCAAGATCTTTCCAGGTTTGCTTAAGCTCTCATTGCTCTGATATCTTCATCTCACATCTTCCTCTTCTAAACTTTAATTCTTGAAGTTGATTTTTATATGCAATTTAAGTTATCTAATGCAAATTATTTAGTAACTATTATGTGTTTACAATTTCAAAATGGAATAAGGATGCAATGAGAGAAGGAAGGAGAAAGAAAGAGACACACAGAGAGACACAGAGATGGAGAGAGAGACAGAGACAAAGAGAGAAAGAGCGAGCTGGATATCTGTGGAGAATAAGTGAGATAATAATAAACGTGCAAAGACCAAGAACAGACTCATTTTCAGATTGGTGTGTGTGTGTGTGTGTGTGTGTGTGTGTGTGCGTGCGTGCCTGCACTGATTCCTTACTCATCAGAACATTCCAGAGTAATTTTCATCATTCTGTGAATAGTTTGTGGGTATCTATACATTTTCAATGTTCTTCATTTTATTCATGTGAAGCTTTCAGGAATCTTCTCTCTGGATAGATGGTTCTGACAGATGCTTTGCCTTCTCTGAATAAACATTTCCAAACCATTACATGTATTTTTAACATCCTTTTTCATCTTTCTGTAAAACGTGGTCTGTAGCAAAGACCACTAGCATTAAATCATGGAGGGTGAGAATAGATTTTATGTAACTTTTGTTTGAAAATAGCCCAAACCACTTTTCTACATGAAAGTTTTGGTGAAGAGACTTGCATAGTAAGGATACTTTCCATAAAAACTAGATTGCCATATAAATGATATTGAAATCTTTTTGTTTTGCCTGAAAAAGCTATGCACATAAAAATATTGCCAATTTCACTCCCTTAATTCTAGTTCTTGACTAGTCTAGAATTTGTTTGCTCTGTTGAGAATAGAGACAGGATTATTTTCACTTTTAAATTCATCATTATACTTATCACTAAGAGTGTATGGCAGACATGTTTCAGTGAGAGCCTAGATAGGATAATGGGCCCTCAGCTGTACCTCCATGTGCCAGGAGGGCCAAAGAAATACCTGGACATGAAAGCCTGCTGGTAAACTTCAAACTGGCCTCCAAATATATGTTATTCTTATTACCTAGATAGTATGTTAGATATATTTAAATGCTGTTGTGGAAAAGAAAATGAGATTCTAATCCTTGAATGAAAGGGATATTATATCTCCTTAGAGATCAGTTCAAAGATAAGAATACCAAACAGGCTTTTACTGTTATTTCTAGATCAGGGACATACTCAGTCTTTATCTGTTGCAGTATTAACAACTGACACTGTTTTTCTCCTGCATCACAATGGGCATAGACTGCCTCTGGTTACTCTGCATCTCCAATGCAGGTTACTCGTATATCCAATGCTGCAAGAGGTTGGCAGTAGGAGGTCTAACCGCATGTTCAGTGAATGAGCAAGGGATTCATTTTGAATCTGGCAATGGGTTGAGGCTTTTTCTTTTCCAGAATTGCCTTCCAGAGCATTTTCTCCCTGCTGTTCAGGTTCCATTGCAGTCTGTCTGGGCATTTTAGCTCTGTGTTTCTTTATCTTCTTTCATGTTAAAACTTTTTTTCTAATTAGATATTTTATTTGTTTACATTTCAAATATTATCCCTTTTCCCAGTTTTCCCTATTAAAACCCCATATCCCATTCTCCCTCCCCCTGCTTCTATGAGGGTGCTCACCCACCCACCCACTCCCACCTCCCTGCCCTGGCATTCCCTACACTGGGACATTGAGTCTATCCAGGACCAAGGGCCTCTCCTTTTAAAATACCTTCCTTTGTCTGGGATGACATTACAGAAATGAGGAAAATAGAAGTCTCACATCTACACACAAACACAGGGGTGCTGTCTCAATTTATGTCTACCCAGTGTTTCCTTGTGATTAAATTCAGTTCATATATTCCAGATTAGGACACAGGTTAGAGATCTGTTTCATCTAGTCAATGACAGTCCTATTACATCATTATATGGTTTTGGTATGCATTACTATCATATTCAAACTAAAATGCATATTAGTATATATTATTTTATATGAAATTATAACTTATGCAAGTGTATTTTAATACATATTTAATAATGATGTAGTGCTACACTATATATAGCTATTATATTGATACTACTTTCTCTCTTATACTTACAAAACATCTCTGAGAAGAGCCTTTGATTCCACACATGAATTTTCACTAGCTTTGCTCTGAACCATCTGTAGCACAATAGCTTGAAGATGCTGCATTATCAACTGCAATATTTCCTCCACACTTTCAAGCAGACACTTAGAATTCTTTTTTGAGAGTTGTTCTTGTTTATCTACTTACTTATTTATAATAATCTCAGCATGAATAAATGAATTCTTCTTTAATAGTTTATGGCTATTTGTAATTATTTTATGTGTAAATGGTCTTAAGTGTGGCCATGGGCCCTATGCACTACTCTTCTGTTATTGTCATAAGTATTACAGTTTTTGTTGTTGTTTTCTTCATCAATTTGTAGAATGCCAATAAGTTCCTTAGCTCATACATACCTACCTCAGACCTAGAGTGAACCTTTTCTTTGAAGAGTCCTTATTCCATTTCATTAAAATCAGTATCAGTGAACAATATTTGGGTGATAGTATGATCTACATTATTTTTAATTTGGGGTTACTTCTGGAACTCTGTAGAAGTTGTGGGATGTTTTACAGATGTTAGAAGTGTGTCATTCCACCACTTAAAACATAAACTCATTCCTACTTCACAGGGCCTTAGTAGGACCTTGAAAGAACAAACTAAGGGTGGTTGGTGGAAATGAGAAAGGCATCAAGAGTTTTTTGAGTCCCTGTCCTAAACTTCTGGAGATGTAATTTTCTAATCCTAAATTTCAAAGAAGTATTGTTTAGGTGACCTCTGTTAAATATATCATGAAGAAATTGCACTATACCCTTTTATTCTGTTTTATGATATGAGAACTTTTATTCAGTGAAAACTCCCTTTGTAGAAATATTTTTGAAAAAAGAAACACACTGTGTCCAAATAAATGTCAGTAAAGTGTCCAATAGACCCCTGTACAAACTCACAACAGACCAGATCAATTTCCATCCATGCCACTAAGTCCTGAACTAACTTAGTAAAGTCACACTGACTTGAATTCCCCAGGTATTGTCTAGGAATGTTAATTTGGATCTTTGTAGGTATACTTAACTTACTTTAAGGTCATCTTCTTCTACCCTTCCATCTTCATCCATAATTAAGCATCTCTGTATTATTGCCCTTTGCTTATAAGTCTCAGTTGTCAAAACTATCTTAAAGAAATGACTTTTCTCCTCATTTTTATGAACATGTCTTAGTCTTTAGCAGTCATTCAACAACGCCTCTGTACTAAAATTCCCACAATACTATTGCTTGCATTGAAAGCTTACCACAGTTTAGAAGTTGGTTTTCCCTGACTTCCATACTTATTGAAATATTTTTTAAGACTTTTATTAGTTCTTTGAGAGTTTCACATAATCTCTTTTGATCATACTAACCCTTTTCCCCTAACTCTTACTAGGTTCACCTTCCTTCTCCACCCACTTTGTTTCTTTCTTTTTTTTTTTAAATAAAAAACTTATTTATTAATCTTTTATAACTAATTATTTGTGATATCCAAATTTTTGTTTTCCCCTGGAGAGTGGTCAACTTCCTGGTGACTACAATCTTGAGAATCTTTCTGTCCTCCCCAATAGCCCCACAGGTTGGAGTTGGATAGTGTACCCAGTTCCCATATCCATGCTAGGATTTAACTGGGTTTGAGTTTGCACAAGGTTTGTGCATATGGTCAAAACTGCTGTCAGTGCATATGTCCACCAGTCCTTACTTGTCCAGAAAATAATGTTTTCCTATAGTAATCTACACTCATGGCACTTAGATTCTTTCTGCTTCTCTTTAAACAACAGCTTTCGATCCTTGCAGAGAGGGATGGAGGTGTGGTGTATATCTTCTCTTTATGCTTGAGATTTCTGTATTCTCTTATTTTATGCATTCTGGTCAGTTATAAGTTACTTTCTTAATCACTGTCCCCTATAAATAGAAGTTTCTCAGATGAGGGTTGAAAGATGTACTGATCCATGGGTACATTAACAACTCTTCAATTCTATGTTAACTTAAGATCATAATAGTAGTTGTGTTCTTCATAACGCCTCTGCAATGTCTAGCTGTATGTATTTAGCCAGGTATCTTGTGGAATAGGATTTAGACTCAATCAGAAAGTGGCTAATTACTGCATGATGTTTTTGATACAATTGTACCAGTGAGCATGTTGTGTATTGACGTTTACAGGTCCACAGTTGGTTATGATTGATAATTACATTTCTTTTTTTAAAGATTTATTTATTTATTTTATATGTATGAGTACACCACTGCTCTCTTCAGACACACCAAAAAAAGGGCATCAGATCCAATGACAGATGATTTTGAGACACCATGCAGTTGCTGGGAATTGAACTCAGGACCTCTGGAAATGCAGTAAGTGCTCTTAACTGCTGAACCATCTCTCCAGCCCAATGATTACATTTCTGCTCCAGTCATTTGTATAACACTTTTAAGCATTATGAAAGCTAACTAGTATGGATGAATTTTCCAGGTCTGTTTGACATGTTCTATGACTCAAGTATGTGGTGTCATCAAACAGAAATAGCATTTGTCAAGTTCTGTAATCAAGAACAATAGCAATGGGCTGTAATGTTTGGGAGTCTGTGAGAGCTCACTAGCCAACAATTCCACAAGAAACATCGTATTCCTGTCACTGGAGTTTTTGTTAGTTAGCCTCTTGTGTCTGTTAAGGATATTGGTGATCTGTTCCAAAGTGAGTCCATCTTAACTCCTCTAACTATTCTCTAATTCAGCTAAAAAAATTTTCTATTCTATTATCCTCTTACTAAATTATTTTTAAGTTAATTTTAGTTTGGAACCATCTAAATAAACCCTTTTTATCCTTGAAGAATAAATACATAGTAACCAAATTGTCTAGCTACTTGGAGAAAGGACATAAGAGTCAAGTATAGCCTGTATTCTATGTAGCCTGGGATTATTTTGATCCTGTGTGCAAGAATCAACACCTGTTTTTCCTATCTTTCAAGAGTTACAGTTTTATAGAGTCTTTCAAGATCCTGTCTCTTATGATGCCCACATTATAGTGAAACAATACTAATTAATAGGATGAAAGCAGATAAATAAATGGGAAATTTCATAAGAATCATAAGTCACATAAAAAGAAAAAAGGAATCTAACCTTATAAACATATGGAGGCTAAGTTCCACAGAAGGAAGAAAGAGCAAGTGTAAAAGACAGGAGGCTGAATGCAACTTGGAGAGTTGTACAGCACAGAGGCCAAGTGACAGTGAAGCATGAAGCAAACATAGGCATCTTCTGTTATAGTGGACCATGCCAGGAAACTCGGTAAGGTTAAGTGGGTCCAGAGTCCCTGACACCCAGATACCCACCCTGCCAGATTCCTGGCCCTCAACATGGGCCACACTTCCCACATAGGAATCATAACCTGTGGTCAAATAGCCCAGAGCAGAGTTCTTCAGGGTAATGAGGTATCTAGAGGCCATTTTGGTTTAGCCAATAAGCCTCCCTTCTTGGACATTCCTTCTTGCAAAAAGTATTTGATCTCTGGTCCACTCTGAGTAAGTGGTACTCATCCATTTACCATGATGAACAGTGAATAAACTGTATGGACCAACATGAACTTTCTCTTTAATGAAGAACCTCCATGGGGAGCATGTAGAAAGCCTTTCAACTACTGAACCCCTACTCTGTTCCCAACTCTTTGCGACCCAACATGGCTTGGGTGTCCAGGAGTTTGGGAGTCCCAGTCCTGGCTTTGTCAAGGCTCATAGACCCCCTACACTCCTTTCTTGACTCCTTGAGCGTGTTTTCCAGTGGCAACTGGATGCCTGGGAGCTTGAGAATCCCAGTTTCAGCCTCCAACCACTTAGACTGTGTTTTCGCACCCCTTAAGCAGTGTTTTGACACTTACCTAAAGCCCAGCACTCAATGGCAGTGACACAGGGTAAACACAGTCAAGTGTGCTCCTCAGTTTCACCTCCCCAGCAGTGTTTCCACACCCCATCAACTGACCCACAGCTTCTAAAGAAATTCAACTGTTGCAGCATGGGACATTATTAGTGGCACTTGAGGGGAAGAGGAATTCAAGAAGGGAATAATTGGTAAAGGCAGGTTTGTGAATTGTGAACATCAAAGAGTGAGGCCAGGTTACAAGTGCAGTTGATTGATCACAGTGCACACAAGTGAACTACAAGGTGGAAAAACCACATGGCTGCATCCACAGCTTCCACCAAACAGCCCTTGTTTGCCTTCTGCCATAAATGCCTCCTCACCTTGTCCACTGATAAGGCTTTTTCTCTTCACTAATTTTGTTCCTTTCAGTTGCTAGGAGCTTTTGGCAATTCTTTCTGTGGCTTATGGCTTCCCCTTCAGTTGGTTTTCTCATTCACTTAATTTATTTAACAAACATTCACCAAATCATTGTACAGCCAATTACTCTTCTGGGTACCTATAGGACAATTAAAATGAATCAGTTCCTGTGTCCTAGTCCTTAAAAAAATCTTGTCAGCTGGAAGACAAATGGATATCAGACTGATATATCATCTGAACCATGTAAAGGTGAGAATGGTCTACTGATGGACTTCATCTGCTATAGATCTCCCTTGCTATGCCATCAGCAATTATAATATAGCAGGAGCCTCTTGGTATTTCTGCTTTTAGTTCTCTTCTCTGAAACCCACTTCATATTCTACTTCAAAATTAGTCTTCCTGAGTCACTGCTCTTGAGATTTCTGGGCCAAAATATGTATCCCAAACCAGAAGCTAAATGTAATGTGAGGTCCTGGATAAGATCTTGTACGAGGAAAAGAATATCCTTGGTGAAAAAGACTGTTGAAAACCAAAGTCCTCGAGATTAGGGGTGTTAAACTAGTACCCATTTCCTAGGTACGATCATTTCACTGTTTTGGTGATATAGGAGGTTGTCAAAAGGAATGCAGGTGCATGCTATATACTTTCTTGAAGTTTCTATAAGTAGAATATTTACTTAAATATTAGTTATGCATCACTTAATATTAGTTTTAAGCACACACAGTTGTTCAAAATATTCTTAGATGAGAAAATAGGATGCTTTTACTGACATTATAGTAATAAAGTATCTAAAATAATGTTATGTTAAATAGGAAAATGTAAATGAAGTGATTCATCAACGATATAAATCAGAGGACTACAAGTTCTGCCATCATCACAGGTGACTCTCATAGAGGAACGCAGAGGAACAGAAACAAATCTTTTGATAATTTGTGATATTTGGGCTGTATATCTATGCCATGGGTCTGGTTGTTCTTATTGTTGTTGTTGTTGTTTGGGGGGGTTTTATTTTTGTTCCTGTTTTTATTGAGATAAGGCTTCACTATATATCACTAGCTGTTCTTGAACTCACTAGGTAGCCAGGCTGGCCTTAAACTAACAGAAAACCTTCTTCTGCTTCTGCCTCCCAATTGCTGAAATAAAAGATGTGCATCATGACACTTGGCTTATGCCATGCATTTGAAAGGAAACAAAAAACACCAAGGGCTAGTAAGCCTTTATTCTCTGTGATAAAATAGCTAGAAAACACAACTGGATACATTTATTTTGTTTTCATATTTAGAGTCATTAATCCATGCCCACTTACTTGATTCTGTCATGTCTGCATTTGTGGTGAGGCAGAACATAGTCTTGAGCAGCAAGATGTGGAGCATAGCTGTTTATCTCATAGCAGCTATGAGCAAAGAGGAGAGCCCAGAATTAAACACACTCCACAAAGTCACATTCCCAGATCCCTCCTCTGCTAATACTGCTAATAGCCGATCCAACTAGAAGCCCATCATTAATATAGTTATGAGGTTACCACTCTCATGATCCTATTGCCATTCACTATATGAGAGCCAAACTTTTAACACATTCACATTTAAGAGAGGTACTCCATAGTGAAACCAAAACAACAAACATGAGTAGTAAGTCAGGTTAACGGTGACCACAAAACCTGATTAAGAAAGCTAGCAACATAATGTGGAAGGGATTCTGAGAACTAGGTCATGGCTGCATATGTCTCTTATCTTTCTTTCTTTTGCAAAGACATTTTATTATCTTTCAGAATAAGTACTGTGCCTGGTGGAGCTAAGTAAATACATAACTCATGCAATATTCAAAAATTAATGCATGCTCCAGTGCTAGCAAGCTGTGTGACTGTAGGCGAATGACTTTGCTTACTATTTGTTCTCTAACTGGTTGTGGTAAAAACATGATGAAGGGTAACTTTTCAAGCCAGAAACAAGCCACTTTTGCGATGATTATTTTTTTATCATCGTGGCCTTAAAGGAAGAGCAACTAACATTTATTAAGCCAACAATACAACTGCAGAAGCTAAGCCCAGATATCTGAATATTTAATCTCTTAAGTGATTCTGTTGTAAGTGATCTATGGGTGACAGTTGAAGAGATGGAGCTCTGAGGTAGTACTGTCCCCTAAATACGGAGTAAATATCTTTTAATGTAGGCTGTTTCTCTCATTATTATTGTTTTTTCCATATGTTTTATTTTATTAAAATCCATTGTTTTCATGTACTATATTTTGATGACAATTACCTCCTTCAACTCCTCCAGGATCCTTCCCACTTTTCTACTCACGAAATCCACACACTATAGGGTATTTCTTGATTAATAATTTCTTAGCGATCACATGAAGATGTCTTGTGCAAGTTTCATACATATATCTCATTGGATATTCTTAGCCACCATCTTCCCTCACTGTCCTCCCTTGTGGCCTTTCCTCCCCTCCACACAGTTCCCCTTCTGCTTCAGTGTTCACGCATTCCACTCAGCTCTGTTATCCACATTCCCTTTAGATACGTTCTTCCTTTTTCATAGGCCCTTCTCCTTTGATGTGGCACACACTCACCAAACACCCACCACACACACTTAATCTAGATTTCACACAGTATTTATCTTCCCTGGTTTTATTAGTATTCGTATATGACAAAGCCAGTAGATATGGAGGCTAATAGCATTAAAAATATTCGCAGAGAAGTGGCCACAGGGATAGCCCCAGGGCTAGTCAGTAGGCAACGGCCTGAAAGAAGAACACAAGCAGTTTTCATTGTGGTTTCTCTAGAGACAACAGAGAAAGCAGGTTCAGCAGGTCCAGGACAGCCTGGTTTCCATAATTTCAGTTGGTTCTGGGCATAAAGACTTCTCCTGGTTGTGTGACACATGGCCCTTAGGTGATTAGGGAGAGCAATGGAAGCTAGAATGGAAAGGCCCTAAGTGGAGGCAGCTGGGAGTAAAGGCACTTGACTGGCTGGTCTGTATATGAAAGCCAGGATCGCACCTAAAGTGTCTTGAAACTGACTTCTTGACCTGGTTATTCTTGCAGGGCCAGTGAGATCCAATTTGTTCCTATTGAAGCTCAAATGTGACTATGAAAACCAGTGACAGATACAACTGCAAACATTTTGGTAGATTTCTTTTTCTTTCATTTATTTTAATAAACAACCAAAAAAAAACATTTTCAATGAACTATTTTTAATATAATATATCTATGATGTTAGCATTTCCAACATGCAACTCATATAGGGTTACTAATGTGATATTTATTTTGTGCTAAGTTTGAACTAGCCATGTCTGATCAGCGGATATGTTACAAGACAGGACAGAATTAGAGAACTGCAGACAAATTCATTGGGCTTGATGGAGACTTTGAGAAATCTTTGAGCATCTGTTTGAAGGTGGAAGCCATGTGGCTCATTAAAGTGATCTCTGTTCTCACCCGTTGACCTACCCTAGCATATCTGCAGTACTGCCCCTGTCTGGCTGGCAGCTCTACCCTCACCTCATTACCGTGTCTCCAACACACTGTGATCTGCTTCTTTCCTTTCTCTCCCTGTTAAGTCATCTTTCCTAACTTAGACAAAAGAAGACACTGCTACTGGCACTCTCCAGTTTGTGACTTCAAAAATCACTGTTCATAGTGCATGGACTGAGTGACCTTGGACCAGAAAAGAAATGCTGAAAAATTACTTGGCTAATTTTATAGTGGTAAAACTTGAAAATGCTAAAAATGGACTCTTATCATTTGCTATAAATATGAGCAAAGCTTCTTGGTGATCTGTAGGTGAAAAGGAAAACAGATTTACTGAGACTCATTTTGTAATCTATGCATCAGCTAAAAGATCATAGTGTGTGTGTTGTATGTGTAATTACAGGATAAAATGCATGAGTAGCTTGTTAATCTGGAAAAAGAATTAGAAAGAAGGCACAGTGTACACTCTTTGTCTGGACATAATAGTTTAATCGCTGATCATTTCTCAGCTTTACCTATTCTCTTGTTGAAATTTAACATAAGTCAAACAGTTTTAATGCCTCACTCAACAGACCCAAGCAAGGTGTCCCATGACAACCTAAGTTTCCCATTTAATGTTGGCTGGATTCTAAATCTTTTTGTATGTCCTTGCTGTTTTCAGGTGTAAATCTGGCATACCAAACAATGTGTGTGTGTGTGTGTGTGTGTGTGTGTGTGTGTGTGTGTGTGTATGTGTGGCTCTGTCCTGAGGCAAAAATCCACAGAGCTCAAGAGAGGTTCTGTGGTCTATGTGTCTTCCTGTGTTTCCTATAAATAGTGACTAACGAATTTCAACGAAAATGTCAACATCAACATTTTTCAGGACCAAAAATTCGAGCTTCTATTATTATCTTACAAATGTGCTATCAAATATGGATAGAAATCTGACAATGGATGGGTATCAACTCTGTAACCTAAGTAGCACGTTGAGAAGAACATCATTGTTCATGTGTATTATTGTTAATCGTTACTTCTTGTGAACTCCTCATGTGAATTTCCCTGAACAGACTGATCTTGAAATTTAAATGGTCCTGAAAATTATGTGTAATTTATCAAAGTATTACTTCAAGGACACATGGATTATATTCAAAAAGGAAAGCAAACACTATGGCTGAGTTTTCATTCTCAATTTCTCCAGTAATAGAGAACAAGATACTTCCAAATGTTTCTCAGAAATGTTCAAAGTCAATGATTTATATTGAAATCACTAGCTTGTCTTCAAACTGCTAGGTTATAATAGTGGAGTCTGTCTAATAAAAGGCCACAACCCAGTACAAGATAGTCATTAGAAAAGCATTATTATTATTTTCTAATTAGTAAAAAATTATTAGATTTCCCGTGGCTTCTCCTGCTGAGCAATCATTTGATCTTGCTTATGTTGACAAACACACATGTCACCAATTCTGCCTCATTTATCATTTGACAGGGACAGTATTTGCTCTTTTGTGTATAAAGAAAGGAAAATTTAGGGTAAACAAACAGGCAAGAGGAATCAAGCAGTAACTCAAACTCATTTTTTTGTTTAACAGTAAGGGAGTAAACTAGTGACTAAGGGAAAATAATTTACTATCTGTTTCATAGCAGAATGACTTGAATATCTTCTCAGAGTAATGGTAGCCTTGATTTCACAGATCTTAAAAATAAACCAAATTGGAAAAAAGGAGAACTGATATGCTTAATATTGAGAAAGGAGGTACTTGGAAAAATAAAGGAAAATCATTGAGAGTGACTGTATTGATTACTTTTTACTATTTAAAATGATATTTTTGGCTAAGAAATAAAAGAAAATAGAACGATCTTCCCTTTTGTCTGTATTTGATAAAAATAAAACGAAAAATGTATTCTGTGCAAAACAGACTTTTCAAATTCAGTGTGATGATTTGAAATTTCAATCTGGCTCCTTAAATTTGGTTGTTATCTTTTTATATTAAAGAAATTTCAGTACCTAAATAAAATGTCTAACAAGGACCACATAGGTTGGAGCTTCACAGGAATTTACACTTTGGAACTCTCACAAGACCTAATTGGTTGGTTGACAGATTGTACAGAAATCATCATTATGGTAAGGAGAAAGATGCAAATTGAAATGATTTCAGGAAAGAAGACATCTGTATATGGATAAAGGCACAGCTCAGCACCAGAGCTAGGGAAACAAGGAGGACTGTGTGCTTGCTGTCAGGGTGGGCTGGGAGTTCCATCTGATAGTGAGAGTAAAGACCTGGGCTAAAACCTCGGGGTTCACATACAGTAGCTTGTTTCTAGGCTCTGTCAGTGTAAACGTAACAAATTAAGATTGACCTTGCCTGTCAGCAAATGAAATATCATTATAGCATTTTGAAATCCCAGCTCCCAAATATTGGGAGTGAGCTTTAAAAGGACCCAAAATTCTAAAATGTCAGTACAGTGGTTTCCTTTGGCACACTTCAAACAGTCTTATATAAAAGATTTCCCACCATTTGGTAAGGAAAATATGTCTAAGAAAATCCATTAGATGTTCTTGATTCTGTTTCTAAAATATAACATTCAGTACTGTGGGTGCAGCACACCTACTGAAGTACAAGGTTCCATTATTAGTCATTTCAATCTTGTTTTACATGAATCCCTTTTTAATTTTACTAAAGTTTACCCATGACTCCCCATTGTGATTATAGGTTGCTATGAGGGAAATACAACCAACCTACATATTAAAACATCTTTTCTGTTTTTCTGAAATCAATATTTGTTCTTTGTACTCATTAAATATGATGCTTCAGAATTTAATGCTGTTAACATTCTGCAACAAATTGATATTTTAATCAAACTGAAAAATTTATAAAGAAAAAGCAGTAAAAGTGAATGACAATTCTCAAAAGGCAGAATACTGTCTTATGCATAACAATTTTAAAAGGCAGGGTAGTTTTCTTATTTTTTATATTTGTAAGATGAGGTTGACCTAAATAGCATTTATGTTACAAAATAGTTATTAGGTAAATAAACAAAAAGTTAAATTCAATGAAGTATTTTCTAAGCCATTTTATCACATAAAAAATAACCCTTTCAATAATAAAATAATTGTACAAAAAAAGTCCTCCCTGTCTTGTCAGAGAGCTGTCTCTTCAGAAACTGCTCAAAATGGATTTTTAGGGTCATATTCAATGCATCTGCAAATGGTTTCAATTTTGTTAAATGATGGAGATTGGTTTACAACATTATTAGTGTATGTCTTTGTTTCTAACAACAACAAAAAAAAAATGTAAGAAAACAAAATGCTGGGCCGTTATCTCTTTAGGTGCCTGTCTGGGACATATAGTGCAAACTCATTTTTTTAGAGATAAGATTAACTCCATAAGAATCAGATGCTGTCTTTAGAATATTTGACAACTTTACAAAAAGAAAAACCAGGAGTTTGTTTGCTATTTGCCAAGGAAAGATAATAAAACACTTGTTCTCATTTTAAATGGATGCCTGATATTAGAAAACAGAATATTCAAGGCTTAGCTGGAATGATTAAAAACTGTAGCTGTCTCATTAATATAGGACTTTAAGGTAATGGCAAATGGCTCATTGGTTCTTTGTGTGAATGATGTGATCAGATGATGGGGGAGGGGAGACAGATGAAAGAGTATGGAATCATAAGAGCTGATTTCCATTGCCCAAGAGGAAAATATATAGATAGATTCTCCCTTCCTGGTTTTTCCCCATGACAACAATCTTGAAATGCTGAAATGCACCTCTCTGAGCTAGTATTCATCCACACTGATAGCTAAAATGTACCTAAAGGAAAAGACAAACAAGCAATGTGCTTATTAACTTGGATTATTAACAACAGACTGCCTAAGACTGTTTCACTTGAAATTACAAGAGTTATATTTTTATTCCGATTATCATGGTTGTACAAACCTCTCGGTACAGTGAAAGACACAGGTGTGCATATACAGAAACACAAATAATGAATCTTTGACCCCATTTCTGTCATCAACATATAATTTCATATTTTCCCATTTGACTAACATTATTGTTCCAAATCCATGGACCTACTTCACAAACCGTACCTACTAGGTCCCATCATGACAATTCTCTCATTAAGAAGTAGCCCATTTTCTAGTTATAAAACTGCAATCACAGAGGGAAATAGATTTCCAAGGAACTGAAAGTGCCTTTAGAATTCTAACTTCTTATTATTTTTCTAAGTTTTTAGAATTTTTTTTATCTCTCTCAAGAGTGCAGCACAATAAAACCAATGAAATACAAAGTTACAACCATGTTACAGGAACACTGGATGTGTTTTGGACTTTTAAATATACAGAAAAAAGCTAGAGGAAACCCTGAAGCAGTTGTATTTTAAAGACCATGACATGCTTTGTGAATATGTCACATATAATCAGCTTGTGGACAAGTGTCCTGGGTAATTCTTCAGCACACTGAACCACCACTGCTTTATAATTTAAGATGTGCAATATTTTTTTTAAATCTCTTTTCTTCCCATAAAAATATTCTGCTTCTGATTAAATAGACAAGAATTCAACAATAGCATGCACAGCATATATGTGTAGTATGTAATCTATGCACTTAAAGAGACAGAGCTGATTACAGAATAAGGGCATCGAGAAAAATTGGCTCCAAAAATCTGAATCAACTTGAAGGGAGACAAAAATCAAAATAAAGAGCGATGATCTCCTGTGTCTCTTGGATCACAGTGTATGCTTGGTGTTAAATAGGCAGTTTCTGAAGCTCCCTGCATTCTCTTCTGGGAGGGAGTGTACATGTGTGTCTCGGGCAGTTGCTGGGTTTTCCCTTTCCCTGCTCTCTGCCATTGCTTTGCCCTGCCTCCCTGTGTCCAACATCAAAATCACACAGGCAAAATAAAGAAAGTCGTTTGCTTCGACCTTCACTGTAAATGATTGCACCACAGGAGGAAGATGGCAAAAGTGTGGAAGGAGGAGTGCTCCCTCCAGTCACTGGCAATTATCAGAGCAGGGACCCCCAATTCCTACTCTGATACTCTGGCTCTGGGGGATGCCACCCAAGGGAACAGAAAGACATGCACAGGAAACCATTTTGTCTTCTGACAAAATTTCTATACGAGGCATTTTTAGCCTCATTTTCATGAGGGAAAGAAAAATAGCATTTCACATTTATTCCCAGCGAATGTCAGAAATGTGTTTTCAGACTAAAGAATATTCTTTTCAAGAAAAAAATTGTCAAAATCTAAAAGCCGACAGTTAATACTTTTTTTCCCCATTTTAATTAAATGTCTAAAACCCTAAAGGTATCTATAGTATTCATTCTAAGAGTTATTTATCTAGATAAACTGTTTATTAATGTAGGTGAGAGATTATCATTTTATCACACTTTATAAATGACATGTGGCTACATGCCTGCATGTCAGTGTCACTGCTGCCAGCAGATACTGTAGTTGTTAAAGAACAAAAGAGAGCATTTTATTTTATATACAACAATTTTCAGAAATACTCTCCAATATACTTAATTTATAATATAGATTAGGAACACCATTTTGGTGTGTAGAGAGGTCTAGCTAGACAACAATGTTATATCTAACATACATAAATAGGCTTCAACTTACGTAGACATGCTAATTCTTAAATTGTATGATAAGGAATTAAATATACATTCACAGCCTGCAACAGTTCTACAGGCAGTGAGAGGGGTGGCCTTCCCTCTAAGCAATGCAGCAGGTATTTGCATATCTTCATAAGAGGCTGCAAGTGCTGTGAAGTACTTGAATTCTTACTACAGCAAGAGCAGTCATGATTGGCTCAATTGATCACTGCAGTTGCTTGATATTACATAAAAGGTTGGTGTTGAAGCATATGGATTAGATAATAATCAGAGTTGTTCTGACATGGTCTATTTAATAATTCAAAGATGAAAATTTGAAAATGATTCTGCACCAAGCTGCAGAACCCAGTTGACACTTTATTTATATCAATGCTCTTTGTGTGGTTTGGTAGCTGTGCAGATTGCCTGTTCAATGGAGTTATTTTTCTAAAGCATCAATATTCCAAATCACCATCAGCAAATAATCAGATACATCATCTGTCACCATCGAAGGGTTGAAACATTCTGTGTCTCTGTACATGGGTGTAGCAGAAACTGACAGGCAATCACTGTTTCTGTACATATTGAAAGTGCAACAGAAGATGGGGCTAAAGACACCACAGACATGATCAGTCTTCCTGGAAAAATGGCTCATTGATAACATTCATCTGAGTAGATTTGTTCTAGTGAATAACTCTGTTCCCTTGAAAAACATAGGAACTAAAATAGATATAACTGCATTCCCATCTGCCTGGTGAACATGTAATATTACTGTTTCTGTAGAAGAAAGAGATAGACATTCATGGCTCCACAGGCTAGGCTCAAAACCATAAATGTCTTTAATATATATGAGTGTTTTTCCTGCAAGTACACATGCGCACCAATTGTGTCTAGTACACATGGAGGTCAGAATGGCATCAGATATCTTGGAACTTGAGTTGCATACAATTGTGAGGTGCCATGTGGGTGCTGGGAATCAAACCCAAGTCTTCCAGAAGAGCAGTGAGTGGTCTTAACTGCTAAATCATCTCTCCAGTACCAACCAGATAACCAGATGCTTCAAATGGCCGTAAGGATGCAGAATGGAAGAACCTGACTATTCTTAAGAATCCCACAATGTGTGGCCTAGCTGGCACCCTTTTGGTTTCCAGTATCACTGTTTTTCATCTGTGGACCTCATTTCCTAGTAGACGTCATTTTCTAAGCTAGTGACATAGAGCTAGCACTGAGACATAGTGCTTGCGTGTCTTCATACACTCCTTCTGCTTTCTTTAATCAAATAGATGATTCAAGTGCCCCAATGAAATTGTTCAAATATGCTTTATAAAATCTAAATTATACCAAGAATTTAAGTCATCAAAACCAAAGTTACTAAAGTTCAGCAGATATATTATTCTACATTTGAATGGATTTGAATGGATTGCTGTATGTTGAGTCCTAAAAGATAATTACAATTTTTAACTCCATAATATGGGTGCAGGTTTGAAGCACACAAGAACAACACTAATAAATGAAGTTCTTTATCATTACCTATAAATTACACATTCTGCAACATGGCATTTTAAATTTTAGATTGGGAGTTGGAAAAATGTCTCAGTGGTTAAGAGGTTTCCTGGTCTTTTAGGAGACCTAAGTTTTGTTCTCAGCACCTGTGTAGGGTGTCTAATATCCATCTGTAACTCTTGCTTGAGAGTATCTAAGGCCCTCTTATGGTCTCTGGGAGCAAAAGTACACATTCACAGGACATAAAAACACACACACATGCACACACTAAAAATGTGTTTATATATATATACATATATATATGTATATATATATATTATATATATGAAATAGTAAATCTAAAACAAAATAATGACATTATTATTGATATATTGTATAATAATAAAATAATAATAATGTATTTTTAACTATTAAAATTTGAAAAAAATTTTTTTTGGTTTGTTCAAGACAGGGTTTCTTTGTGTAGCTCTGGCTGTCCTGGAACTCACTCTGTAGACCAGGCTGGCCTTGAACTCAGAAATCCATCTGCCTCTGCCTCCCAAGTGCTGGGATTAAAGGTGTGCGCCACCACTGCCCGGCTAAAATTTGAAATTTTTATGGTGCATAGAGATTGAAATATTTGTTTTATTAAAAAAAAAATATTTTGCAGTCTATTCTGGTAGGAAGTACTATATGGAATGAAACCATCTTTGCAGCCTTGAAAAGAATTGGTGTCAGTAAGTATGACCTTCACCTCTTAGCAGAAGCTTGACTGCCAAATGTCATGTTTTCTGATGTACAAGACAATTGGAAGATCACGTGCTCCTTTCTGAAAATGACTCAAAAAAGGATAGATTAGGATCACATGAAAGGCACTTCTAAATTAAAAATAAAATCTGATAGAAACACTTGGGTGAGAAAAATCACATATTTGGGAAAGTTTGTCTTCTCGGGCCTAAAAATTTTTGAATCCAATACCTAAATATCACATTGTCCATAGTTAATGTTGTCTGTGTGGTCAACACTTAAGGTAGGATGCAAATTTAATTTTTTTCAACATTACCTTCAATAGAAACAATGACTACATATGTCTTGTTTACATATATAGCCTGATAAGAGTCACAGCAAACTAGAGGGGTCAACAGGAACAGAAGTTAAATCTGTGCTTTGAAATATAGTCAGTTTTCATTGCAAACACTTTCTACAATGCTGAGCAGTTCCAGTAGGTTCCACCATGCTTATGTACAGGTGCTCTTGGTTTAATGAAGAAATTCTGGAGACTTAATGAATAAGTAGGTTAGGTAAGTGTGATATTAACAAAACTAAGAAAGCTTAGAGCCTGAAATCATAATTTCCATTTTTATTGATATTCAAAACTGTTATGTCCATATATATATATATATATATATATATATATATATATATATATATATTCAAAAGTAACCATAAAGATTTAGAGGCAAGGAAAGACTACAACATCCTTATATAGGTGATCTTTACTCTGGGATCAGTAGTTAATGCATAGCTAGGAAAAACTGTTGATAAAACCTTTCTAGGTCCATGCTGCCCACACTGTCTCCTAGCTTGCTGTGAGAACACACTTAGTTTTCTGTGTTCATCTCTTTAATGACTAATCTTAAATAGACAACACTGTCTACAGTGGCTTATTTCATATAAGTTTATAATCTAATTCCCTTCTCAAACAAGGTAAATACCTAGCCTATATCATGATGATGAAATAAAGACCTAGAAAAGAAAAACAGCAAATTTAGATCAGACTTTTTGATGAAGAGATAAATTTAAGTTTTAATCCTAAGGCTTCAGAATTCAAATTCAGTGAATTTACCTTAACTAAACTATAGATAATAGATAAACAAAGCACACATTTTAAATGCAATTGATCTTACCTTTTGTTTATAAATAAAGACTCCATCCTATTATCTAATTATTGCTTTGAATAAGGATTAATAAGAACAATTTTGATAATGAAAGTCTATTATGATTCATGGAACTGAGTCTATATATTGTAAAACACCATTCAAATATGTCTGGAGAGGTTAAGAAATGTTTCCACACCATTCTCAAGACAAAAGCCAAGAACTTGCTGTTTATTTCATTATGTCCCAATATATCTCAGAAGGAACAAACGTCAAGGAAAGGGCTATGTACTGAAATAGGCCTTCTTGTTTGGCTTCTGAAAACCACAGGAACTTAAAAATCTTTTCTGTTACCCGTAAAAACACTCATACATCTTGGTTCTTGTAGACCAGTGAGAAACATATGGGATCACTCATATGAAACCATTTTCAATTCTCTAGCAGCCATAGTACAGAGATTTTAGAAGTGAATCTTGGTGTGTTTAACACATAAATTCCTGGAAACTTTAACAAAGTATAGGTTTACGAAAAACAATGAGCATTTATTATAGGATTTGTTATACTTGAGCATTTAAAGAAAAAAATCAATAGTAAGCATTTTTAGAAATTCAAATATAGTGTTATGTACAATCTTAGGGGAAGGACAGAAACATCATAATGGGAAGCCCTGGTTTTGCTGTTTTTGCCTTTTAACCTACAGCAATCACCACTTGAATATCAATCCTGACTGTGGATGCACTAACTCTTTTTCTTACACATTTGCTTAGAGGATCTATTAAGATAAAGTAGACTAATCTATAAACATTCAATGTAGTCTAAAATATCAATACACATTAATATTTTTGTACACACAGTTTTAAATTATTTCCTCATTAAAAGATCCAGTTCTTTGATGAAATAAGTACCTTCACAATCCTTTCAAAAAAGACTTTATTAATATGATTCCTGCTTCTATCTACAATCTCTGCTGTTTTCTTTCATATTTCTTATTGGTCTTCAAAGTAGTTACTTAAAAACTCCTTTAAAAATATGAGTTTGGGGATTATTGTTTTGAGTCTTCAAATCATGTCATGAAACATTTCTTATGATTTCTGATCATCCGAGAGCATTTATTAAACTCCGACCCCCTTGCTTTCTGAGTCTAACCTCCCACCAGACTGGGCACAATATGCAATTCTATTGAATTTCCCAAAAAATGATCTCACCATAATAGCTTCTTCCAAATATAAGGCCCACAAGCAGCACACAGCCTTCTTCCTATTCTGAGGGGTTATGTCCACACGGTCTCATTTGCCCACTTCTACATAGAACAAATTGCAGTTCTTTCCTTTGTAGACATGGCTGCCCCTCTTCTCTGTTCCTTAGCAGCTTTGCTGTCATCATGTTTACAGAACCTTTCAGTGTTTCTCCGAAATAATTTCAATGTTACACAAAATAACTTGTACACACAACTATAATAAACACACTTCTGTCCTGGTTGTAGCCACACTTATTTGTAGTTGTTTGTCTGCCTCTCCAAATAGGATCTCAGCTCCATATGGGGCTATCTCTGCCGAGTTCATCACTAGATTCTCATTCCATTCATCAATGTTCATTAAATGTTATCACTTAAGTTAATAAGTAAGAGTGAACAGGATAAAAGGGGAGTCAGAAAGCACAATATATTACAGATGTTTGAAGCTTAACACTGATTTTCAATGTTTTGGTGCTTATTTTTGCAAATCCACTTTTTCTCAGTCTTTTCAAGTACCTGAAGAAGAAATAGAGAAGAAGAAAAAGCAGAAATGAAAACAAAGCAGAACAAAAACATTATTTAATGGTCAACATTTAGACTGTATTGTATTCATTGGTAACATTTTGCTTTTTCTTCTAGGAATTACTAAATAGCATGTCAATTTACTATATTTATGTAGAAAGCCAATTCTGGCTCAGTGGCTTCTATATATTAATAGGAAAACCTGAAAAACACCCGAAGTAATAAAATAAAGTATAAATATAAAAGAATTTCTGAACATATATGCAGGCAATTTTATTATTTTGTGTTGCTTTAGCAGACTGGGCTGCTACTGATTGGCCCAGGTGTAGAAATCAATAAAATCCCCTTTGATCCCTATTAGATTTTAGAGTCCTTCCCAGTCTCTGATTTGAACTAAATGAAAATCCAGAGTGCATGGTATATGGCCTTTTCTATGTACAATAAAGAAACCCACCAAATGGCTCAATAGACCTTAATATTATGGGGAAACGCATCTGCCATTTGGTCCACTTTTATTCTGATGAGATGGTTTGGGGTCACCGCACAGTTGCAGATCCTAAATGCAAATCATGGCATGATCCCAGCTCACAGAATTACATCAGCGCTTTTGATGAGAGAACAGAATCAATACAGAGGTCAAAAGTGCACCACCGGGAGGAAAGCCATAATCAGGCAGAGGGATTCCCCAAGACTGCAATTCCCCTGATAGAAAGGCACAATTGCAAGATCTTTCTGAATGTAGAGAGGCTACCTACACAAAGAACTGGCTCACAAAGGGTTTCTCTCTCCCCATACTATTCTCTGTACCAACATGATTGGATTATGTTGTGAAGTTTGCTAACAAAATGCTGATATATAAGACAAAACTTCTAGAAAATCAATATCAAGTAATTGCCTAGGCAATGCTGGAAGATAAAAGTATCTTGCATATTACCCTTCTTCAGCTCTAGAGGGAAGCAAGCCATGGAGCTCACAGAACTGAGCTATTCTTATTGTGCATAATACACCTTTATATACCAGCAGGCAGCACAAATCATTTCCTTCCCTACTGCTCAATATACACTGATTTCACTTCTTCTATATGCATTTTCTTTCTTTCTTTCTTTCTTTCTTTCTTTCTTTCTTTCTTCTTCTTCTTTTTTGTTGTTGTTGTTGTTGTTGTTGTTGTTGTTGTTGCTGCTGTTGTCCAATACTGATGCCCTTAAACACTGTGTACCTGGATATCCCTTACCTGGCATCCAAAGGGAGTGCTTACAAATGAATAGCTTGTTCCCACAGTAAATAGCTGCTTGTGGCTGTGTAGCTTGATAAGTTTAAGAAACAGAGCACAATATCAACCACATTGCATTTTCCATAAAATGATGTCTGACAGAATGCACTGCTCAATTTATTTTTATACTGAATGAATCAGCGATGAGGCGAAACAGATACCAGAGGCCCATTGTTATTGCAATGCCTAGGAAACATGATTTTTGTACCCAGCAATATTAAGAGCCAAACTATCAAACCAATTATCAATATAACACATATGTTTTCTTACACTTCAATGGCCAGAATTGTTATGTTGTATAACTTTGCACAAACACGAAGTAAACCTTTGCATTCACAAGCTTGATCTACCCCTCCCTAACTAAGAAAAACAAAAGAATATTTGTATTTGGAGTCATAGTTGTGTGTCTCCTATGATTTGGTCCCAAAAAGTGATTTCAGGCTTAGACAGCAAAGCACTGACCTAGGAAAAACGATTTAAGTTGTTAAATCTTGACTATAATTACTACTTTATATACTACCTTTTTACTGCTGTTTTAAGAAAAATAAATATTTGAAAATATTTTAGAAGATATGATTATTTGAAACAGTTTTGATGCTAAATTCTATCATCATCATTCATTCCTAAGGTAGTATATTTAAAGATCTGCTAATAGGAAAGGAATAGGCATGAAAAGCAAGAAAAGTCTGGAAAGAAAATCTGTCAAAGTGTTTTGCGTGAAATTGGCTTAGACAATAAAAAGGAAGTGGGTTTACAGTAACTGATACTGAAAGGCATATTCAAATTATAAGACATATATTAATTTTACATAATTGTTCCTTTGCACTTCATGAAAGAAACAGAATCCCTGTTAAGGATAGTTCAACTCCATCTTTAATCACATTAATTCAGTAACATGTTGAAATTGGAAGATGAAAGGCTAGTGCTTTATTTACATAAATATAAGCAATAAATGAGCAATTTCTGAGTTGAACCAAATCAATACAGACTGAATTATCATGTTGACCTCTTTTTCTGAGGGGGTCAATAAATGTGTGAATCCTTAGAGTAATATACCATTCAAACCAGAGTCAAGTCTCCATGTCTCCAGGGATGTTTCCAACTCTCCTTTATTTATTTACTGTCTGAGGCTGGCTGGTGGATATGTGGCAATGTTGTTGGAGGGAATGTAACACTTGTAACAGAAAAAGATGGTCACCTTGGTGATCCATTCTGAGTGTGTAGCTGGAAAGGGTCATCTTGATCACAGAAGTGAACCACAAATTCGAACACTCTCACGTTTCAGCATAGCATTCTGACAGGAAAACCAAACATAAAATTTTGCCGTTAGCCAACAAATTGTGCCTTTCTACCAGGGATTACAAACTTGTAAAAAAATCTATTTGTTTTTTGTCCTTATTAATAACTCATTATACAAGCAATTATTTGTCACTGTCTCAAAGTGCCTTAAGAAATTGTGTCAGCCTAAGGATAAAGAAAGAAAAGAAATTAAGTTCTAACGACTTACAGGAAACAAAGACAATATCATTGTTTGGTGACTAAATCAAGATTGCTGTGAGTGTGTGTGTGTGTGTGTGTTTGTGTGTGTGTGTGTGCAAAATCCTGAATTACTAGGAAATTGTTGTCCACTACACAAATCAGGGTAAAATAAAATTACCAAGCACATACTGACTACCTACAAATTAAGACTATTCATTACCACAAGAGTTTCAAGATCATTTACTCATTAAAGAAATTCATCATCAAATGGCAGATTAACAAAATAAGATTGCAAGAATTAAAATAAAAATGGAAGAAAATGCATCAACGATGTTTCTCTAGTTTATCCCTAATACAACTTGAGACACTCACCTTTGAAAAATGTCATCATCTAAGTGAAAAAAAATGCTTTTAATTTATTTTAAGTGAAAAATAAAATGTAAACATGTTCTGAAACAAAAAAGCAGTGAAGGAATGTTCAAGAGCAAAAGTTTTACACAATGAAAAAATAATTTGACATTCTTTTAAGTATTAGCTCTTTAAATTATAGATATTTCTGTTGATTTAAAGTGAAATAAGTAGAATTTTAATATTAAAAATAACCAGTAAATTATACAAAATATAGTATCTGGAATTCATTTTAAAACAAAAAGTGAGGGTTTATATTTTTGAACAAAAGTAATCATTAACTGACAAGGATTAAAGCTTTTAATAACTAAGTTTATGAATTTATTATATTTTTCTATAGACATGTTGCACATAATTGAAATTTTCTATAGCATTATATATATGCACACACATATTCATATGTTATACATTTTTTAAATATATAAATTATATATACATATATACATGTATATATATGTATACATGTAAAAAGTGTGAGTTTACATATATATACATACATGTATATTTAGGTATATGTACATATATAATTCATATGCATAAATATAATACATACATGTACATATGTATACATTGTATACATATATAAATATACATACATATTCATTCTGATTAGACTATGAAGTAGGTTTTTGTGTACCCAACAGTGGTGCTTGTCAAACTGTTTACCTTTATTAACTTGGCTGGGGTATTTTCACAGGTAACTCATCCTAGAGTTGCCATAGATGAGGCCTTAATTCTGGATGTTGCAGGTAGAACAGTCATTATTAGATTCTTGCTTGTAGAAAGCTTGCATTCTAGGAGAGGAGAAAGATATTTATCAAACACATAACTAATAAGCAGGAAACCTACCAACTGGAATTATACCTTGAGAGAAACAAAGGAAATAGAGAAACCAAAGAAGTCACTTTGAGAGAGTGACACAACACTTCTTTTAAAAAAGAGGTCATAAATACCAAGCCTTGAATAATTGCAACAAGATTACTATGAGGACCCAGGGTAGCACTTAAGAGAGGCACTCAAGCAAAGGGCCTTAATTGGGAAGAGCATTATCTGGGCAAGGAACCAAAGAGAGTCAATTTTGTTTGAACATACATAGACCATACTTGGAGATATGTTACACATATAGCATAAGATAAATAGCATGAAATTATATTTTCATTTGCATATACCTGCATACACACACACACACACACACACACACATACATTCTCACATTCATATGTATACAGTAACTGTAACTTGCAAAAATATAACAGACCTTCTCTTCTGACAGTGGAGACAGCTGCTGGGAACAACAGTGGTAGGCCAGAGTTGTCCTTTTCCCCAGGAAAGCTACCCCACAGCTCAACACACATTTTTTTCTGGCTTTGGTTTTGTAGTTGTCTTTATTTTATTTCATTCATTCTTTATTTACATTTCAAATGTTTCCCCTTTTCCAGATCTCCCCTTTGGAACCTCCCTATTCCCTTGCCCCTCCCCCTGACATTGTGGGAGTATTTCCCCACCCACCCACCCACTCTCATCTTCCCTCCTTGGCATTCTCCTACACTGGGGGATCTAACACCCTCAGGCTCAAGGGTCTCTTCTCCCCCTGGTGGCTAATAAGACCCTCCTCTGCCACATATGTGGACAGCACCATGGGTCCCTCCATGTGTATTCTTTGGTTGGTGATCCAGTCTCCAGGAGCATCGAGGGGTCATGCCAGTTGCCACTGTTGCTCCCTCTCTGAGGCTACAAACTCCTTCAGCTCCTTCAGTTCCTTCTCCAACTCCTCCCTCTGGGACCTCACACTCAGCCCTACAGTTGCAGTGAAGTGACTCTTTTGTATTTCGAACTTTTGGGCTAATAACCATTTATCAGTGAGTACATATCATATTTATTCTTTTGTGACGGTGTTACCTCGCTCAGAATATTTTCAAGTTCCAGCCATTTACCTGAGAATTTCATGAAGTCATTGATTTTAATAGCTGAGTAGTATTCCATTGTGTAAATGTACCTCATTTTCTGTATCCATTCTTCTGTTGAGGGACATCTAGGTTGTTTCTAGTTTCTGGCTATTATAAATATGGCTGCTATGAACATAATGGAGCATGTGTCTTTATCACATCTTGGAGCATCTTCTGGGTATATGCCCAGGAGTGGTATAGCTGGGTCCTCAGGTAGTATTATGTTCATTTTTCTGAGGGTCAGACAAACTGATTTCCAGAGAGATTGTATCAGCTTGCATTCCCACCAGCAATGGAGGAGTGTTCCTCTTTCTCTACATCCTCACCAACATCTGCTGTCACTGAGTTTTTGATCTTAGCCATTCTGACTGGTGTGAGGTGGAATCTCAGGGTTGTTTTGGTTTGCATTTCCCTGATGACTAAGGATGTTGAACATTTCTTTAGGTACTTCTCTGCCATTCGAGTTTCCTCAGTTGAGAATTCTCTGTTTAGCTCTGTTCCCCATTTTTTGATAGGGTTATTTGGATCTCTGGAGTCTAGCTTCTTGAGTTCTTTGTATACCTTGGATATTAGCCCTCTAGTCTACGTTGACATAGGACTGATAACGATCTTTTCCCAATATGTAGGTTGCCGTTTTGTCTAAATAGGTTCATTTCAGAACAGAGCCAGTGAAGTTGTTGGTTGGGAAAAGTTGGAGGAGATAGGGAAAAAATTAAAAAGGAAAAAATGGGGTAAATTTTATAATAATTCATTATATGCCTGTGTGGAATTCCTAAACCATAAAAAAGTAAGATGCTCATATACCCACTTTAAAAATAAAATGTAATGTGTTATCAGAACCAAAATCTTTTCCTGTAAACAAAGCAGAGGGGACCCCACAGCCATGTCTAAAGGATTGGAAACAGTTGAAAAAACTCCTCAATAAAGGCTAAAGGAGAGAAAGGGCTTGTTTGTTATTTACTACAGTAGCAAAAGTGAGTTCCTCAACATCAGGGCTTTTTCCTTGAATCTTCTTTCTCCAGCACTCTTAAGAATGCTTAGCTCTGTTTCTATTGTTGATTAGCTAAAGAAGAATTAAATGTATGACTAGATTTTTGCAGTTTAAGTCAATTTTATATATTTATAGGTCAGGAAAATTGAGTTTTCAAATATGGAATTTCAGATTAGTTTGTTTAATAATATGGCACGAGTGTATACCTCAGTATATGTAGACCCCTCTAAATTCTTTCTTGAGTTTCTTTTTTCTCTTAATCAACTTAAATTTACTAACCTATGCTTGTTTTCTATATAAAAACAGGAACGCCAAGCTAGCCACAAAGTGTTTGATCTACAGTGGTGTCCTGCCTTCAAGATATGTTAATGCGCTGGAAGTACAAAAACTGTGGGAGTAACTCATTGATAACTGACTTGAATTAAAGCCCACTCTACCAGATGGAATCCAAACCTGAGAGCACTTGGGTAACCAAGAACTAAGGACCACATAGATGAGACCTAGGTTAAAAGAAAATACTGCTGGTCTAAACAAAAAAGTGTATAAAATAAATAAAATCAATCCCAATGACATACTGTTATACACATAGACCATATCTTGCTCATCCATCATCAGAGAAGCTTCCTCCTGCAGGAGATGGGAGCAAAGAGAGAGACTCATAGCCAGGCATTATGCAAAGAATGACACTTTGGAACACTTAACCCTAAATGGGATGTTCCTGTAAAAACTCTCGTCTCAGACTTAGCAAACCACACAGATGAGAAGGCAGAAAGAGAGTTAGAGTCAGAGAAGATGGAAGACACCAAGAAAACAAGACCCTCTAAGTCAACAATGATCAAAGGTCATATTAACTCACAGATGTTGAAGCAGTAAGCACCGGACCTGTGTGGGTCTGCATCATATCCTCATGTTCACATTCTAGTTTCTGGTTTGGTGTTTTTATGGGATAACTGAGTGGACAAACAAGTGGATCTCTGATTTCTGTGCCTTCTCATGGTCTCTTTTGTGTTTGTCTTGTCTGATTCTGATCTGTTCATTTTTGGTTTATCTAATTAATTTAATTATGTAATATCCCTTAGAAGCCTGTTTGTTTTTTAATGAGAGACAGAAAAGGGACAATTGTAGATGGGAGAGGAACTGCAAAGAGCAGAGTTTAAATAGTCCATGATCATGATATGTTATGTGAGGAAAGAGTGACTTTTGATTAAAAAAACTATTAAATTAATTATCATATGTATTATTATGCAAGCAAGCATTCACTATTTTAATTTGCTTTTTTGTGATAAAACACTGACCAAAAGCTTCTAGATTACAATACATCATTGACAGTGGTCAGGGCAGGAACTTGAGGAGCCTGAAGACAGGAACCTAGAGGAGAAATCATAAGGAAGTATTGCTTACTGGCTTACTCACTAGTTTATGTTCAGTTAGCTTTCCTATACACGTAAGAACCAATCCTCTATTGTTCTAGTCAGTTAGTTAGGCCCTCCTCCGACAATTATCAACCAAGACAATGGTCTACCTGCCCACAGGCTTATCTTATATAGACAATTCTTCAATTAGTATGCCCTCTTTGAAGATGACTATAGGGATGACTCTAGGTTATATCAAGCTGACTGACAATAAAGCTAACTAAGACACTCTGTCTTTTCACCTTGACACAAAACACACCGCTGTCAAATTGTCATTTTTTCTTATTGGTTTGATCTCAATATCTAATGTTAACATCATAATTTTACACAGATGTAAAAAAGTTCCTACAATCTTTAAAAGTTTCAACACTAAAATTTTGAAGTCTATGATACCCTTAATTTCATAGAGGAGAAAATAGAGGATACAATACAACTTATAAACATAAGAAAGGACTTTCTGAATAGGATTGTGCTAGCACAGATAAGACCAACAAATATCAAATGTAACCTCATAAAAATAATTCTCTTATACATCAGTAGTCATTATCAATGGAGGAAATTGGCAGCCTCCAGAATGGGAAAAAAATCATTACCAGCTTTATATCTGATTATGGGTTAGTATCTAGAATATCCAAAGAGCCCAAAACAAACAAACCAAGCAAAATCTCAATGAAACAACCAACCCACTTAAATTTATGGATTTGTGGTATGTTACTAAATAGAGTTCTCATAAGTAGTTATCTCTCTTTTTTAAATCTTTTATCTTTATTTTTTTTAAAGTCCAGACTTTATCCCCCTTCCATTCTGCCCTCCAACACTTCCTCATCTCATTCCTTCTTACCTATCTCTGAGAAGATGTCCCCACACCCACATATCACCTACACTCCCCACACACCACCATGCCCCTCCTTTCCCTGGAGCTTCCATTCTCTCAAGTGTTAGGTGCATCTTCTCCCACTGAAGCCAGACCAGGCAGTCCTCTGCTGTATGTGTGTCTGGGCCTCAGACCAGCTGGTGTATGCTGCCTGGCTGACCGTTCTGTGTCTGAGAGGTATTGGGAGTCCAGATTTGTTGAGACTGCTGGTCTTCCTATGGGCTTACTCTCCTCCTCAATTTCTTCCAGCCTTTCCCTAATTCAACCACAGGGGTCCCAGAATTCAAACCGTTGGTTGGGTGTAATTATCTGCTTCTGTCTCAGTTACTTGCTTCTCAAAGGGCAGCCATGGTAGGCTCCTGTCTATAAGCACACCATAGCATCAGTAATAGTATCAGGCCTTGAAGCCTCCCCTTCAATTGGGTCTCAATTTGGGCTTGTAACTGGACCTCCTTTTCTTCAGTCTCTGCTCCATTTTTGTTCCTGCAGTTCTTTTAGACAGGAACAATTCTGAGTCAGAGTTTTTGACTGTGGAATTGCAACCCCATCCCACCACTTGATGCCCTGCCTTTCTATTGAAGGTGGATTCTACAAGTTCCTTCTCCCCACTGTTCAGCATTTCATTTAATGTCCCTCTCTTTGAGTCTTGAGATTCTCTCACCTCCCAGTTGTCTAGTACCTTCTAAAGTGTTCACCCTCTTCCCACCTCCTCAGGTTGTATATTTCCATTTGTTCTGCTGGCCCTCAGTGTTTTACTCCTAGTACCCCCATTCCCCCAAAACAACAACAACAACAACAACAACAACAACAACAACAACAAAAACAGATAGAAGTTCTCAAAAGAAAGACAAATGGCTGAACAATATTTTTTTTAGTTTTCAAAATCCTTAGCCATCAGAGAGATGCAAATTAAGACTACTTTGAAGTCTCATCTTACACTAGTTACAATAGCTGCAGAATAATAAAGACCTGCCCAAGCTCAAGGCAAGCAAAATAGCAACATGGAAACAGGAGGCAGACACAATGCCCCACCCCATCTATGAAGCTATTGGTAGTCGACAGCTTTGTGGAAAGGAGAAGTCTGTTTTCCTCAAGGGTTTGGAATACTGCATATGTAAGAATACAAATTGTATTTAATGTATGTTTAGAAAGGATAAAAAAAGGAAAAGATGGATTGGTTTGGAAAAGAAGTTAGCACTGGAAGGGCACAGAGATGAATATGTTCAAAATGCATTGTACAAAAGTCTAACATAACTACTAAACTTATTTTAAAACTTAAGAATCAAATAAAAAATTGCTAAGATAGATTTTGGGAAAGAAGAACATTTATTTACTGTTAATAAGAGTGCAAGTAATACATATGAAAATCAATGAGATGATTCCTCAAAAAGCTATAAACAGAGATCCATACGATCTATATATACTACTCTTGGGTATATACCCAATGGAATCTATATGTGAACACAATGATACTTCCTTTTCCTGTTTATTGTTGCTCTACTCACAATAGTCATAAAATGAGAACAGCCTAGATATTTTCTAACAACAGATGAATGAATAATGAATATACTATATTAAACCCAGAAATACTATTCATTTATAAATATCAATAAAATATGCGATTTCAGGAATATGGATGAAGCTAATAATAGTCAATCTGAGAGAAGTAACCCAGAAACCTAAAGCTAAACATCACGTTATTTTTCATATGTAGATGCTAGTTTTGAATCTTTAGATATGCTTTTAAATTGGGATACATAAGAGTCAAGAAACTATGGAGGGGTGTTGGGAATGGGATTTAAGGAAGGGTAAATAAGATACAGGTGGGATCCAGGGGTCTTTGAGAACAGTGGAACAAAAAGGCTTATGTAAGACAAGAGATGTGAGGAACACAGAGAAGGGAACTTCTATGGACATACTCTGCTCTATAAGCTTCCAAAATATATACTATCTAAAATAAGTTTAAACAATTCCAAACAACAGGAGGTAACACCCCCCCCCCAGACCCCGAGGTACTATCCCCCAGAGGCTATCAAATAAAAATCCCAGTGCAAGCAGTAGGATATTTCTGTTGGAGTTGTTGGTTGGTGGCATGACATAAACCTTCAAGCATTACAGATTATTAGCAGTGCTTTTCTTATGCTCCAGAAGGTGACAGTGAAACCATACTGCTGAAAACACCCACACACTTCAATCATAAAACATGGAGAAATCACCTGAAATTTTTGCTAGATTTCATAGGGCTGGAAGGAAAAAAGTAAGCATCAGTTTTGTCCAACAATGTACCCTGCATGTTTCAGCAATGAATAGACAGGGTAGGTATGGCCACTGATGTAATTGTATTATGAATGTTACAGGAGAAACCAACCACCTTTTGATTTGATAAGGCCTACACCACAGGGTGAAATCTGTGGGCACCAGGAACAGAATGTTGTATAGACTTAGTCATATTTTCTTTCTTTGAAAGGAAATAAGTCAGGTTTGATGGTGCATGCCTGCAATGTGAGAACTCCAGAGTTGATGCAGGACGATCAGGAGTTTGTAGCCAACTCCTGCCACTAAATAAATCATAAGCCATAGGGAAAAACCTCCTACTATTATTGTGTCAAGTACACATAGTATTAAGTCAATCCTTAATGAGTAATTAGTGCATCATTCAGCTCTCATCAGATAAGTTTCTTCATGCAGTAGATGAAGATTAACATAGATACTGACAACTGATCAATATGCAGAGATATATAGTTGTGGGGTGTTCAGACATAAATGGAAAATCTATGCCACACCCTGTTTTTCAAGGCTCAGGAATCATTACTCAAATGGAAACATAAACAAGATTACTAGAGCCAGAAGTAGTAGATGACTACAAGAAAACAATCCTTTTTTAACAGTTCAGTTGTACGTTTAAGTAATAGCAGCATGACAGCATACAAAATATATGCTCACATAAAGCCAGACATCATCCCAGAATGGAAGGGCAAAGTAGTCACAAAGTCCCTCCACACGTTGAGAAGCTGCCAATAACTGATGGCTACTGAAGGCAGAGAATGAGTGTTTCATTATGTATGTAGCTACTAAGAGGCAGTACATGCTCCAGTAGATAGTCCAATACCCAGGATATACTGGCAACTCTAAATGGACTCTGAGGATTCAAATAAAATAAAACCTGAAATTGGAAAGGAAGTCTTGTGTGGGTAAGAAAATAATTGGAAGTGAGTGAATGGAGAATGGACTTAGTGAAAATACACTATATGCATTTATGGAATCCACAAACAATAACAAAATGTCCAAAGCCAAAGTATCTTATTTGTGAGTTCTTTTAAAATAAAGAAAACAAGTTACATAGTTCTTATTCCAAAAGGACAAAAACAGGGTATAGGAACTGTAAGATTAAAATAAATTCCAAAATCCACCAGTATAAATCAACTCCTACAGCTCAGTATCCAGCATTTGAAACTCAGTTATGATCTAGCTACAAAAGCCATGGATAATTCCATTGCTCCAAATATTCCATCAGCAACACAAATGACCACATCTTCTGTGTACTGACCTTATTGTCCCAATGAAGCATAATTTCATTTCTTTCAATACTGCTGATTTCTTACTAATTAAAGTTGATTTTCACCCATAGCTGAACAGCTTCTTTGTCCCTGTTATATTAGTCAGGCTTCTCCAAAGGAACTGAAATGATAAAATGAACACATACTCTCTCTCTCTCTCTCTCTCTCTCTCTCTCTCTCTCTCTCTCTCTC
>JADRCH010000012.1:17693241-17808444 GCA_019843965.1 Rhynchomys soricoides
AAGAAGAAGAAGAAGAAGAAGAAGAAGAAGAAGAAGAAGAAGAAGAAAAAGAAAAACAACAACAACAACAAGAACAAAAACAAAAACAAGAAGAAGACTCTATGCAACTATTTATGTCTCAGCTTCCTGAATACAGACACAATAAGAAATAATGTGTGCTCTGCCACATTATTTTTTCCAACATGATCTTCTGTGTTCTCAAATTATATGCAAAGCCAAATTATTTTCCTTTAATTTTCTTTTGTATGTCACAACAAGTAGGAAAGTAATTGATGCATCTACATCAAACATTTTTAAACTTAATTTTATGCCAGAATTTGGTTTAAAACATACTGAATAATTTTGGGTAAATCAAATACAAAGTTCAAAAACACACCCAGGAACTATGACAAAAATTATTATTGTTAAGAAAATAAACACCTCACTTTCATGGTAGTAAGCTTCTTCTTGATCTGCACCTCACCAGAACATTTCTTGCAAATCACAGATAATAAAACTGAGGTCAGCCAAGATTCCTGTCCTGTTCTTTTACCATGTTTCTTGTCTTGTGGTTTAGTTCCCTTTCATTGATCTGCTTACTGAAAATCTGATATAAACTATTATTTTAGAGAATTTGTATTAATATTCAAGGACAGAAAGAATTTATTTTTTAACTGAAGGTTCTAAAATGGCAAATAGTTGTCCTTTAGACTTACCTAGTTTGGAAGATTACTTGGCAGATATAAAATTTCCCTGTGGCCTAGACTTTATTATCACCTCTTCCTCTTAGAAAATTCTATGACTTTACACTTGTCTGTGGTTGTGGTGGAAATTTCCCCTAATGAATAAACTTTACATGAAAACAATCACTGAGTGAGAAGGAGGGGGATTTCAGGGTCAGAGAGAGGAAGAGGGAAGGCTGGAGAAAGGAATTGCCCTTTTGTACAGCAGAGAGCCTGGAGGTACAAAGTAGGTAGCTAGAGGCTTTGGTTTAAGAGGCAGATCCACCACTGGAGGATTTTTAACATAGATTAGTTTACAGAAATATGATGCTAGGTTCTGCACCCAGCAATTGTGTTACCTGATGATTCTAACCTAAGATTGTGTGGTGTTTTCTCTACAAGTTGGTTTTAGTCGTGGTGTTTTCTCATAGCAATAGAGACCTTAACTAAGACACTCACACATGCATGCATACATATGTACACACATACATACACAAAAACTTCTGAGACAACAGACACTCCAAAAGTGCATAAATAGCAAACAGCGTGATCTATGAATTGAAAACAAACAAGAACATAAAGTAGTTGTTTCTAACAGGGAGGCAGACCTGCTGGAGCTGGGAGAGGGTATGACAACAACCAAAATATAACACATGAAATTTTCAAAAGAAACAGTATTTGAAAAATTATTTTAAAGAAAAGAGTAAATAAATAGAAAGTGCACAAAATAAAATTCCAGAATTAGTTTTTCCTCCAGACTTGTCTAATAGTGAGAGCTAACTACTATTTGTCCTATACTGGTAGATAAAAGATGATTGTAGCACAATTTTCCCAAATTACCAACATGAACTATACCATCCCTGTGGGTGAACATGGAAAGGGTTAGCAGTAAACACTTCAGACATTCATTTCAGTCCTGCACCACTGAGAATCAGCTGTGGGACAGTATGGATTTGTAGTAAATGTTAAACCACCTCAGAGAAACTACCTGTCATTCTGTCTATTAAAAACTTGAGGAGGTCCTCCTTCTTAATAGCTGAGTATTCTATTGTGTAAATGAAGTACCTTTTCTGTCCATTCTTCTGTCGTGGGGCATCTGGGTTGTTTCCAGCTTCTGGCTATCATAAACAAAACTGCTATGAGCATAGTAGAACACATGCATGGTATGTATTCACTAATAAGTAGATATTCACAAAAATAAAAAAGTACAGAATACCCAAGATACAGTCCACAGAATTCAAAAAGGTCAACAAGCTGAAGGGCCCAATTGAGGACCCCTCAGTACCACTTGGGAGGGAAAAGAAAGCAGTCACAAGGGTGGAGGGAGGGAGGCACCTGGGAGGGAAAGAGTACAGGGAGGGGGAAGGGGGAACAAGTTTTGGTGTTGGGTGGGGGAAAAAGACTGAAGCTCTGAAGGCCAGCAAAAAGAATGGAAACACGCAACCTTAGGATGTAGGAGGTTGGGGGGGTGGGGGGGGGAGAGCAACCAGAGACCAGGGAGGTGAGAGATTCTCAGGACTCAAAGGGAAGGACCTTAGTTGAAATTTCCTAATGTGGAGAGAGGGAACATGTAGAGCCCAACTCCAGCAGAAAGACAGGAGGGTATCAAGTAAGGGATGGGATTGCCATCCCATAGTCAAAACTCTGACCCATTTCTATCTGAAAGAACAGCAGGGATGGAAATAGAGAGGAGCCCGAGGAAAAGAAGGTCCAGTAACAGGCCCAAAGTGGAATCCAGATCAAAAGGAGCCTCCCAAGGCCTGACGTTTTTACTGAGACTATGAAACACTCACAAAAATTGGCCTATCATGACTGCCCTCCGAAAGACCCAAAGAGCAGCTGAAAGAGTCAGATGCAGATATTTATACCCAACCAATGGACAAAATCTGCTGACCCCTGTGGTTGAATTAGGGAAAGGCTGAAAGAATCAGAGGAGAAGGGTTACCCTGTAGGATGACTAGTAGTATAAATTAACCTGGACTCTCGAGATTTCTCAGACACTATACCACCAACCAGGCAGCATACACCAGCTGATATGAGGTCCCCAACACATATACAGCAAAGAACTGCCAGGGTCTGGTTTCAGTTGGAAAGGATGCATCTAACCCTCAGAAGACTGGAGGCCCCAGGGAGTTTAGAGGTCTGGTGGGGTGGGAGATGGAGGGTGGAACATCCTCCTAGAGACAGGGAGTGGGGAGGAGATGTGGCACATGGAACAGTCAGAGGGTAGACTGGGAAGGGAATAGAGTCTGGAGTGTGAAAGAAAAATGAAAGAAAGAAACAAACAAACAAACAAAGAAAGAAAGATAGATTAAATAAAAAGAATGAATAAAAAATAAGAATAAAAATAAAAAAAACTTGAGGAGGTGATGAATGGTTGAGTCAACCTGGATATGCATGATAGCCCTAGATAAGTTATTGCCCCATATTTCCCATGCAGTGCACCTTTCAGACCAGGAATTAAAATAAAAACCTGTTGAAGGAATAGAAACTCTTATAGTATTTTCACAGAACAGGGAATTAATACATTCTTCTTGAATTAAAATTTAAATTAATTCATGTTAAGTGCTACCTAAATCAAACAAGAATGAAATTCAAGCTATAATTTAATCCAAGAAGAAACTTTCAACTTTTTTAAATTAACAAAAGAACATTTCAAAAGAAGACTTGTTACTAATTCTATTTTGCTGACATATGCCAATTATATTCAGCGATATTGTTCTTACAGTCTGTTGGGTCACATACCAACCTAAGAGAATAATGATACCAGATTAATGATCAATGATAGCTTTCAAGTTCTTGTACTCAATTAGATGCTGACAAATGTACCAGTAAATCATAAAAAGTTTATAAAATTGAAATAGTTGCATAAAGTACATGTATTTCAGTTACCACAAGCCCTGAGAGATGGAGACTCACTCCTTTATTTTACATTCATAATATCCCTTTCTCATTTTTAAGTGAATTTGACTGTTGTATACATATTTAGCCACTTCATCACTTAATACCAATATTCAGTGCTCTTGATGAAATATTTCAAACTAATGGAGAAAAAAATAATTTACCCACTAAATGACCTTCTATGGACCTTCTATGATTATAGATACATAAGGTAACCTAGAGAAGTCATATGATGATAGAACAAATGAAGCAAGAGTTATCGCAAATACTAAAATTAAACAGAAAGATCAATGATTTCAGGCATTCATTCATTACTTTCATGACAGAAAAATGCAAGTATACTCTTACCGCCACTGGAAGGCCAGCAAAGTAGCGGGACTGTGGTAGGACCGCATGGGAAAATACTGTGTGCATATGGAAATTATGTTCGGGAATTTGCCTGGACTCTGTATTGATAGGCCTATAACTGCCGAGGATTTTTGGTTTGTGAACAAACAAAAGAGTACACTATTAAAGACCTTCCCAGTATGGATGGTTAGGTATCAGGTCAAGATTTACATCATTATAGATTATTTGTTAGATTTACTGAATGAATAGTGTGTGTGTGTGTGTGTGTGTGTGTGTGTGTGTGTGTGTGCATGTGTGTGTATAAATGGTAAAAATGAGAATGGAAAAGCTTAACTTAGAAACAGTAAAGGTATATCAATACTAGTCAGAAGAAGTCTTAAGAATTTCATGTGGAAACGATTCTGGTCATACTCTGGAAGTTTGGAAATTTTCTAACGTTACTTTAGATTAAACCAAAGCTAAAACCTAAGGTTCCCTTAATTTTTGCTTTCTAGTTTTTAGTATTATCAAATTTTAGTGTTATCAAATTTAGCCACATTTCAGAATATTATTGCACATTGAAAGATAGGTGTTTCATGTAAGAATTATCTAAATAAAGTTATATCTTCTTATGAAGGAAGACCTCTGAAAGAAATAATTAATCTATTTAGAGAAAATATGTAAAAATCCAGGGAATAAATCCTGTTATCTTTTAAGAGCAGCTTTTCAACAAACTTTTGAACCTCCCGAGTCTTTCTAGGTTTCCCTTGACAGTTCCTGCTTTTAGAAATAGGTCAAGACCATCTGAGATTTATCTTCTGTATCATTTCTCTGAGACAAATTTCACCCCCAGTGAAGAAGAAGTCAAGTAGAACATTTACGCTAGTGGTAGTTACTATATACCTCATATTTGCATGATCTTTCTTTGCATCCTGGTTAACAAAAGGATTTTATAGTCTTTTCTTGACTTTCTATTATTATCTTGGCTTTCAAAATTTTAGAAAAATCTCTCAATTGTGCAAAAAAGGCATAGTTCCAGTAGTGCTTCTTCCTCTTGGTTTGGTTAAGATGTGAGGTCATGAGGTTTGGCCACTCCTCTGAACATAACTTTGGCTTTTTCTCTTTCAATGATATGCTGGCATGCATCCTTGCAGTATCATTCATCCTCCCGTGTACTTTGTTCTTCACCACCTCCCTCTTCCTGTTACATGCACATATACGCGCACATCCGCAGAGAGGAAAATCTATATGTGTCAGACATTCAGCAAGGGAAAGACAAAGGCACTGAGTTAATTACCCATCATTTACTGCTGCTGAGAAGAGCAGATGGCAGCAGACGATATGTAAATGGCAAGGGGCAGTGAATTATTCGATTTTTTTAGATTAATCGTCGATGACAAAGAAAGTGATTACAGGCTGTGACATTTATACAAATGTATAAAATACATCACACTAAAAAAATGAGCTTAATATTATTATGCGGGTGTCAAGCATATAAACACTATTGTCACAATAGAAAGCAACAAATTTACAATAATCCAAGAATCCAACCTCCCTCTATCTAAAATGTTTATGGGATCCCAGACACTAGTGGGCAAAAGATGAACCAAAGTCTGAATATCATGAAATAGTTGTGTAAGCTAACCAGATTAAAACAAGTAAATCTATGTACTGACTGTTCTATACAGTAGGAAGATACATATTGGGGCATAAAACAAAACGAGATTTCTTTCTCAACTACTCTGGTGCTGTATTAGTGAGTGGACTGTGAAACAAAAAAAGAGCGCTAATAAAGTAGAAGTAGAAATTAAAATAAAATGCAATAATTCACAACGAGGTCCATTAAGGGTGTGGAAAAAATTTCAAAAAGAGAAGAGAAAGATTGCATTCCTGTTCCATAGAAATACTACTGCCATATCAGACATGCACAGATAATATATCAATAATTTTTAAGGACAAAATGAAGAAATTTCTGTTCAAGATTTCTTTTTGAACACAGACAAGTGCTCATATGCACACACACACACACACTCGCTCACTCACACAGACAAACACACACACACACCTCACCACCACCACCACCACCAGCACCCCCCATACCAATTGCATCCCTTTGCAGAAAGGAAGCAAGCAGAGTAGCTTATTATTTTCAGTTGCTTCAATAATTAATTGGTACATGAAAGAATCAGATGCTTTCCTTGGCAGATCAGAGAATTTGCCCCATCATCAAAATGTCCTCCATCACCCTGTTATTAAATCTATATGATGTTGATATTATTATGAAAAGAAAGCCACAGAGCCACATTTGTTCTCTGAAAGCATTCCAGCCACTGCAGTCCCCGAGGCTGCCCTGTGGGATGAGAGCTCTCTCCAAATATTAAAATCAAGAAAAAGGAAAAGCTTGGGGCAAATCTATTTATAGACTTCAGAAATACTTTCAAAATATTCAAAGCAGAACATTACCAAAATTGCTGCTGAGTATTCCACAATTGTACACTCTTTGTTGACAATGGTACTCCACTGTCAACAAAGGATAGGGCAGGAGAATGGGGAAGGAGCTGGTTTGGGGGAGGGGTGCTGTTAGTCAGCAGCCCCTGCAGCAGCAGTGGCAACACTAGATGGAGCATTTACGTCTGGCAGTCCATTCTGAATGAACATGGCTTCAGAAATAAAGTGCAGGCAGAACCAATCTGCCCTGAAGAAAAGCACAGAATAAAATATTGCACAAAGAAATGAGAATTTCTGGGGTGGCTTTAACAGCAAACCAAGCTGGCAGGTGCACAGAGCAAACCGTTAACATTGTGTGCCCTTGTTGAAATATAAGTGGTTTTGTTTTTTGTTTAGCCATAAAAGCAATATTTACAGATGCAAATAATTCTGATTTATATCTTGGTAGAAATATGATACAGAATATCATTTAGGACTCCTTTTAAAATATTTACCTGTAAATACATGTTGCTGGAATTATATATGAGTATACTTGCAACTTAGTTGTTCTCACCTTTAATGAAAATTGAGTTCAGGATAAAACCATATTATTCTTACTCAGCATTTTATATGGTTACCAATGTAATCTTCTCTGAGTAAAAATAAAAAACATTGATGAAGATTAGTTATTGCCTGGATTCCATGACAAATAACAGGGGACAATTGTTTTAGTGAAAACACTGTGTAGAGCAGCACCATGAGTGTCTGTCTCTTTGTACTCTTAGATTGTGACCTAAAGATACAGTGCTTTGTCTCCTATCGTAATATTGGTGGGTGAAATATAAACCAAATAAACTAATGCTACAGTGAAAGAGGAGGGTGCTCTTGAAGAATTTTTGCTTAGAGATTTCATAAATACCTATGAAAATTAACAACAGAAAAATAACAGCCTCTTGAAGCTGAAGATGTTTGTGGCTACTGATCCTTAATTAAGAAATCTAAAATCTGTGTCCCCCTCAAAACAAAATAAATATTTTTTTAATAAAACTATCTTAAAAATATTTTTAAATATTTCCTCTTCATGCACCCATTTTCTGTTATCCTTTGAGAATCACCAGCCATGCACCCTTCTCAGTTACTGCAAAAGGCAAAAGGCAACTGGAAATGAAGAAATGGTTATTCAGATTTCGTGTGACTACTCAGGCTGCAACAACTTATGCAATGCAGTATTTCTGTTTTGCCAACGGACCATTATATAAAAGAATAGAAGTGAAAACAGTGCTGCCGGTAACCAAACACAATTTTATTTGCTTCATAACAGATTATGGTAGGGGCTTGTGCTTTAATAAACACATATCACTTATTGATATTATCGAATATACGTATAATTATGTAGTGAAAATTTTAAAAGATCAAAAGTATTATATCTGTAATAAATATTTGGGTTCTTAACATAGAAATTATAAACACAAAATATATAAATATAGGATTATTATAAATTTTTGTAGTCTAGCTACTGGTACTTTATCCAGAATGGTACTTTATGAATTTCCATTGTATTCGAGAAGATTCATAGGGAAATACATTTGTAGAAATAGAAGCATTTATAATGAGTCCATTGTTCAAAATAATATCTAGAATTTATTTTAAAGGAATTAATTTAGAAATTTAGGCAAATATATTTTAGGAAAGATGGTAACATAGCTAAATGATTTATTTAAGTAGAATACTAGTAATGTCACTAAATTAGCTCTGCATTAAATGAAACAAGACATTTTTAATTACATGTAAGAAAAGGGTTAAAATTTGAAAGAGCGTTCTTCTCATAGAATGTAATAAACATTTCAAAGCCCACAGAAGAAATCCCATAAAATAAAACACTTCTTAACATTGAAAGACAAAGATCTCACTAGATTCTAGAGATAATTTATGGGTTTTGTTTATTTCTCGTTTTACTACAATGGATATATTGTAAGCCTCTGTAATATGAAATAGAATTACAAACCTGGCCTAGCACAAAGAAGTATACATTTCATTTTAGCTTATTCTAGTGCCTTTGTGCTCCACCTTTTAAAACAGTATCATTTGTCTTTGTAAAATATCTTAGAAACGTTTTGCATTGTGCATGCATACAAATATATATTCTGCATATTAAATATTTAGCTTCATTTTATATACATAATACATTTGTTTATAACAACACTCAGCTATTCTCCAACGGCAAAGATAGAAAGCCTCCGCAAGAGAATACATGCAATCGCTCTCTTTCTTTTTTAAAAATATTTCCAATTGAGGTAATATTAATAGTACTTTAAAGCACAGATTATCTCCAATTTGCTTTCTTTCTTATTTATAGATGCTAAAATACATTTTGCCTTTTAAAAAGAACATCAATTCTAAGACATAAAATTCTGTCTTGTAAGAGTGGATCTTACATTTCATCTTAGGATGCTTCTTCCCCGTTCAACTCCACTGACTCCATTTTTATCAGTTCTATTTTTAAGTGTAATACAGAATTTACTATAGCAACCTAAATCCAAATCATTTTTTTTAAAGCCCTTTCTTCTTCTAAATCAAGCACATACAGCCCTCTGTTGGAAGGACTTCAGATTGCATTGTGTTGCCTTTATTTCAGCAAAGAGCAGCTTTGGAATGTTATTGGGGTTTTTGTTTTGTCTTTTTGTTTTTGTTTAAATTTTATGCTAACAATTTATATGACAAGGAGGAATAGAACACCAGGTTATGTACAGCTTCACATAACTACAGACAATTCTTTGTGCCAAGATAATAAATTATATAAGCACACAGTACATTTGTTCTAGTGACTCTAATCTGTGCATTAATTGAAAGAATGATGATAAACTGGCAATTCTATTCCTCTACATTCTTCAGTCAATAAAACACTTGGGCACTGTTTAGACAGAAGAGAATTAATACAGACTTCCGTTCATTTAGCTTGTAAGAGAGATCCAGAGATGTGAAATACACTTATTTGACAAGTAATCATTTAAATGGGTCCTACTAGCTTTTAAAGTGTTAAAATATTTATATATTCATGTGCAACTACAATATTTTCCTACATTAAAAAAAAAAGAAGTAATCCAAAGAGATTTCTCAACTTTTGAGGGTTATTCTAAAAAAAAAAAATATATAGGTTCTTTTAGCACATTTTTAATATCAAGTTGAGCAGAAAGTCTGTTGGCATACTAAGGTGCCACCTTTCTTGGATGACTCTATCTTCCCATATGCTGCAAACATCACCCCGGTCTCCTGCAGGTTTCTTCCATGCATCTTGTGTCCTACTGGTTTTTATCAGTATCAGGTTTCCTATCACTTCCCCCTATCCTTCTGTCTGTCCAGTTTAAACATCAGCCTCATCCTCTTGTATAACAGACTCCACCAACCTAACAAACCTCATATTCACAAACACCATGCACTGAATCTCATCTTTGAAAAGTCATTGTTGCTGGGCATGAAAATAACAACTGTTCTTGCGGTATCTTAATTCACTTTGATTAACTAGGGATTTAACGCATTTTCTTCTTGAGAGTATCCTTTTAGTCAGGGTATGTGGTAGACTGTCAGATGTGAACACTTATTGATGCAATTTTCAATCTAGTCAAATGTACATCAATGTCATACCTTTTAGTAAATGTTAGTAGCTCATCTGCCGTGGGGAAACTATGGGGAAAAATGTGCGTGCATGCCAGCTTGGCATCTTGAAGATAAAGATAAAAAGTCAAACTAATTCACTTAAAGTGGGCGTGGTCTTTTATAGCTCCAGGCAAAGGGCATTAGTTCTATTTTTAAAAAGACTCAATTATTCCACATTATATAAGAAGATATTAGAAAGTGGGACTTGGAAACCTTCTCTACATGAAAGGAAATACTGATCTTCTTACCCGTAAGCCAACTCAGCTTTGCATTCATGCTTATTTTAGTACAGCTAGTGTCTAGAAGTGCAGATGAACATTTCCAGAATATATTTTACTGTATTTTGAGGGAATGAAAGAAACTTACACTAGAGAAACAAAACAGCTAGCCATGAAACAGTAATTGCTAGTAATTCAAAGTGAGAAGGAAATACTCATTTAAGGGTGAACCTAGCTCATCTTCACCTTCACAGTCACCTTCTTATCTTTTATTATTATTATTATTACTATTATTATTATTATTATTATTATTATTATTATTTACTTTTAGTTTATATATGCTTTACCTTTTAATATTTTTTCACTTCCTTGAGAATCTGGAGAAACTTTTATATTTACTTGCTTTAAGCATTTATTTTTCTGAAAAAGGAGTGAGGAAAGGCAGCCATAGAAAATAACAGAAAGAAAGATTTTGCATTGATAATTGTAGACAAAGACAACACAAGGCGTTTCAGACAATGAAAGTGAGGTGAAGTTCAAAAGCAACCAGTATTTTCACACACACACACATACACACAAACACACACACACACACACACACACACACACACACAAAACAAGCAAACAAAAACATTTTCCAAAAGTGAATCCATAGTGTTAGACAAGGGATTTGGAAGAAAGACCAATTTTTCTAAACAATAATTCTCAAAAATTATATTCAGTAGCTGCAAGACAGAGAATCAGGCTCTGTAGAGAATGCAGCAGTTCTATCCAGGAACGAAAAAATCATCAGCCGAGATTAAAATGAAGTGATAACAACATATATTCAAATATTCTGCAAATACATTTAGCCACTCACTACTTCATGTGTATGTCATTCATTTTCAGGTCTTAACTAATGGAAAAAAACAACAACTCTTTTTGGGTGTCTTGAGGTGGTCTAAAATGAACTTAGTGTTTCAAAGAGTTGCCCAAAGGAATTTTCTCTTATAGGGCAGATAGCTGGACTGTTTCTGGCCATGTGTCCTCAAATCCCTGAGTTCAGAACACAAAAACTCACAGATAAGATTGATTTACTTCAGCTTTATTGGCATTGAAAATGGCATGTCCCTGGCCAGCACTCAGCTCGGACAAGTGACTGTAGCAGCAAGTTGACTCAATGATTTAGGTCTCACTTCTAAACTGATGCATCTGCTTGTAGGTTAGTCCTCTAGAATAAAACTCCCAGAATAGGTATCTTGTGAATTAGGCATTCTTGGATGACGTTATCCTTAGAATCCAATAGGGATGTCTTTTCTGTCTTTTGTATCATAACACCTTAATGTCTCCTCAAGAAATGACCTTACCTGTGGAAGATTAAGGAAATCATGAAAGAATGGCATTTCTTTTCATCAAACATGAAGGATATTCTACGTAAGAAAGTATTACATGGTAAGAGCAATTTTCTCCTTTCACCCTCAAATTTTTATTATTAAAAGCTAAAATGAGTCACTTGTAGTTTTGGTAGGTGGTTGCCAGGTGCATGGAGCTAGTATATTCATTAAAGTGTTTAAGGAACAGCTAGAGCATTGATATTAATTTCTACATGTCTAAGTACCATAAGGCCCAAATAAGCTCTATGATTGGCACTATTTCAACAGGATTCTGAAAATACTCACTTTAATGGAAAAATAAAATTACATACAAATATCCTAGCATCTTCTAAAATCAATTTTAGAACTGGAAGAATTGCCTCAGACTTATGTCTTACAGCAAAATATTCTATTAAATTGCTTAAGAAAATAGTCAAAACTAGCATCAAGTTGTAGAATATAACAGGCCAAATTTCAGCAAATGAGACAGTGTGATAAATTTGATAATAATAGATAAAAGGAGATAAAAGCCCATAATGAATTTTTTTCTAAAATCCTAACTTTAGAAGCACCCTTATCAAAAATGAACAATGAGATTCAGCCATATCACTCTTGGATATATACCCAAAGTGTGCCTCTTCCTACCACACAGACACTGGCTTAATCATGCTCATTCCTCATATAGTCACAACAGTCAGCAGTTGAAAACAACCTAAATGCCCCTCAACTATTCTGTGGACTTAAAAAATGTGATACATTTACGTAATAAGTTATTGCTCAGCCATTAACAAAATAAAGACATCATAATATTTGTAAGAAAATGGATAGAACTAGGAAAAAATATCCTGAGTGTGGTAACCCAGACCCAGAAAGACAAATATGATCAGTCCCTTATTTAGCCATCATCAGAAAAGCATCCATTTTCAGCATTTATGCACAAATACAGAGAGCCACAGCCAGACATTATGTAGAGATTGATAAACCTTGGGATACTGAGCGCGAAATGGAATGTCTTCATTAAATCCCTCTTTTCAGCGCTCAGGGAACCCCATGGAAGATGGTGTAAAGAGAGCATAAGAGCGTGTGGGGATGAGGGCTCCAAGAAGACACGGTCCCCTCCATTGAAAGGACCAACACTCATATGAACTCACAGAGTCTGAGACAGCATGCCCAAGGGCTGCACAGTTCTGTACCATCTCTGTGCTTATATTATGGTTTCCATGTTAGTGTTTTCATGGTAATCCCAAGTGTTTGAACAAGTCGGTATCTGAGCCTTACGTCTTTTCTTGGGCTCTTTTTCGTCTGTTTGTTTCTCTTATGCAACTTTAATGCGATAGTTTTTGTTTTATCTTAATATTTTATTTAGTTGCTTTGAAAGAAATCGAATGAGTGAACAAATGAATGAAGAGTAAAGGTTGACTCTGATCTGTCACTTATACCTGCTATGAGAGAGAAAAATCAGTTTTTTCCAATGGTGTGACACTAGGTATATCAACAACTCCAGGACAAAGCATCATGTTCAGTAGTTGACCGAAATATAAAGAACTTCATAGGATTGTTTTGTTTAGTTTTTTGTTTTTATGTATTGTGTGTTTGTGAGTAAGGGTCTTTAATTTGGTTACAGTTTGGGGTTATATTGTTTTCTTCGTTTGGGGGAGTTTTGTCATATTGGGGTTTTATTTCTTGAGAAAAATTAAGCTTGGGTAGGAAGGCAGGGGGAGAGAATCTGAAAGAATTTGGGGGAGCAGAAGAATATTATCTAAATATATTTAAAGGTAAAATTGTTTTAAATAATAAAAAACTAAAATAAAATCCCTTATCTAAGGTGAACACACAAGCAAACGAATGTTTGTCCTTTAAGGAGTAAAAAGGCAATCAGTATGAAAAACTAGTTTTAATTAACCACTAGATCAATCTCAAAACCTGAATAAAATGGCCTGCCCCTGTGTTTTCCACTTTGCTGAATAACCCAGATGGGCATTGCTATTTACATTTCTTCCTTATCACTTTAGGATGTGAGTCAAAACAGTGCACTAGTGTTTCATAAAGCACAGGCATTACTGAGATTCACTGTCAGTCACTGCATGCCATAGTGGCCTCTGCTCTGGGGGGCTGTAATGGACTTTTGATGGCCCTTTTATATTGTTCATGTTGGTAGTCCTAAGAGCCTGGATTAATGTTTCTTAGAGATACCAGACTCTATAGTTTCCTCCAGATATTTGGAGCTCATAATTGTCTAAGTTGAGGAAATAGCAAATATATTTTCCCAATAACCTACCAAAAGATGTCTTTTTATGTAGCTATGAAACCAGGGGCTTTAAATTAGAAGAGAACTCATCTTCTTCCAACCGTTCATCCAGCATATCCGTATTCTCCTGGTCTTCAGTTCCTCCTTTTCTTCTTCCCTCAGTTTCTCTCAGCAATTCTGGAATTTTCTGATTTGTCAAGATAATTAATATGTAATAAAATTGTCTTTTCATCATTACACTCCTATCTTTAAAATTTTCAGTGAAGCAGGTCAAGGTAAGAATTTTGGCTTTATGTTTCTAAGTTTTTAACAAATATCAGATAAAATGGTGGATGCCCAGATACATTTGAATTTCATATAAATTACAATAACAAATCTTAGTGTAAATACTATCTATGTAGTATTTGCAACATCTTTGGAGAATTCATTATTAGTCTGAAATTTACAAATAACTGGCCGCTCTAAATTTTCATTTGCTGAGCCTAGCCAAGACTCCCAATCCTAACATCTCTTGTGAGTGATCTCCTCCTCCACCATTGCATAGCAACTGTTATGCTGGGGCCAAAATGACATCTTCATGTTTCTCCCATACCTACATATCTGACACCCGACATGGGTTCTGTTCCTCTTCCTGTCATGAGACCCTCTCTCTTTCACTCTTTTAAAACATTATCAATCCTGAAAATCAGGTTCAAAAGCATTATCTTCGTATGACTTTTGATTATTCCAGAGTTGGTTTCTTCAGCCCAATGTCTTTCACATTTGTACATCCATTAATCCCCTGCCTGGTGGTTTTCAATTTTGTTATGACCTGGATATCCTCCAATTCTTCTCATGCACAGGTAACATATAAAAACTAGAAGATGGGGCTGCTATTGCCCTGTACATTTGTATACTAACCTGGGAATGTTGTTTATGCCTTTTAAAGCAGAACTGAAAACTGACCTTAGGACCTACCATACACTGAGTTTTACATGTTAGTTTTTAAATACTACAACAAACTAGCAAGATTTTCTCATTTTGATCAAAGAAACCAAAGCTCCTTTGAGTTAAGAGACAAGCCCAAGGTTACAGGAGCCCATGTGGCATTTGAACCCAATGTTGTCTCCTCTGTTAACACCCCTTCACCCTCACCATTAATGCTGTTGTCAGTTACTATTGCTGCAGCTGCTACCACATGTTTTTAGTGTTAGTTTGGAAGCATGAGGAAATGAAAAATCCAAGCAGGGCAGTTAAGGTCAAGTAGGCAACTAAGCAACTTTGTTAGAGGCACAGATCACAGCTGGTGCGGACGCTGCTGCCTGGGAAAAGAAGGAACAGCTGGGGCACCAGTACAGAAACCCACTACATGGGCTGAGGAAAATGAAGAGGAGCCAAGCAGAGCTGACTCCACATTTCCTGTTAACTCAATGTTTGCAAGCAAACAGAGGTGCAGAGGCAGCTCTGGCAGAGAGGCTAGTCCCATAACATCCCTGAGGGCCAACATCCTTGGGTTCCTCCTGTGAAACCTGGCTGCTTGAGAAGTAAAGGAGAGAGACTGCAGGCAATTCCCTGCATAGAGGTTCTATCAGAAATAAGGCATTTGTGTGCAGTGAATGCCTGTGGGACAGTAAATTCTTAAACAGCATCTTAAAGAGCAGGAAGGCTCCCCAAAGGTCACTGAACATTTTCTTTTTCTGATTTTTTTTAAATTTCAGTGATCACTTGCGCAACACTGCATTCTCTGCTGGATTTTAGCTCTAATCTCCACTAAGAGAAATGTGGCAATGCTAGGGTCCAGGCAGCTTACCCCCTCCACCTCCTAGAATAAGAACGTTTGCTTTTCTAGATCTTTTGAGGGGTTATCCAACGATAAATTTCATTTGTATCTCCCTGATGTTTGGAGACAACACATTCTGGGTTGTTAAATGGGAACCACTTGGAAGAGCAAGCATTCCAGAAAAAATTCTACCTGCCCATTTAAAAGCCTTAATAGCCAAGACTAAAAGCAAACGGTGATAATCAGGGTAAGCAATGGTCCTCTACAATAGCAAAGGAATTATTATGAACTGAGAATCAATAGAAATTACAAACAGGTTTTGTTTTTATTGTTAGCTCTTATCTTTGAGAAAAGAATACGCCTCTAAATTGTGAATAAGATCTGCACAGTAGTGGCTCCAGACAAATACAAGTAGGGCATCTGCTACTGTCAAACATTCACAAACCTTTGTAAAGTGCCTTAGTTTTCTATCCTGTATGAATATCCACACAAGTAAAAAATTCCACTTTAGAGTTTTTTGTGTGTTTGCATATATCAAAGTGCCTTGCAAACTCAGTTATAGGATGTTTCATTTACATACAGGACAACTAAAGACAAACTATTTGTGATCCCTAGAAGTTGATTCACTGATTATTTATCTAGTCAAGATGAATAGCTAAAGCTGAATTAAATGTGTGGAGGGATACTAATATCACAAGATATCAAATCAGTAAAATATGAGTCAGCGAAAACACATTCTACAATCAACAAAAGATTGCTACATTACAAACCCCTGCCCAATAAGGTAGTATCCTACAAAGCACAATCCTATCTATATAATTGCCATCAATATGCTATAACCTGGAATACTTTCCTCTCAAATTGTTTTCTGCCTGTCTGTCACTCTGTTTCTCTGAGTTTCATTTTACACAATGGAAATAGTCCATTTGAAAGTAGGACCATCCATTTGCCTGCAAATTTCATGAAATCATTGTTTTTAATAGCTGAGTAGTATTCCATTGTGTAAATATACCTCATTTTCTGTATCCATTCCTCTGTGGAGGGACATCTGGGTTGTTTCCAGCTTCTGGTTATTATAAATATGGCTGCTATGAACATAGTGGAGCATATCTTTATTTCATGTTGGAGCATTTCCTTGGTATATGCCCAGGAGTGGAATAGCTGGGTCCTGAGGTAGTATTATGTTCATTTTTCTGAGGGTCCACCAAACTGATTTCCAGAGAGGTTGTATCAGCTTGCATTCCTATCAGAAATGGAGGAGTATTCCTCTATCTCCACATCCTCGCCAACATCTGCAGTCACCTGAGTTTTTGATCTTAGCCATTCTGACTGGTGTGAGGTGGAATCTCAGGGTTGTTTTGATTTGCATTTCCCTGATGACTAAGGATATTGAACATTTCTTTAGGTGCTTATCGGCAATTCAAGTTATTAAAAACAATGACTCCATGAAATTCGCAGGCAAATGGATGCAACTTGAAAGTATCATCCTGAGCGAGGTATGCAACTTGAAAGTATCATCTTGAGCGAGGTATACAGCTTGAAAGTATCATCCTGAGTGAGGTAACACAGTCACAAAAGAATGAACACAGTATGTACTCACTGATAAGTGGATATTAGCCCAAAAGTTCAGAATATCCTAGAGTCACTTCACAGCAACCATTAGGCTGAGCGTGAGGTCCCAGGTGGAGGAGTTGGAGAAGGGACTGAAGGAGCTGAGGGAGTTAGCAGTCCCATGGAGGGAGCAATAGTGTCCACTGGCCTGACCTCCGGATGCTCCCAGAGATTGGATCACCAACCAAAGAACACACATGGAGCAACCCATGGTGCTGGCCACATATGTGGCAGAGGAGGGTGTTGTTAGCCATCAGGGGGAGGAGCGGCCCTTGGACCTGAGAGTGTTAGATGCCCCAATATAGGAGAATGCCAAGGAGGGAAGACAAGAGTGGATGTGTGGGTGGGTTGGGGTATACCCCCATAGAGGCAGGGGAGGGGGGGAGGGAATAGGGAGGTTCCAAAGGGGAGATCTGGAAAGAGGAAAATGTTTGAAATGTAAATAAAGTATCAAAAAATAAAAAATAAAAGGAAAGTAGGATTAATGTGGACAGTAATGAAAGAGTTTAGAAGAAAAGCAAATCCTACCAATATTTTAAGGGCAAACAACTATATTGAAACATGGAATAATGCTAATAGGTGACAGACATTGAATGTTCATATTGCCTGCCAAGCAACTAAAACTGCTAAGACAGTCACTTTGAACTAGTCTCAAATCAAAGAGGCTTTTATTGCCTCTGTGAGCATATGCTCAGACAGACACATACACAGACACCTACACATGAGTTTATATGCACATTCCCATGAATAGATTCACATACATAAGTATATACGTACATGGAGACACAAAGAATGTACTCAAACACACACTTGTAAATGCACTCACAGACACTCATATATGAGCACAAACATACATTCAGGCAAGTATTCCTCACTGTGAGTATGGGTGCACCATTGAGGTCAGGTTAATAGAATTTCAGATTGGAAAATTTTATTTGCCTCTCATAGGTAAACATGTTATCATGGGTTAAAAATATGATTTAAAAATATCTCTGTATGGATGGAGGGCACCAGGCCGAGCAGAGACTATAGTTACTTAATATGCTATCTTCATCCACATGAAGAAGCTAAAAGTAGGGCCTTTAAGTGAAGATCAAAGGCAGCAGTGTTGGTTATCCTACAGAAGAGCAAGTTAAGAGGTGATCTGATTACTAGTTTCGAGTACACAAAGGGCATTTTTACAAAGGTGCTGGTGATTGATTGCTCTCCATATTGGCAGAGGACCTGACAGGGAAAAATGGGTCTTGAGATGGAGTTCAGGTAAATACAAAGAAAATGTATTCAGATTCATAAAACACAGAAATGGCTAGAACAGAGTATGGAGAGCACATCCCTGGAGCTCTTGAGAAAAAAATAAGCGGTTATCTTCTTAGTCTCTAAGATGGCCTGTGCTTAAGGGAACCTGCTTGGAATCACTTATCATTCATTCTAGATTAGAGTAGGAGAATTGAAACTTGAATGTGAAAGCAAAGTGCACGGGGATTATACTGTGTTGTCTTCCAAGCTACAATGTAGTTGGGGCTTAATTAGCAAGACCCTGAACATCCCTAGGGATGTCCAGGAATAAGCAGGGCTCCCCATTGTTCCTTGTCATGTCAGCTCTGTCAAATACAGCTTGTCACACCCTGATATTTTCTTCCTCTCTGTTCATATAGGCAACCTTCCACAGAAAGTACCACTTCCTCCTTCCTCTTTATCAATACAGGTCTACAAGTGTAAGAACTCAAGCCTAACCACCATGCAGACCTCATTTCTAATTTCTCTTTACCCTACAGATGATATCATATTAAATATAATTTGTACTTGGCAGAACCCATCATGTATATTTCTACGCTGGACTATTCCCTGATGGCAAACTCCTACTTCCAATTGCCTTTGCCACATGTGCCTTGCATCCCTCACTGGGGCACATTAAAATAAACTTTGATTTGCTACATCCCATATCACAGGATTTGTTGTTCCCCTATCCATCTTTCTAAATAAAAACCTTTTATTGGTTCAGATGTAAGATTTTTGTAGTCCTTAATATGACCTTAGTTTTTTACTCTACTTCAAATACCTAATCCAAGGTAAAGCCTATGAATTACTCCAAAATTCATTTCAATTTAAACGTGTCCCCTGCTGTCCATTTACTTGCCTCTTTTGGTTACTACAGGCCTGCTTGAGCTGCACATCTCTGCTTCCATCCTTGCCCTTCCATGTATTCAGAGTGAGGCTTTAGAAGTGCAAGAATTTAGGAGTGACATCAGCAAATGCTGAGACAGAAATTATCTGCCATCATCTTGTAACAATACACTAATAGTGGCAAATACGAGTCCAGGAGACAAGTGAGAAAGTGGTGATACACTTCTACAGCAAAAATAAAAGTCTTCAAACATAGAAGAGAGAGACAAAAACATGTTCCCTACATTACCCACACTCATGACTGCATAGTCAGTGCAAAGAAAGCTTTACACTTTAATTCTTTCTTTCCATGGATCCTGGATGGATGGATAGATAGATAGATAGATAGATAGATAGATAGATAGACAGATAGACAGATGATAACATCTGTGTTTATGTGTGTGTATACGTGTGTGTGTGTGTGTGTGTGTGTATGCACGCATACGTGTATGTGGTTTCTTTAGTTTTGCATGATACAGAATGGAAGAAATGATGACTTACAGGATGCATGAAGAGAAATAATGTATAATTTTGGAAGTTACATATGAGAGCAGGATATAAAACTTAATTCAAGAAATAATGGCTTTATATTTTCTAAATTCTGGGAGCACTACAACTTTTAATATTTGAGGTTCTCAGTTCCAAAATAGTCATCTAGGTACCAAAACAAGACACAACAAGGACATCATGAGCAAACTGCCAAATAATAAATTTTGTTATCAAAGAAAACATTTTTAAAGCAGGAAGAAACATATTTCTTATAGGTAAGGGAAACTGTGTGTGATTGTCAGCAAAGTTTCAGCATGTCAAGGGCTGGAGGAATGGCCCAACAGTTAAAAGCACTGGCTGTTCTTCCAGAGGACATGCGTTCAATTTCCAACAGCCACATGGCAACTTACAACTGCCTGTAACTGGATACACATGCAAGCAAAACACCAATGAACTTAAAATAAAAATAAATAGTTATCTTTAAAAGAAATCAATGTGGCTTTCTCAAAGGTATTAAATAGGGAAAGTATCTTCCAATAAGAAATATTTCTGGGCAGAGTTTTCCTTCAGAAATGAAGGGCATAATTTTTTTTTTCAGTTGAAGCAAAGGGATACTAATTAAAAACATGAAAACAGGAATGGTATTTAAAAAAACAACTATTGCCACAACAAATTGTTAATGTTAGCACAATTATAAAAACAGCACACTGTGACACTAATAACAAAAATGTGGTAAAAGAGTAGTAGTTTTTGTGTGTAATAAAAATTAATTTCCCATCAGTCTAAATTAGCCTCTTGTAACTGCAGCATATTTCATGCAAATTCCTTGTCAGCCACAGGGCAATCACGTATGAAAATCATCAGACCACAAAGAAAAATAAAACACAAGGAAGAAAGAAAAAACAAAACTATAAAAAACATTAATGTATGCCATTATTTGTTAATAATCACATCATATATAAGGAAACTATATTCTCTGATTCAAAGCCATAGTGTGGCAAAATGAAAGCACAAACATGCAAGTCATGTCCATCACAGGAGAGTCGTTTTGGCTCTAAGTGTACAGTGGTGTGAAAGTGCAAAGATGAGGAAAGATGGCACTCAAAACTCAGCAGAAATAGCAATGACTATCAGACCAATAGCTTTTAGCTCAAAAAAACTATACAAGCAGAAAAAAGTTCATTATAAAAGGCCCAACTGATCAAAAACCTACAACTAAATACAAACAATCAAAGACAGAGATGTAGGTACCCTGAACTTCAAAGTTCATAAATATGTTAAGAAATGGGAACAAATAAATAGATAGCAAAACAATCCTAATAGGAGACTTCAGTACCTCTTTCAGTTGTAGATAGAAACTACAAATAGAAATGCTAGACTTGGGATTCTTCTGTAGATGAACTACACCAAGCAAATATATGCAGAAACTCGAACCAACAGCAGCCAATTAATCATTATTCTTAAGCACACAGTGCATCATCCATCAAAGATCGTATGCTAGGCCACAAAATTTAACCGAAAATTTAAGAACATTAAAATTACACCAACTATCATTGCTGACCATAAAGCTAGAAATTATTAATGTGAAGAAAGCTGGAAAATCCCTAGCAACGTCTCTGTGAAGATGGAGAAAAAGAAGAATGAGCAAAGCTCTGAGTAAGCAGGCAGGAGGTCATGTACACACTGAAGCAGAGAGCAATAGAATGGAAAGGATCCAAACAACACAATAGCTACCAGCTTAGCTTATAAAAAGATTTCGACCTGTTTGAGTGAAAGTGAACAGGGACAGAAATCATAAAAACAAAAAAATAAAAGTGGGGGCATTAAACTCACATAACAGAAGTACAAACGATGCTAAGAGACTACAATAACAAGTTTTAGAGTATTACCAAGCCTGGGAAAACAAAAGAAATTTCTAGAAAAATGCAAGCTACACATACTGAATTAAGAAGAAATACAAAATCTTAATAAACTATTAACTGAAGGAAACTGAACTGGTAATTAAAGATCAGTTTTGTGGTGCGTGATTATACGGCTGAGCAGTTAAGAGTTCCTATTCCTATCAACGAGACCTTCAGTTCATTTCCTTATTATTACATTGAGTGGCTCATAACTCAAGCTCTAGGGGACCCAAAGCCTCTGGCCTCCAAAGGCACCTGCACTCATGCGCGCGTGTACACACACACACACACACACACACACACACACACACAGACATAGAGAGAGACAGAGACAGAGAGACAGAGAAAGAGACAGAGAAAGAGACAGAGAAAGAGACACAGACACACACAGATACACATACACATGCACACACACACACATACACACAGACACACACACACTTAAACCTAAAAAAATTTGCTGGGAATGGTGGTACACATCTTTAATTACAGCACTAAAGAGGCAGAGATGGGAGGATCTCTGAGTTCAAGGCCAGCCTAATCTACATACACAAGGACAAATAGGGGTCTGTTATACAGAGAAACCCTGTCTCAAAAACACAACAACAACAATAATAGTGATGATAATAATCTTCCATTGAAATGAACCCCAAACCAGAGGACTTTAATGGTTAATAATTCCAAACATTTCAAGAGTTAATACCAATCCCTTTCAAGTGTTTCCCAAAAATGTGAAAAAGAAGGAACACTTTGAAACTCAGTTTATAATATCAAGGCTATACATGTTCACAAAGCAAGTAAGAAATTTATAGGCCACTCCCTCTGGTGAATATAGATATAAAAACACTTTAAAAAATAACAATGAACCAAATTTAAGAACACATCTAAAGAATCATGCACTATGATAAAGTTGGATTTGTCTCTTAGATTCAAGGTTACTCAATTTCCATAAGTTAATGCATCTAATCTACCTCATCCCTGGGAAAGGTGTTAACATTTGGAATGTAATAAAATTTTAAAAAATAAGAAAATAAAGGGCAAAAACTACACAATCATCTCATGAAGCAGAAGAAGCACTTGACAAAAATTCAATATACTTCTTATGATTAAAAATTCTCACCACACATTTTTTTTATCAGCTCTTCTTCCCTCAGCAAAGGGCATTTGAGGATAAAATTGGCAGGTCAAAATACAAATTAGAAGTGGGTATGGTAACAATAGTGATGTTTTGTTACATAATATTTAGTGTAGTATGCTATCATAGGATTCAAAATGTATCATTTTTCCATTCCCAATGAAGATATGAGATCTATAAGTAATAAAACTGTTCTGGAGCCCTAAAATAATTCCCACTATAATAGGTAACAAAGGAATAGTCACTTCAAAATACTATACACATGTAAGACAAGCCCACTGTCAATATCATGCTCCATTGTGAAAGTTGAAGTCTCATCTCCTAAGACTAGAAATGACACAAGTATGTGCACTCGCACTACAGCTGTTCAATATAGTATTGAAAATCAATTCAAGTAAGCAAGAAATTATGAATGAAATGGGTTTTAAGAGATTAAATCCACACACCACCTTCTCTCTGCTTCATGCTCGTGGTGGAGGATTTGAGCACTCAGCTTCTTGATCCTGCTATACTTCCCTGTTATCATTCTGGAACATAGAGCTTTCCTTCATTACTGTATTATCACAGCAATGGAAATGTAACTAATACACACCACCCGCTTTCTCACAGGTATCTTCCTCATGACTCACACACCTACTTTATTATCTACATTAGTGAACTTTATATCACTGTCACCAAAGTACTAGACTCGACAGTTTAAAGCTCAGGGATTCAGATTTGAGGTATAGATCATGGTTGGCATCACCTGCTTTGTCAGAACGTCCTGGCAGTGGGATAGTTTGGGAGAGCAGCTTCCTGCCCTCACAGTGCATAGGAAGCAGAGCAAATGAAATATAAGCACAGGATAATGCAGGATACAAAACGTCAAGAACACAATGCTCTGACCTATTTCTCACATACATTCGCATTCTGCCTCCATTATCTATAGATTAGCGAGAAACTCTCAAAATGTGAGGGTCCCTGCAAAGAATCTCACAAACAAACACAAGTGTATACCTTATAAATCTTCTACATGAGTCTTAACCCATTCAAGCTGACAGTAGCAATTTACCTTCCCATAAACCCATGCTTTCCAAGTGCATTCCCAATGGAGTGCTGGGAGCTCTCTTATCTGGCCTGCACAGCTCTCCGCAGGAGGCAGAGCGCAAGCAGCCTTTCCTGTCTTACCCATAATTGCCCTACTCCTAAGGCAGCCTCACCCTGACTAATCCAGGTCTCTGCAGCAGCTACCGTCCTTCCTGCTTGCCCTGCTCCTTGGGCTGAGTTGTCAGCTTCATTCCTAAGTGGGCTCTCATCTATACTACCACATTTTCCCTATATTTCCTATTCCCTACCTAGGAGAAGCCAAGATTTAGCTCCCTCCAAACCAGAATAATTACTTTCACTCATTAGTCATTATTACACTTTGCCTTGTTAAGGTGATTATGACAGAGCCCCCAAAAGATTAGGGTCAAGTCTTATTTTTCGTAACATTACAAAGCCTTGTACAGGGCTTGGTTGGTACAAAGAGCTGAAATGGTATTGATTTTGCTGCCTGTGTTGTGCGTGGCATGTTTAAGAAGTAGTGGGAAATGTAGTGCGGCAGCTCACAAGTGAAGCTGCAAAAGCTTCCTGTGAATGAAAAATATCGCGGTGAGACAGAGAATTCTAAGAAAACAAAGGATGAGGGAGAAAGTCTTCAGAAATATCATCTTTATAGTCTAGAAGGATAAGTAATATGTGTCTTTCTGAAGAACAATTTGCTATTCATAATTTTATATAATATACAAAATGTATAGGGTTAGATAAAATCAAATGAATATATGATATGATGGAAATACCTTTTCTCCTGGTGTATGTGGAATATTTCATGTCCCAGGTCACATGGACCCCTGTGGAGTTAGATTTCACAGTAAACAGCATGAAGTGTCTGAATCTATATATTTGTAAGACATAGGTGTGCCATTATACACATGGTTCCATGGCAGTGACTTAAAGGCAAACCTCCCTATTTGCTGATTGCCATATTTCCCAGACTATTTAAATTCACTGGATCCACTAATGGGTTGGAGAAAAAAGGCAGAGTTAAAACTGGAAATTTCAATAAAATATACAAAATCAGTCTTCTACAAAATTATCTAAAAGTGTACTTTAAAATATTTACAGATGCGTAAAGATAACAATGACAACTGACAGAAGCAGCCTTCCATAACCATTTTTTGAGAAATTGCAAAAATATTGCAAGTGACTCGATTGGATTTCTAGTTCATCTTCAAATAAAGCACAAGATGAATTTTCAAATTATTATGAAAGATCTGCACATGTGTTTTGTGATTATGACCTTGGAAACTAGGCGGTGTTTCCAAGGACAACAGCCACTTTCAGCCTGACTTACAGCATGACATAAGCTGTAAATCACTGTCCAGGTAATGACACTGCTGAGATAGTCTACCTCCTGCAAGGGTTGCATTAAATATTGCCCTGCTGATCAAACAAGGGATGGAAACAAGTGTTGGAGCAGGGTATTAAAAAGGTATGCTCAGGAATGAGCAGTCCTCTCAGCATGATCACGACAAACACAGCTAGAAGATCTCCCAGCTTGCCTTCTGTACTATGCCTGGCAATGGTTTTTTTTTTTTTTTTTTTTGACACTTTATTTACATATCAAATGTTTTCCCCTTTCCAGATCTCCCATTTGGAAACCCCCTATTCCATCCCACCTCCCCCTGCCTTTATGAGGGTATTCCCCACCCACCCACCCCATCTTCCATTTCTGGCATTTCTCTACAGTGGGGCATCTAACACTCTCAAAAACAAGGGCCTCTCCTCCCAATTATGGCAAACAAGGCCCTCCTCTGCCACATATGTGACAGCACCATGGGTCCCTCCCTGTGCATTCTTTGGTTGGTGGTCCAATCTCTGGGAGGAGCGGGCGTGGGGGGCTAACCACTTAACACTGTTGCTCCCATCCCATGGGGCTGCAAACTCTCTCAGCTCCTTCAGTCCCTCCTCCAGCTCCTCCACCTGGGACCCCACACTAGTCCAACAGTTGCTGTGAATTGAGTTATGGGTGCTCCCAACTTCTGGGCTAATATCCGCTTGTCAGTGAGTATGTAACAGGTTTTTTTCTTTTGTGACTGAGTTACCTCACTCAGGATGATATTTTCAAGTTCAACTCATTTGCCTGTGAATTTCATGAAGTCATTTTTTTTAATAGCTGAGTAGTATTCCATTGTGTAAAAATGTACATCATTTTCTGTATCCATTCCTCTGTTGGGAGACATCTGGGTTGTTTCCAGTTTCTGGCTATTGTAAATATGGCTGCTATGAACATAGTGGAACATGGGTCTTTATTACATGTTAGAGCATCTTCTGGGTATATGCCCAGGAGTGGTATAGCTGGGTGCTCAGGTAGTATTATGTTCATTTTTCTGAGGGTCAGACAAACTGATTTCCAGAGAGGTTTTATCAGCTTGCATTCCCACCAGCAATGGAGGAGTGTTCCTCTTTCTCCACATCCTGGCCAACATCTGCTGTCACCTGAGTTTTTGATCTTAGCCATTCTGACTGGTGTGAAGTGAAATCTCAGGGTTGTTTTGATTTGCATTTCTGTGATGACTAAGGATGTTGAACATTTCTTTAGGTGCTTCTCAGCCATTCGATTTTCTTCAGTTAAGAATTCTCTGTTTAGCTCTGTTCCCCTATTTTTGATAGAATTACTTGGATCTCTGGAGTTCTTTGTATACCTTGGATATTAGGCCTCTATTGGAGGTTCTTGAGTTCTTTGTATATCTTGGATATTAAGCCTCTAACGGACGTAGGATTGGTAAAGATCTTTTCCCAAGCTGTAGGATACCGTTTTGTACTGTTTACAGTGTCCTTTGCCTTACAGAAGCGTGGTAATTTTATGAGGTCCCATTTGTTGATTCTTGATCTTAGAGCACAAGCCATTGGTGTTCTGTTCAGGAACTTTTCCCCTGTGCCCATGTGTTCGAGAGTTTTCCCCGCTTTCACTTCTATAAAATTCAGCATATTTGGTTTTATGTGGAGGCCCTTAATCCACTTGGACTTGGGCTTTGTACATGGAGATGGGAATGGATCAATTTGCAATCTTCTACATGTTAACCTCCAGTTGAGCCAGCATCATTTGTAGAAAATGCTGTCTTGTTTTCACTGGATGGTTTTAGCTCCTTTGTCAAAGATCAAGTGACCATAAGTGTGTGAGTTCATTTCTGGGTCTTCAATTCTATTCCACTGATCTATCTGCCTGTCACTGTACCAATACCATGCAGTTTTTATCACTTCTGCTCTGTAGTACAGCTTGAAGTCAGGGAGGCTGATTCCTCCAGAAGTCCTTTTATTGTTGAGAATAGTTTTTGCTATCCTGGGTTTTTTGTTATTCCATATGAATTTGAGAATAGCTCTTTCTAAGTCTATGAAGAATTGAGTTGGAATTTTGATGAGGACTGCATTGAATCTGTAGATTGCTTTTGGCAGGAGGGTCATTTTAACTATATTAATCCTGCCAATCCGTGAGCATGGGAGATCTTCCCATCTAAGGTCTTCTTTGATTTCTTTCTTCAGAGACTTGAAGTACTTGTCATACAGATCTTTACTTGTTTGGTTAGAGTCACAGCAAGATACTTTATACCGTTTGTGATAATTGTGAAGGGTGTCATTTCCCTAGTTTCTTTCTCAGCCTGTTTATCCTTCGAGTATAGGAAGGCACTGATTTGACTGAGTTAATTTTATATCCGGCCACATTGCTGAAGTTGTTTATCAGCTGTAGCAGTTCTCTGGTGGAGTTTTTCCAGTCACTTAAGTACGTGATCATATCATCTGCAAATAGCGATATTTTGATTTCTTCTTTCCAATTTGTATCCGTTTGACCTCCTTTTGTTGTCTAATTACGCTACCTAGAACTTTGAGTACTGTATTGAATAGATAGGGTCAGCCTTGTCTATTCCCTGATTTTAGTGGGATTGCTTCAAGTTACTCTCCATTTGGTTTGATATTGGCTACTGGTTTGCTATATATTGCTTTTACTATTTTTAGGTATGCTCCTTGAATTCCTGATCTTTCCATGACTTTTATCATGAAGCAATATTGAATTTTGTCAAATACTTTTCCAGCGTCTAATGAAATGACCATTTTTTTTTTTGAGTTTGTTTATATAGTGGATTACTTTGCTGGATTTCCAGGTAATGAATCATCTCTAAATCCCTGGGATCAAGCCTACCTGATAGTGATGAATGATCGTTTTGATATTTACTTGGATTTGGTTTGCGAGATTTTTGTTGAGTATTTTTACTTTGATATTCATAAGGGAAATTGGTCTGAAGGTTTCTTTGTTGGATCTTTGTGAAGTTTTGGTGTTAGTGTAACTGTGGTCAAATGAATTGGGTAGTGTTCCTTCTGTTTATATTTTGTGGAATAGTTTGAAGAGAATTGTATTAGGTCTTCTTTGAAGGTCCTATAGAATTCTGCACTAAACCCATCTGGTTCTTGGCTTCTTTAGATTGGGAGAATTTTAATGACTGCTTCTATTTCTTTAGGAGTTATGGACTGTTTAGATGGTTTATCTGATCCTGACTTAACTTTGGTATTTTGTATCTTTCTAGAAATTTGTCCATTTCATCCAGATTTTCGAATTTTGTTGAGTATAGGCTTTTGTAGTAGGATTTGGTAACTTTTTGAATTGCCATGGTTTCCATTTTTATGTCTCCCTTTTCATTTCTGATTTTATTAATTTGGATACTGTTTCTGTGCTCTCTGATTAGTCTGGCTAAGGGTTTATCGATCTTGTTGATTTTCTCAAAGAACCAGCTCCTGGTTTTGTAGATTCTTTGAATAGTTCTATTGGTTTCTACTTGGTTGATTTCAACCCTTAGTTTGATTATTTCTTGCCTTCTACTCCTGTTGGGTATATTAGCTTCTTTTTGTTCTAGAGCTTTCAGGTGTGCTGTTAAGCTCTAGAGAGAAAACTCTCTCCAGTTTTCTTTTGGATGCACTCAGAGCTATGAGTTTTCCTCTTAAAACTGCTTTCCTTGTGTCCCATAAGTTTGGGTATATTGTACTTTCATTTCATTAAATTCTAGGAAGTCTTTAGTTTCTTTACTTCTTCCTTGACCAAGTTATTATTAAGTAAAGCATTGTTCAGTTTCCATGTGTATGCGGGCTTTCTATTGTTTTTGTTGCCATTGAAGACCAAGTTTAACCCATAGTGACTTGATAGGAGGCATGGGATTATTTCCATCTTCTTATGTCTGTTGAGATTTGTTTTGTGGCCAATTACATGGTCAGTTTTGGAGCAAGTACCATGAGGTGCTGAGAAGAAGGTATATTCTTTTGATTTAGGATGAAATGTTCTATAGATAGCTGTTAAATCTATTTGGTCCATAACTTCTGTTAGTTTCACTGTGTCTCTTTTTAGTTTGTGTTTCCAAGATCTATCCATTGATGAAAGTGGAGTGTTGAAGTCTTCCACTATTATTCTGTGAAGTGCAATGTGTGCTTAGAGCTTAGCTTTAGCAAAGTTTATTTATGAATGTGGGTGCCCTTGCATTTGGAGTATAGATGTTCAGAATTGAGAGTGTTTCTTGGTAGATCTTTTTTTTTGAAGAGGATGAAGTGTCCTTTATTATCTTTTTTGGTGACTTTTGGTTGAAAGACGATTTTATCCAATATTAGAATTTTTTGGGGGGAAAATCTGCCTTAAAATTGTTTTCTAGCCCTTTACTCTGAAGTAGTGTTTGTCTTTAACTCTGAGTTGTCTTTCCTGTATGCAGCAAAAATTTGGGTCCTCTTTATGTATCCAGTCTGTTAGCCTATGTCCTTTTATTGGATAATTACATCCATTCATGTTAAGAGATATTAAAAAATAGTGACAGTTGCTTACTGTTATTTTCGATGTTATTTTTTATGTTTGTGTGGCTATCTTCTTTTGCGTTTGTTGAAAGGTTACTGTCTTGCTTTTTCTAGGGTGTAGATTCTGTTCTAGTGTTGTTGTTTTCCATCTATTATCCTTTGTAGGGCTGGGTTTGTGGAAGGATATTGTGTAAATTTGGTTTTATCATGGAATATTTTGGTTTCACCATCTATGGTAACTGAAAGTTTTTCTGAGTATAGTAGCCTGGGCTGGCAGTTGTGTTCTCTTAGGGTCTGTAGGAGACCTGCCCAGGATCTTCTAGCTTTCAGAGTCTCTGGTGAGAAGTCTGGTGTAATTCTGATAGGTCTGTCTTTATATGTAACTTGACCTTTTTCCCTTACTGCTTTTAATATTCTTTCCTTGCTTCTTGCATTTGGTGTTTTGACTATTATGTGATGGGAGGAATTTCTTTTTTGGTCCAATCTATTTGGAGATCTGTAGGCTTCTTGAATGTTTATGTTCTTCTCTTTCTTTACATTAGGTAAGTTTTCTTCTACAATTTTGTTGAAGATATTTACTGGCCCTTGAGTTTGTGACTCTTCACTCTCTTCTATACCTATTATCCTTAGGTTTGTTCTTCTTATTGTGTCCTGGATTTTCTGGATATTTTGGGTTAGGAGCTTTTTGTATTTTTCATTTTCTTTGACTGTTATGTCAATATTTTTTATGGTATCTTCTGCACCTGAGATTCTCTCTCCTATCTCTTATATTCTGTTGATGATGCTTGCATCTATGACTCCTGATCTCTTTCCTAGGGTTTCTGTCTCCAGGATTGTCTCTGTCTGTGATTTCTTTATTGTTTCTATTTCCATTTTTAGATCTTGGATGGTTTTGTTTGTTTCCTTTGCCTGTTTGATTGTGTTTTCCCGTATTTCCTCTTTAAGGGCTTCTAGCTGTTTACCTGTGTTCTCTTATATTTCTTTAAGGGAGTTATTTATTTCCTTCTTAAAGTCTTCTATCATCATTGTGAGAAGGTATGTTAAATCTAAATCTTGCTTTTCTTGTGTGTTTGGGTACCCATGGCTCGCTGTGGTAGGAGAACTGGGTTCTGATGATGCCAGGTTGCCCTGGTTTCTGTTCCTTATATTCTTGTACTTGCCTTTTGCCATCTTGTTATCTCTCGTGTTAGTTGGTCTTGCTCTCTCTGACTGTTTTTTGTCCCTCCTTCAAGCATTTGTGTCATTACTCTTTGGAGACCAGCTCTCTCTGAGAGGAATTTGGTGTTGGAGAGCTGTGGTACAGGGTCAGCTCTGGGATACAGACAGAAACCCGAAGAATCCTGTCCCTAGCTGTTCCTTGTGTCCTGATGGCTCTGTGAAGGTCCCTCTTGGTCAATGAATTTGAATAGAAGTGGTGGTCTTCCTGCACTCAAAAGTGTGCTGGCACTCCTGGGAGACCAGCTCTCTCCTGGCACTGAGTATGGAGCCCTGTGTCCTGTGTCACAGGATCAGCTCCCTGGCTGCAGAAGTAATCTGGAAGGCAACTACTCAGTCCCTGCAGGTTCTGGGCAGGTCCAGCTGAGCAGAGGTGCTGGCCTTACCCCTGCTCACAGGCTTTCCATACTCCTAGGAGGGTAGCTCTTTCCATGTGCTATTTGGGTATGGAGCTGCGTGGCACAGACCACAGGTGTAAACAGGAAGGCTGTTCCTTGGTTACTGTGTCCTTCGGATTCTGGGCGGGTCCCCCTGAGCAATGAGGTAGTTTTACCTCCACTCAGGGGCTTGTCCACACTTCTAGGATGCTAGTTTTCTTCAGTTGCTATTTGGTTATGGAGCTCTGTGGCATAGACTGAGGTCCTGGAAGCAGAAGGAAACAGGAAGGCTCCTGTCCCAGGCTGCTTGTATGTCCCTGGGTCCTGGGGGTTCTGAGTAGGTCTCTCTGAGCAGAGGTTCTGGCCTTTTCCTGCCCCCATCCCTATCACAGGTTTGTCCACACTCCTGGGAGGTTAGCTCTTTCCCTGCACTATTTGGGTATAGCGCTGTCACATGGCACAGACCACAGGCATCTATGCCTGGCTTTCACTAGAAGCCTCCAGAAGTATTTCCCAGGTGTGCTGCCTATACAAAGGACATTCAGCCTACCAATGCGCAGGTGTTAAATATAAAAGACCTAAATCATAGTTAGAGCTGTGTTCTTGGATAAATGAGGCAGACAGAAAACAGCTACATTGTGCTTACTGGGTAAAACTACCATTGATTAATTTCTGAGACGCTTGCCTAAGAGTTTGAGCCAAAAGAGAAACAGATCTGTGTATTCCTTTGCCTTGAAAGACAATGAAAGGTCCTGTGACTATACACCTTCTACGTACAGGAAAGTGAGTATTTTCAAACAAGGTGTTATCTCAAGCTGGTGTTACACTGATAAGGTTTAGAAATAGAGCACATGATGATCTACATTTTGCTTCACCTGGGAATACTCATAATAGTTTACTACTATACGCTTGAGGAACAGGAAAGCAAAGGTAAATTAGGAACAGAAGACAGCCCACCATAGAGACTGGTAATGCCCATTCTCTATTATGGACATTTTGTAACTTGTTTAGCTTACTAACTTGTTTAACTCCGAGACAGTTCTTAAGATCTACTTAATAGAAATAGCAGATGGGATGCATCAGGATCAGAGCAGCTGAGGATACACAATGAGGTGCAGAACTCAGACTCAGAATGCAGGTGATGTGTTACAAGCCTTCTTAGCAATTCTCCCTTCTGAAGATGTTTTGTTTGTCAAGTAAGAAAAGGTTGAATTAAATCCCTCTAAGTTAATCTATAAATCCAATGTTTATTTCCTTCTTTAATAAAAAACTACCCCTTCCTGTTCTAATAGTACAGTTGACCCCTTTCTCAATCTAGAGAGATATTAGTTGATTTTTTATGTAAAATATATTTAAATTGTGCAAGACACTGAAAAACACATGCTTTCAAGAATGTAAGACAGCAGGAAAAGGAAGACAAAGTAAGGAAGAAGACAAATGTTAAAAATCTCTGTGTGATACTCTAATTTTAGGGTGAGCAGTCCAGAGCTGTATTTGTAACCAATTACCACCTCGTGGGTGGGCACAAACCACAGCAATGTATTGCCTCAGAGTTCTGGATGCCAGACATGCCACGTGAGGATGACAGCAGTGTTAATTCCCACTGAGGGTGATACAGGGAGATTCTGTTTCAGGACTTTCTCATAAATGGACACCGAGCTTTGCCCTTGTGTATTTATCAGTTTCATACTTTTATCCAATTTAACCCAGAATAGTGGTCACTGTTAATAGGTAAACTGGAATAAGAACTAAAAGTTATCTGGTACAGGGACCAATTCCGGCACCAATGTCTGAAATTCTTAACAATCCACACAAGAAAACAAACTTGGCAAATTCTCCAAAATATACTTCCCATGAAAGCAGATACAGGGTTGAAAAACTATGACCACGGATTCTTCAACATAGTATTCCTACCACATGAAGAAGCTACAGCTTGAATCTATATGCACTACACATGAAATCCAGGATGATTGTCAGAAAAATAGAATGGACCAACACAGAGAAGCAGTGAACTCTGGGCTTATATTTCCTCAGTCTCCATCTCCTGGGAACTCCCTATTCCATGCCACCTCCCCTTGCTTCTATGAGGGTATTCTTCCATCCATCCACCCATCCCAGCCTCCCCGCCCTCGATTCCCCTACACTGGGGCATCTATAGAGCCTTCATAGGACCAAAGACCCTTTCTCCCATTGATGCCTGACAAGACCATCCTCTGCTACATACGCAGCTGGAGCCATGTGTACTCCTTGGTTGGTGGCCTAGTCCCTAAGAGTTGGGGGGTGTGGGGGGTGGTTGATATTACTGTTCTTCCTACGGGGATACAAACCCCTTTAGCTCCTTCAGTCCTTTCTCTAATTCCTCCATAAGGGATCCCATGCTCAGTCAAATGGTTGGCTGCCAGCATCCGCCTCTGTATTTGTGAGGCTCTTACAAGGCATCTCAGGAGACAGCTCTATCAGGCTCCTTTCAGCAAGCATTCCTTGTCATCCACAATAGTATCTGGGTTTGGTGACTGTTTATGGGATGAAACCCCAGGTACAACAGTCTCTGATGGTGTTTCTTTCAGTCTCTGTTCTACACTTTGTCTCCATATTTATTCCTGTATTTTATGCCCCTTTCTAAGAAGAAACTAAGCACCCAAACTTTGGTCTTCCATCTTCTTTAGCTTCATGTGGTCTGTTAATTGTATCTTAGATATTCTGAGCTTTTGGGCTAATAACCAGTTATCAGTGAGTGGATACCATATGTGTTCTATGAACATAGTGAAGCATGTGTCCTGGTTATATGTTACAGAATCTTTTGGGTATGTACCCAGGAGTGGTCTAGATGGGTCCTCAGGTAGTACTATGTCCAATTCTCTGAGGAAAGCTAGACTGATTTCCAGAGTGGTTGTACCAGCTTTCAATCACATCAACAATGAAAAAGTGTTCCTCTTTCTCCACATCCTCATGAGCATCTGCTGTCACCTGAGTTTTTTATATTAGCCATTCTGGCTGGTGTGAGGTGGAATCTCAGGATTGTTTTGATTTGCATTTTCCTGATAACTAAGGATGTTGAACATTTCTTTAGGTGCTTCTTGGCCATTCAATAATCCTCAGTTGAAAATGCTTTGTTTAGCTCTGTAACCCATTTTTTAATAGAGTTATTTAATTCTCTGGAGTTTACCTTCTTGAGTTCTTTGTATATATTGGATATTAGCCCTCTATCAGATGTAGGATTAGTAAAGATCTTTTTCCAATCTGTTGATTGCCATTTCATCCTACTGACACTGTCCTTTGCCTTACAAAAGCTTTGCGATTTTATGTGATCTGATTTGTCTATTCTTGATCTTAGAACATAAGCCATTGATGTTCTGTTCAGGAAATTTCCCCTGTGCCCATGTGTTAGAGGCTCTTCCCCACTTTCTCCTTTACAGGTTTCAGTGTGTCTGGTTTTATGTGGAGGTACTTGATCCACTTTACTTGAGATTTTTACAAGGAGATAAGAATGGGTTGATTTGCATTTTTCTACATGCTGACCTCCAGATTAACCAGCACCCTTTGTTAAAAGGGCTATCTTTTTCCACTGGATGGTTTTAGGTCCTTTGTCAAATATCAAGTGGTCATAGGTGCGTGGGTTCATTTCTGGGTCTTCAATTCGATTCCATTGATCTTCCTGCCTGTCTCTGTACCAATACCACACAGTTTTTATCACTATTGCTGTGTAATACAACTTGAGTTCAGGGATGATGATTCCCCCAAAATTTTCTTTATTATTGAGAATAGTTTTTGCTATTTTGGGTTTTTTGTTATTCCAAATGAATTCGCAAATTGCTCTTCCTAACTATATGAATAATGGAATTGGAATTTTGAAGGGGGTTGAATTGAATCTGTAGATTGCTTTTGGCAAAATGGCCATTTTTACTATATTATTTTAGTTCATCCAGGAGCATGGGAGATCTTTCCATCTTCTGGGATCTTCAATTTCTTTGTTCAGAATCTTGAAGTTCTTGTCATACAGAACTTTCACTTGCTTTGTTAGTGTCACAATAAGGTACGTAATATTACTTGTGAACATTGTGAAGGGTGTTGTTTCCCTAATTTCTTTCTCAACCTGTTTATCCTTTCAATAGAGGCCAGTGATTTGTTTGAATTAATTTTATCTTCAGGCACTTTGCTGAAATTGTTTATCAGCTATAGGTTAGGAGCTCTCTGGTGAAATTTTTTGGGTCATTTAAATATACAATTATATCATCTGCAAATAGTGATATTTTGACTATGTCCTTTCCAATTTGTACCCCTTTGATCTCCTTTTGTTATCTAATTACGATACTAGAACTTCAAGTACTATGTTGAATAGATAAGGAGAGAGTGGACAGCCTTGTCTCATCCCTGATTTTAGTGGGATTGCTTCAAGTTTCTCTCTGTTTAGTTTGATGTTGGTTTGCTGTATATTGCTTTTACTACATTTATGGGTGGGTCTTGGATTCCTGATCTTTCCAAGTCTTTTAACATGAAATGATGCCATTTCATGTCATCATTTTGTCAAATTTTGTCAAATGCTTTTTCAGCATCTAGTGAAATGATCATGTGTTTGTTTTATTTCAGTTTGTTTATGTAAAGGATTATGATGATGGATTTCCATATATTGAATCATCCCTGTATCCCTGTGATGTAGCCTACTTGATCACAGTGAAAGATCATTTTGATGTGTTCTTGGATTTAATTTGTAAGAATATTATTGAGTATTTTTGCATCAGTGTGCATAAGGGAAATTGAACTAAAGTTCTTTTTCTTTGTTTGGTCTTTGTGAGGTTTTGCTATCAGTATAATTTTGGCTCATAGAATGAATTGGGTAGTGTTTCTTCTGTTTCTATTTTGTGGTATAGTTTGAAGAATATTGGCATAAATTCTTCTTTGAAAATAGAATTCTCCACAAAACCAATTTGATCCTGGGTTTGTTTTTTGGTTTTCTTTTTGTTTGTTTGTTTGTTTGTTTTGTTTTGCTTTGGTTTTTTTTTTTGGTTTTTGGGGGGGTTTTTTGGCTAGGAGACTGTTAATGAGTGTTTCTATTTCTTTAGGCATTATAGAACTGTTTGGATGGTTTATTTGCTCCTGTTTTAACTTTGGCACCTGCTATCTGTCTAGAAAATTGTCCATTTCAGACAGATTTTCCAATTTTGTTGAGTATAGGCTTTTGTAGTAGGATTTGATAACTTTTTGAATTGCCATGGTTTCCATTTTTATGTCTCCCTTTTCATTTCTGATTTTATTAATTTGGATACTGTCCCTATGCCCTCTGGTTAGTCTGGCTAAGGGTTTATCTATCTTGTTGATTTTCTCAAAGAACCAGCTCCTGGTTTTGTTAATTCTTTGTATTTTTTCTTTCTTTCTATTTGCTTGATTTCAGCCATCAGTTTATTTCCTTCTATCTACTTCTATTGGGTGTATTTGAATCTTTTTTTTCTAGAGCTTTCAGTTCTAGAGCACTGTCAAGTTGCTAACATAAGCTCTCTCCATTTCCTTTTTTGGGGCACTTAGAACTATGTTTTCCTCTTACCACTGCTTTCATTGTGTCCCATGAGTTTGGGTATGATGTGTCTTCATTTTCATTAAATTCTAAAAAGTCTTTAATTTAATTTTATTTGTTCCTTGTCCAAGTTATCATTAAGTAGAGTGTTGTTCAGCTACCATGTGTATGTGTGCTCTCTGTTGTTTTTGTTGGTATTTAAGACCAATCTTACTCCCTGGTGATCTCATAGAATGCATGGGATTATGTCAATCTTCTTGTATCTGTGGAGGCCTGTTTTGTGACCAATTTTATGGTTAATTTTGCAGAAGGCACCATGAGGAGCTGAGAAGAAGTTATATTCTTTTGCTTAAGATGAAATGTTCTATAAATATCTGTTTCATCCATTTGGTTCATAACATCTGTTAGTTTCACTGTGTCTCTGTTTAGTTTCTGTTTCCCTGATCTGTCCATGGCTCAGAGTGGGGTGGTAAAGTCTCCCACTATTAATGTGTGGGGTGCAATGTGTGCTTTGAGCTTCAGTTAGGTTTCTTTATGAATGAGGGTGCCCTTGCATTTGGAGCATAGATGTTCAGAATTGAGAGTTCATCCTGGTAGATATTTTTCTTTGACCAGTACGAAGTCTTGTTTATTATCTTTTTTGATAACGTTTGGTTGAAAGTTGATTTTACTTGAATTAGAATGGCTACCCCAGCTTGTTTCTTAGGACCATTTGCTTGGAAAATTATTTTCCAACCTTTTACTTTGAGGTAATGTATACCTTTGACACTGAAGTGCATTTCTTGTATGCAGCCAAATGCTGGGTTCTGTTCATGTATCCAGTCTGTCAGTCTATGTCTTTTTATTGAGGAACTGAATCCATTAGTGTTAATAGATATTAAGTAAAGGTGATTGTTACCTTCTATTATTTTTGTTGTTAAAGGTGGAATTATGTTTGTGTGGCTATCTTCTTTTCGGTTTGTTGCAAGATTACTTTCTTCCATTTTCTTCAGTGTAGTTACCTCCTTGTGTTGGTGTTTTCCATCTATTATCCTTTGTAGGGCTAGATTTCTGGAAAGATATTCTGTAAATTTGATTTTGTCATGGAATATCTTGTTTTCTACTTCTATGGTAATTGAGAGTTTTGTTGGGTATAATAGTCTGGGCTGGCATCTGTGTTCTCTTAGGATCTGTATGAGATCTGCCCAGGATCTTCTAGCTGTCATAGTCTCTGGTGAGAAGTCTGGTGTAATTTTGAGAGGTCTGCTTTGACATGTTACTAGACTTTTTTCCCTTATTGTTTTTAACATTCTTTGTCTTGTGCATTTAGTGTTTTGAATATTGTGTTAATGGATGAATTTCTTTTCTGCTCCAGTCTACTGGAGTTCTGTAGGTTTCTTGTATGTTCGTGGTCATCTCTTTCTTTAGGTTAGGGAAGTTTTCTTCTATAATTTTGTTGACGGTATTTACTGGCTCTTTAAATTGGGAATCTTCTCTCTATATTCTATACCTATTATCTTTATGTTTCGTCTTCTCTTTTTGTCCTGGACATTCTGGATGTTTTTGGTTATGAGATTTTTGCATTTTATTTGACTGTTGTGGCAATGTTTTCTATGGTATCTTCTGCACCTGAGATTCTCTCTTCTATCTCTTGTATTCTGTTGGTGATGCTCACATCTATGACTCCTGATCTCTTTCCTAGGTTTTCTAACTCCAGGGTTGTCACCCTTTGTGATTTCTTTATTGTTTCTATTTCTGTTTCTGAAAAAATAATAAAATTATCCTCTGTCAAAAAAAAAAAAAAGAATAGAAAAATCAAAACAAAACAAAAAATCAAAAGCAATCATACACCTGAAGCACTAGGTACTAGAATCAGAATAAAACCATAAGGTTTTATTTATATACTTTATTTACATTTCAAATCTTTCCCCCTTTCCAGATCTCCCCTTTGGAACCTCCCCATTCCGTCCCCCTCCCCCTGCCACTATGGGGGTATTCTCCCACCCACCCACCCACCCACACTCATCTTCCCTCCTTGGCATTCTCCTATATTGGGGCATCTAACACTTTCTGGCCTAAGGGTCTCTGCTTCCCCTGATATCTAACAAGACCCTCCTCTGCTGCATATGTGGCCAGCACCATGGGTCCCTCCATGTGTATTCTTTGGTTGGTGATCCAGTCTCCAGGAGTATTGAGGAGTCAGGCCAGTTGCCACTATTGCTCCCTCCCTGGGGCTGCAAACTCCCTCAGCTTCTTCAGTCCCTTCTCCAAGTCCTCCATCTGGGACCTCACACTCTGCCCTAAGGTTGCTGTGATGTGACTCTTGGATATTTCGAACTTTTAAGCTAATAACAACTTATCAGTGAGTACATACCATGTTCACTCTTTTGTGACTGTGTCAACTCGCTTGGGATGATATTTTCAAGTTCCATCCATTTGCCTGTGAATTTCATAAAGTCAGCAAAGATTTTTTTTTTAAAAAAAAAAAAAGAATAAAAATTTTAATAATTTTACAGCTGAAAAAAAAAAAAGAAGACGCCTTCATCATTTGATAGTGGTTAAATCTAAGTAATAAGAAAAATAATTTAGATAATTTATGTAGATCCTTCAGAAGAATTAAAATATTCAAAGGATTCATCAAAACTCTTGTTTGTAAAATATCCCCATATATTGTATGAAAGTGACAAAAGCGTTGACTCTGCTGTTTCAAGGGCATTCAGTAATGTACTGGTGTTGTAGTCTTCTGTAGCAAATAAAGCAACATAGAAAATATAGTCAGTCTGAGCTCAATTATTCTATGAAAGCACATTTTTAGCTATGACTCTCCAATGCAAAAAGTATGTTCAGGCAGGTAATCAGAATATAGTTTAGTTTTACCCATATTTGATATGGTGGGGTAGAGTTAAGACACAGGAATCGGACATGGAGATCTACATCTCTAAACTGTAAATTATCATATGAATTATAATTGTCAGCATTTAATGATTACTGCTTTGAAACTAATATGTCTGAAGGGTGAAGCACTCTATCCGGCGATACTTGCTGAGTCCCTTTGTTGCCCCACTTACAGATACTCCCAGTGTATTGGAGATGAGGTCTTTAAACAGATTCAGATGGCTTTCAATGTCAATCACACTCAGCAAATATCTAACAGTTTCTTAAAAAACAAAAATTACCAGAAAGAAAAGATATATTCTGAGGGCAATCGCAAAAGTATTAGTATGCACAAAATATCCACTTATTCCCCAAATTAATAAAGCATCCACATAAAAAATTATTGTCAAATATATACACACCATTATTTTAAACCATTAAAAAAAAACCTTCTCTATGAAAGAAGCCTCCCCCTACAAATGGTCCTCAAGCTAATGGGAACTTGTGGCAGTCACTTTTAATGCTGCCACATACTTTTCAGCTGAGATAAGAGAAAGATAACCATATTGCTTCTTCCAGACACATTTGTACTTATTACTATTTCACTATATTTTAAGATAAATATTTAGAAAGTGAAGGCAAAGTGAAACTAATCTATTATGTGTAAAGGGGCAAATGCAGAATCAAAAACTGTAGAGCTAAATCCCCTGAAAGCATGTCCTAAAATTAACCTACCATATTAATCACTTTCCTTTCCAAGTAATATTTTCAATTTTTGTCTAAAAAGACTACCATCAGGAGCAGAGTCAAGCGTTCTCTTATGTTTAATGTTATTAAGTACTTAAGAATGCTTGAATGTTCTTATGTAGTAATTAGGATTTGAATGATAATTTCTTTCCTTTGGAGTCATCATATTTAAAGTAAAAAATATCAATAATAGGTACTAATGGCTATAACATTGTAGGAATGTTTTTCCACCATCTCTGTCACAGATATCAAAATGACACACTACCACTAGTGTTTGCCAATCACACAGCTGATCTACATTTGTGCAGTGTCAAGGAGAGTAAGAAGTAACATGTTTCTTGTTGGAAACTATTACACTAGGTTCCTTGATGTCACCAGATTAGAGAAGAAGAAGGTCAGTATAATTGGGCAAGGCAAATAAGAACTGCACATACACATGCATGCATACACACACATGTACATGCACACATACACACAGTGATCTTATTTGTCTGATGTTGCTACAATGAAATCCATTTCTTTATATGCTAACCAAAAATTTATTTTTAATTATTTATTTAGTTTTATTTTATGTGCAGTGTGTGTGTGAGGGCATTGGGTCCCCTGCAACTGGAGTTACAGGCAATAGTGAGATGCCATGTAGGTGCTGAAAATTGAACCCTGGTCCTCTGAAAGAGCAGTCAGTGCTCTTAACTGTTAAGACATTTTTCCAGCCCTCAAAACTTTATTTTAAAAAATGAATATAAAGTAGAACATATAAAAGCATCAAAACAATTTATATCTCTGAAATACACCCATGAAAGCCTTATTTTTTTAATTTTTTTATTAGATATTTTCTTTATTTACATTTCAAATGTTTTCCCCTTCCTAGTTTCCCCTCCTAAAGCTCCCTATCCCATTCCCCTAGCCCCAGCTCAACAACCCACCCACTCCCTCTTCCCTGCCCTGAAAGCCTTATTAAATCCAATCTTTACATTGTTCAAGATTTGGTTTAAATAAAGCAACAAAGCCAGGTTATCAGGGCTTTGTCAAACTCTATTGCTCTCTACAGCAAATCAGGTCCATAATGGAACTCAAGACTCACAGCAGGCTCCTCAGTCTGTTCCATCACTAGCCAGTTTATCTTCAGTGGCAACTTAATCCAGCAACCAGAAAGGATATATCCAACCTCCTGCCCTGAGTCTTACAATGAGAAAGCAAAGAGAGCATGTTTTATGTAGGTAGCATATGGGGTTTCTTCCTATTTCTGCTGCCTCAGAATTTGCTCACAGTTGTTAAAGTGACATTTTTTTTGAAGGAAGCCAATAAAGACTATACTTTTACTGGTTAACAGGAAGAAAATCACTAGGACTAGAAGGAAGACAATGGTTCGTTACTTTCCTACAAATGTCTAGATTTAGAAATGGAGTTGTTAAATAATCAGATGAAAGCAAGAAATTTTACAAAGAGAAAGAAAAATGTGCATACCACAATGACATATTATACAACAAAAGGTTATGATTAAATAAACAAAACCCATAAAAATCTAATATGGCATATATCTTGTTAAATGATGAATTTTCCTTGAATAAAATGTCACTGGTCAAGGTCAGTAGAATAGATTTCAAAAAAGTCTATTCCTACAAAATTATACTGAAATTATGAGAAAAAACCCAACCACAACTATTTCTATTTTGGGGAACAATAAATTTCTATAATACTGTACAATTTTTTCTAACTATCTAAAATTATATTTCTATATGTTAGAATATATATAGCTTTCACTGTAAGCACTTTTATCCACTAAACCATCTCACATATACAAAAATCTTGTCTTTTTTTAAAAAAAAAAGTCAAAACAAGAAGTCTCTAGAGTTATACTGAGCAAATTTTTTATCATGTAATATAATATGTATCATCTATGGCTTATGGAAAAAAAATGTCTGTTAAGTATTTTTTTTTCATTCAGAATTTAAAACCCAGAGATGCAAGCACTTTATCCTCCATACTCTTCTCCAAATCCAATCTCCAACTTCAACCACAGCTCTATAGTAGACAACTTGCTATGGCCTCTCCTCCTTCTCTATACCCATTCCCAGGGGACTAAACTGATGCTGTTTTCCTGTGTTCTATGGACCCTCTTCCCAGCCCTCCCCTGTTCGAACTCATCCCAATTCTTAAGTGTGAGCTCTCAACATCTGGAAATATATTCTACAGTGAACATTCAGTTGAAACACTTGGCAGAATCTTAGAAACATCCCTCCATGCAACCCACAGTAACCATATTTTCATAAGAATCGCAACGGGCAAGAAAAACCAAGGAATGGTGGTCACACCTGCTATAGGACCAGATAGTCTGTCCATGGACCTTTCCCACTCTCTCTCTTACTCCAGAGCCAATCCTTGAGGTCTCCTCCAATGCCACAACAGAACAATAGCAGTAACTTCTTATACCCTATGTCCACACCTACTGTGGAACCTTCTGACCATTTCCCTCTGGCTTCCCCTGCCTCCAGCCTCCAATACCAGCACGTATTTCCTGTGAACACACCAAGAGATTACTCCAGTGAAACAGGCAACGCTCAGCCAAACCACTCTCTGAAAAGCCAAATGTGAAGCAGAAACCAAGGATTAAAACACCCACCCAACCAACAAAAAAGAAATCAGCACTTAGACCTATAATCACTGCAAATCCAGATGCCTAGATGCCAGTGTAAGAACATAATAACAGTTAAGGCAATATGTTTCCATCATAGTCCAGTTATGCTACTACAGCAGACCCTGAATATTTTAACATAGCTGAAGTACAAGGAAAAAGTCCTTAAAGCCAACTGTATGAAGATGATACTGGTCCTTAAAAAAGAAATGAAATGCAGAAAACCATAACAAACAATGGGAGGAAATGAATAAATCCCTTAAAGAAAGTTAAAAAACAAACAGTTGAAGAAAACAACTATAATTCTTTAAGACCTGAAAACAGAAATAGAAGCAATAAAGAAGCCACAAACAGTGAAATCCCTGAAATTAAAACTTTAGGAATACAAAAGGGAACTAAAGAGTCAAGTGAAAGAATGAAGCTTGACATTCTGCGTTGCCGTCTTAAACCAGTAATCATTTACTGCTGCTCAAATGCCATGTGAGGTCAAGCCAAAGGCTGATATGTTCTGTTTCTTTGGCTTGCTTGTTTGTTTGTTGTTTTGTTTTGTTCTGTTCTTTGCCTTTTCTGATTCTGCATTCCAATTACAAAATCCAAAAATTGGAAACTTAATATTAAGAAACCAGTTCTTGTGTAATCTTAGATGCCTATCTATTTGTGGGTTTCAATTTTGGGATCCTATCTTACATGTTTTTCTTGTGGTTCGGGAACTTAAAATCTGTTCACCCAGAAGAGACTGAGTCACAATGTTAGTTCCAGTGTCTGTGCTGTATCCCTGGTTGGTCAGTTTGCTGTTCAAATCAATAAAGTTGCTCTGTTTAAGAAAACATAGGGGCCTCATATCAGCTGGTGTATGTTGCTTGTTTGGTGGCTCAGTGTTTGGAAGATCCTGGGGGTCCAAGTTAGTTGAGACTGCTGGCCTTCCTATAGGATTGCCCTACTCCTCAGCTTCTTCCAGCTTTTTCCTAACAGGGGTCACCAGCTTCTGTCCATTGTTTGGGTGTAAATATCTGAATCTGAATCTTTCAGCTGTTTGTTGGGCCTTTTGGAAAGTAGTCATGATAGGCCCCTGTTTGTAAGCACACCATAGCATTAGTAATAGTGTCAGTCCTTGGGGCCTCCCCCTGAGCTGGATCCCAATTTGGGCTTGTCACTGGACCTCCTTTTCCTCAGGCTTCTCTCCATTTTTTGTAGCTGCAGTTCTTTCAGAAAGGAACAATTCTGGGTCAGAGTTTTTGATGGTGAGATGACAAACCCATCCCTCCACTTGATGCCTTGTCTTTCTACTGGAGGTGGACTCTACAAGTTCCTTCTTCCCACTGTAGGGCATTTCATCCAAGGTCCCTCCCTTTGAGTCCTGAGAGTCTCTCACTTTCCAGGTCTCTGGTATATTATAGAGGGTCCCCCCACCACCTACCTCCTAAGGTTGCCTGTTTCCATTCATTCTGTTGGCCCTCAGGGCTTCAGTCCTGTTCCACCCACCCAATACATGATCATGTTCCCCTCTCCCCTAACCTGTTCACTTTCCCTCCCAGGTTCTTCCCTCCCTGCCCCCTCTTGTGATTGCTTTCTTCTCCCTCCCAAGTGGGATTGAGGCATCTTCAATTGGGCTCTCTAGCTTATTAGCCTTCTTGAGTTCTGTGGATTGTATCCTTTACTTTTTTGGCTAATATCCACTTATTAGTTAGTACATACCTTGCTTGTCTTTTGGGATATGAGTTAGCTTACTCAGTATGATATTTTCAAGTTCCATCCATTTGCCTGCAAAACTAATGATGTTTTCATTCCTAACAACTGAGTAGTATCCCATTGTGTAAATGAACCACATTTTTGCATCCACTCTTCTGTTGTGGGGCATCTGGGATGTTTCCAGCTTCTGGCTATTACAAATAAGGCTCCTATGAACATAGTAGAACATATGCCCCTCTGGCATAGTGGGGCATCTTTTGGGCATATGCCCAAGAGTGGTATAGCTGTGGCTTCGGGTAGATCTATTTCCAATTTCTTGAGGAACCTCCAGATTGATTTCCAGAGTATGAGGCCCCCAACACACATACAGCAGAGAACTTCCCGGTCTGGAGTCAGTGAGAAGATGCACCTAACTCTCGAGAAACTTGGAGCCCCAGGCAGTGGGGAGGTCAGGTAGGGGGTGTGGACATCCTCTTAGAGATGAGGGGATGATGTGTGTATGTGGAGCAATCAGAGAGTAGACCAGGAGGGGAATAATGTCTGGACTGTAAAAAAAGATTAAAGAATAAATAAACAAATAAATTAAAAGAAAAGAAAGAAAGCATAGTCTTTCCTGGGTGTTGGATTTTCTCAAGACCCCACAACAGCAAGCTTCACCAACAGAATATAAGTGATGAAACAAAATCTCAGGCATTAAAGACACAACAGAAGATATAAGAACATTGATCAAAAAATATTAAATTTTAAAAATTCCTGATTAAATTATTCAGGAAATTTGGAACATTATAAAAAGACCAAACCTACAAATAATAAAAATTGAGGAAGAAGTAGAATTCCAGCTCAACAGCTCAGACAATATTTTCAAAAATACCACAGATGAAAAATTTCCTAGCATAAAGTAAGAGATGTTTATAATGGTTCAAGAAGCACAAAGAACAACAATTAGAATGGACCAGAAAAGAAATTACTATTGACACATAATAATGAAAACACTATATATACAGAAAAAAAAAAAAACAGAAAAAATAAATAAAAGCTGCGAGTGAAAAGAGTAAGTAACATATAAAGGAAGACCTATAAGAATCACACCTGACTTCTCAACTAAGACACAAGGACACACAAGTCTGTAAAAGATATACTATGGTAGCTTATATCGGGTGTTGACCCTCACACATTGATAGTGAGATAATTTACTACCCCACGCTCACCAATAGACAGATCACGCGGACAAAAAATGAATACATAAACTCTGAAGTTAACTGATAGTATAAGCCAAATGGATGTAATCTATTTTTACATGACATTCTACCTAAACACACACAGACACAAAATCTCCTTATCAGAATCCCACAAAACATTCTCCAAACTTGACCAACAAACCTAACTCAGAGAATATCTCAATGGATACAAGAAAATTGAAACAACTTCCTGCATCCTATCAGATCATTGTGAATTGAAACTGTATATCAATAAAAACAAAAACAATAGAATGTCTATATACTCATGAAAACTGAAAAACTCTACAGACAGAACTTAAAAAAGAAATAAATTAAAGTTTTTTTTTTTTTTTTTTTTTTTTTAGAATTCAATTAAAGTAAATGCATAGCATGCTCAAGCATAAGGTACACAATGAAAGTGGTCCTAAGTGGAAAGTTCATAGGAACAAGAACCGGTATTGATAAATAAATAAATCGTGATATCTTATACTAGCAACTTAATATCACACCTGAAAACTCTAGCACAAAAAGATGCAAGCACACCCAAGAGGAGTAGGTAGTAGAAAATCAAAGTGAGAAATAAAATCAATGAAATTAAAAAAGAAAGAACAAAAAAGAATCAATGAAACAAAACATGAATTATTTTAAAAAAAATCAACAAAATAGACAAATCCATATCCAAACAAATTAAAAAACAAAGAGAAACTAAAATACAAAGAGATACTATTCAAATTAATACAATCAGAAAAGAAAGGGGGGACATAATAGACAGTGAGGAAATCCAAAGAATCATAAGGACATACTTTAAAAAAAAAAGAAACTATATCCCACAAACTTGTAAACCTATATTAAATGGATAATTTTCCTAATAGGTACAACTTACCAAAGTTTAATCAAAACATGATAGGCAATTTAAATTGACCTATAACCCCTAAGGAAATAGAAATAGTCATTAAAAGTCTCCCATTGCAAAATTCTACCAGACTTTAGGAGAGTCAATGCCAATACTCCTCCAATTATTTCACAAAATAGAAACAGAAACAATATTCTGTTTGCCCAATTCATTTTATGAGGCCATTTTTACCCTGATACTTAAACCACCTACAGACCTAACTAAGAAAGAATATTATGGAGCAATTTCCATTATGGATATAGATTCAAAAATTCTCAATAAAATAATCACAAACCTAATCTCAGAATACATTAAAGATCATCCACCATGATAAAGTAGAATCCATCTCAGAGCTTCAGGGATGATTCAAAGTTAAGTAAATTAATAAATATAATCTCCCAAATAAACTTACTGAAATACAAAAACCACATGATCATCTCCTTAGATGCAGAGAAGGCTTTGTGCAAAATCAAATAACCTTCATAAGAGAATTGGAAACATTAGAGATACAAGAAACATACTTAAACATAGCAAAAGTATTTTATTGCAAGTCTGTACTCAACATTAAATTAAATGGAGAGAAACACAAACAGTTCTACTAAAATCAGGAACAAGTGTCTTAGTCAGGGTGTCTATTCCTGCATAAACATCATGATCAAGAAGCAAGTTTAGGAGGAAAGGATTTATTCAGCTTACATTTCCACATTGCTGATCAAGAAGCAAGTTTGGGAGGAAAGGATTTATTCAGCTTACATTTCCACATTGCTGGTAATCACCAAAGGTAGTCAGGACTGGAACTCACACAGAGCAGAAAGCAGGAGCTGATGCAGAGGCCATGGAGGGATATTATTCACTGGCTGGCTTCCCCTGGCTTGCTAAGCTTGCCTTCTTATAGAACTCAGGACTACCAGGCCAGGATGGCACCACCCACAATGGACTGGCCCCCTACATACTAATTGAGAAAATGCCTTACAGCTAAAACTCATGGAGGCATTTCTTCAAGGGAGGCTTCTTTCTCTGTGATGACTTCAGCTTGTGTCAAGTTGACACACAAAACCAGCCAGTACAACAAGGCTATCTATCTCTCCATACCTGTTGAGTATCATATTTGAAATCTTAAGTAGAGAAATAAGACAACTGAAGGTGATCCAAGAGATAGAAATTAGAAAACATGAAAGAAAAAAAGAAAGAAAGAAAGAAAGAAGTCAAAGGATGTGTACTTGCCAATGACATGATGAAATACATAAGTGAACCTAAAAATTCTACCAAGAAACCCCAATGGCAAACCAAAAACACTTACAGCAATGTAATTAAATGCAAACTTAATGCAGAAAAATAAGCAACCTATCTATAAGCAAATGGTAAATGGATTGAGGAAGAAATCAGGGAAACAACACCTTTCCAATCATCTTAATGCTATAAAGTATCTTGGGATAAACCAAGAAAGTGAAAGAATTATGATAAAACTTTAAGATATTGAAGCAAAAATACTAACTGGAAAGTTTTCTCATGCTCATGGATTGGTAGAATTAATATAAGAAATGTCAATCCCACCAAAAGCAATCTACAGATTCAATGATATTCCTATCAAACTTCAAACATAATTTCTCACCAGAAATGAAAAGTTAATTTTAAGGTTTACACTCATATACTCACAACACATACACAAAGCAGGATAACTAAAACAATTCTAAATATTAAAAGAATTGAATGTGTTACCATAACCAAACTCAAATTATACTACAAAATAAAACAGCATGTGTTGGCACAAAAACAGACAGGTTGATTAATGGGATATAAGTCCCAGATATAAGTCACCTGATTTATGAACACCTGATTTTTTAAATATAAAAATCAGAAATACACACTGTCATAAAGACAACATCTTCAACAAATAGAACTGGTGCAACTGAATGTCTGCATATTAAAGAATGAAGAGATCCATACCAATCACCCCGTACAGCTCAATTCCAAATGGAATAAAAACCTGGAAACAAGCACAGATCCACTGAATCTGATAGAAACAAAATGGGAAAGTCTTGAACACACTGGCAGAGGAAAAGACATTCTGTACAAAACACTATTAACACAGGCACTAAGACCACTAATTAATAAGTGGGACTGAAACTGAAAAGTTTCTGTATGGCAAATGATACTGAGTCTATGGAATGATAAAAGATTTTACCAATCCACACTCAGAAGAAAGCTAATATCCAACTTATATTAAGTTGAAAAACAAAAACCTGAGGCATTAAGAAAACTACTAACCCAATTTAAAAATTGGATACCGAACTAGACAGAGAATTATCAAAAGAGGAAAAAAAGTCTGAGAAGTACTTAAGGAAATTCAACATCTTTATTCATTAGGGAAATCAAAATTACTTTGAGATTTCATATACCATTCAAAATGGCCACATATTGATGTGATAAAAGAATAAAAAAGAAGGGGAAGTAGAATAGTTATGGATGGCTAAGATGTGCAATATGTAACAGGGAAGGTATTACTGAGTGGAGAGCTGAATTGAAGAGGGGGTCAAGGGATGAGAAGGGAAAGCTCAAACTTAGAGTCATTTGAGGACGTGTATAAAAACCTAACATAGTAGAAACTTTCTAAAATATATACAAGTATGAAAGCAATCTGCATGAAATGACCAAATAATAGGGGGCACAGAACCCCAGCTGGATATTTCTTGTCACCAGATGAATCTTCCAGTATCAGGAAAGAATAGGTTACATCTAACCCATTGTTGGCCAAAGACGTCCATGGGAACCTGGAAACAACCCAAGCAATTGCCCAGGCTATTAACTGTTCTGTATAAATTGACTTCAAGTCCCTATGACTAAAGACATCACTTATACAACTCAATGGGCATGAAATACTTTACCTAGTGCCTATCAAACATCTTTATCTTCATGGTACTGGAAGGCACTCTGCATGTACAAATGGGAAAAAGGTTATCACCACCTCTGCTGCAAACCTTTCTATCTGTGATTCTTAACTGCCTGTATGTTAAACTGGGGCAATCGTGACACAAAGTTTGTGGGAGTAACCAAACAATATTTGATTTGATTTAATGCTTAAACCTATATTCAATTCTGCTTAGGTAACCAAGAACCTGAGACCAGACAGACCAGAGAATTAGGGGAAAACAAAATACTACTCTCATAACTAAACAAATGTATCATATAATCAAGCATAATGAAAATAAGTTATACTTCAGTACCATGCCCAGCCATTATCATAGAAGCTTTCTTCTGCAGCAGATAAAAATAAATAACTAAGACCCATAGTCAGTCAATACGCAGAGAGAGAAAGACCTTAGAACACTCATCATTCATCTTCTTGTGACCCAAGGAATCTTGAAGAAGAGGAGACAGAAAGATTAGAAGAGCCAGAGGAGATGGAACTCACCAAGGAAACAAGGCCCTTTAAACACATCATTGCCATATAATATACATATAAACTCATAGACACTGTGGTAGCATACACAGGGTCTGCATGGGTCTATACGAAATGGGGTCCTAGAGGTGAAAGAAGTGAACACATGCACCCATCTCTAACCCAGAAATGTCTCCAAGTTATAAACACCTACAAATGTTAAGTGTGGCTTCTGTATTTGCATTTTTATCTTGTTTTATTTTGTTAATGCTCCTTAGATTCCTGCCTGTTTTCCAAAAGGAGACAGAAAGAATATGGATCTATATGTGTGAAATGTAGAGAGAAACTTAGAAAAGTATGGCTAAAGGAAATCATAATCAAAATATCTTGTGTGGAAACTATTGTTAATAAAAATATAGTAAATACAAACCAGAGAGCTACATATCATAAACCACAGTAAATAAGTGCTTAGCTATTAAGCCAAGAGATCATAGTAAAATCTAAGTTACATCATTCAAGAAGACATGTTTCTCAAATTTATCTTATCTCATTCACTCTGTGGATATTACACTGAGACCATGATTTTCTATCATCATTCAGCATCTTCTCCAACCAACAAACAAATGTTCTGGAGAAACTACTGCTCTCTCTCTCTCTCTCTCTCTCTCTCTCTCTCTCTTTCTCTCTCTCTCTCTCTTTCTCACACACACACACACACACACACACACACACACACACACATACACACACACAATCCTGTGAGTGGAAATAAAATTTTAATGAAAAAGAATTTTTTGTCGGGGAATAGCAACTTTCAAATTTTGCAGTTTAGAAACTGTAACTACAATTCGCAGAATCATCAGAACCCAGCTTTAAAACATATTGGATTTATGAAATATCAAGATAATCTAGATGAAGACAGAATATCTCAAATTTTGAGTAGCCACAAAAATCACTAAGCATAGTAAGCACTTTGTAAGGAATCCTAAGTGCAAAGCAAACAAATGGGAGGGAACTGGATGCTGATGCCAGCATGTCGCACTGAGTCAATATGCTGAGGTATTAATGACTGACTCTCAGATAAGACAACTACTAATGTGCTTCTATGATTTAGTATTTTGTTACCATTTTCCTGTTAACCAATGAGAACTGCTAAAGATTCACTTACTCCTTTTTATGCCAACTTAATGGATGCCTGTACATCTAGTCTCCCAGGGGGGGAAAAAAAAACCATAAATTAAACAGAGCATTCTTGCTTCTGAGAGAGAGAGTCTATTTGCATAGTCGGTGCACAAGTTGAACATAACATGAATATAAATATGGCAAAGACTATTCAAAGGTAAAATGTGAAAGTTGTATATTCCCTTCCAGGCCATGTATCTCACACTTGATAGCGAAAGGTAAATAAGGAGACCTTCTCAATGCAAGTAATAGAAACTTAGAACAAAATGTAAGTAGTAACAGCTGGCCTTGAAAATGATAGGAAAAAAGTAAACCAGGTTTCAGCCTGAATGCAGAAAGCAAGTATGGGCTGTGTGAACTGATTCTCTAACAGGCCAAAAACACTGATTTCCCAGCTGCTGGCTAGGTAACATTGAAGGAATTATTTTTATTCATTCAACAGATGTTTTCCTAAAGCTTTCCTGTATTCATTTTACTGGTCTGAGTAATAGGTTACCAGGAAAGAGAGAGAGAGAGAGAGAGAGAGAGAGAGAGAGAGAGAGAGAGAGAAGATCTGATATTGTCTGAATCTAAAGGGTCTTGCACAGGTTTATTCTTTGGAAGCTACATGCTGACTGGTGGCATTACTATGTGAAGTTCTAGAAAGTACTGCAAGTGAGGGAAGAAAAACATGTAGAACAGGTTTTTGGTATAGATTATCTCTTACTGCTTCCTGGTTCCTTTCTCTGTTTCCATGTGAGTTGGGATGTGCACAACTTTATGCTGCATCATGGTTCCAAAAACTGCACATGAGGACAAGTAAGAATGCATTGATCCCTCTGGCAATATAGGTCGAAATAAGCACATTTTCCCTTAATTTGTCTCTATTAGAAATTAAGAATCAACATGAAAGTGATTAATTTATGATCCATAAGTTAAATGGGGTCAATTCAGACTTGAGAATAAAGAATTACTCACACTCCCTAAATTAATTATGTCTCTGAAATATTTTTGTTAACTTTGAAAATCCGTAATCTAAAAGACTGTGAATTTATTAAAGGATGAAAATATTCTGTTTTTATTGGCTAAAATCACCACCTCACATTAGCAGACAGCCACCATGGGAAGACTAGAGTTGCTTAGAATGTACTTGATAGCCAAATTACTTAGGTTCTAACTTCCTCTATGCCATTAATCAACTATGAGAGCAAGGCCTAGGTACTTAACCTGTCTAGAGTTCAATTATCTCTCTGTAAAATGAAGTAACAATGTAGTTTTTTTTGGAAGGGGGAGGTTGGTTGGCGTTAAATGAATTAATACATGTGAAATAATCAGAACAGTATCTCTAACACTGTGAGCAATCAGTAGGGGTTGCACATCATTGTAGAAATAATTCCTGAATAATCAGACTGACATTTTGTTTACTCTGTTACTCTGAATAAATATCATTCTAACAGTCTAGGAGATTTTATATAACCTTAGACAAGTTACATAAAACTCATTAACTCGAGTTTCCTTCTCGGCGAAGAGGGACAATGAACCAGCCTCATAATACTGCCTTCAGAACTGAAAGCAAACCGCAGATTGAAGAGCTGGTAAGTTGTAAATTGCTATACAATTGTTCCTTGTTATTATCTTGCTCTTTATAGCCCTCGAAACCAAATTGGTAAGTGCCTTGATCCTTAGGCAAAGGACAAAAATGAACACATATGAACATGATTTTGACATAATGTTTCCTACTTTTCAGATACTTCAAAAAGAGACTGAGAATTAACTTGACATCAATTTGTGGAATAAAAGCTGGTAAAACTTCAGTGGAAAAGAATCACTGAATCAATATTTTTTCAGCTTTGGCTTGTGGAAAGTACTGCCTTGTGCCTTAAATTCTTTAACTTCCATGATTTCCTTTCATGTAACCTTTGAATAACTGAAAAATCAAGGCACCAAAAGCCTCTTAACTGACGCTTCCTATGAGTCCTACTTTTGGCCTCACTAACTTGCACATACACTAATGTCTCCTCTAGTACCTCTTTTGCTTTCTGTGGATAACTCACACATCTGAGACACTTTGATGGGGAGAAAGGGTTATCAGGGTACATCTTAGAATTGACTTAAATCTACTTCCCTGCCACATGCATTCCTTGGATACCTACTGTATATCTAGCATCATATTGGTCTTCAGGAGAACTGTAAAAATTGAGATCGGACTAAATCCTTATGGACGAGGAGACTCAAGTGGGAGAAACTGTCCAAATGAGAATATAGAATTGCTGCTAAAAACTGTATAGGTGAGGAAGTATGTAGGCTCAGAAAAGTCTGTAATTTAATAGAGTCACCAAACTGGTAGCATTAGCATGAGTTTCTTCCCTCACAGAAGAAATTATTTCAGGAGCAACTGATAAAAGAGTAGATTCTTTGAGAGCAGTTCAGGAAACCAGGTAAACTGTATTGCAGAAACCTGAACAAACAGCTTCTGTTCATAAAAGAGGGAGAATAGAGAAAGAATGAGTACACAAAGACAAGTAATTGTTGACAGTGGCAGAAGGGAACTAAAGCCAGAAACCACAAGTCTAAAGTATGCAGAACCCTCTAGGAAGTCACCAGAGGATACTGTGATATTGTTTCATTGGACCATTTTGGAGCAGCTGTGCGGATGACATAGTGTTCTCCATTTTAATAGCTGAGAACTGCTACTCTAGACAAGATGGAAAAAGTATCTGCTGCTTCCCAGATAAAAATCACTCAGAATAAATGGGATAATCTAAGCTTTGGTGGTTGAAATCTACAAAATAGTCTGTCCAATGCTGTACCACTTAGGGACAAACATGCGAGCAAAGCTTCTCACAACAGTCAGTGTTATGACCTTAGATGCTGCAGGTATAAAGACCGTCTCTTGTGAAACTTCATGCCCAGTAATTCTGCATAATGCCTCAATATAGTTGTGGTGTGTTTGTGTTCATCATCCTAAAGCAGGCCTGTACCTGTTTCATCAGAGCATGCTATTTCTTTTATTTTGGGTAGTGTAGTGGCTATTCCTGGTTTGACTATATCTAGAATGAACTATAATCCAGAATTGGAAGGGTTGTCTGTGATCCTGATATTGAGGCTTGGAGATACAAGTTTCAGACATGGATCTTGGCATAGAGATCTTGAGGCATAGTGGCTATGAATCCCAGGAGAGTAAGGAAAGGAGATCTCTGAGTTCAAGGTCATCTGGGACAAAGCAAGTCCCAGATCCAGGTGTAATGGTACATACCTTTAATCTGGGCCATACCTTCTGTTGGAGACATACATAAGAACATTGGAAGAAGGAAAACTCTTTCTTCTTTGCCTGCTTGCCTTATGGGACTGAGCAACTGCTAGATCCTTGGACTTCCATTCATATCTGTTGCTGACCATTGTTGGGGAGTTGGAATACAGAATGTAAGTCATCAATGAATTCCCTATATACACTATATCCACTATATAGAGACTACCCATAAGCTCTGTAGAACCCTGACTAATACAGGTAGTTTGTGTAAAATGGCACAATTTCACATGCATCAGTTCCCCAAGAAGTGAGGACAGTTTGCTACCATAGTCCCCAAGTGAGGAACTGGCTCCATGACTGCATTTTATAGTTCACAGTGTGCTTTGCCTGCCTGTACTCTCTCCCCAAGAGGCTCTTGAGGTGGTTTGTGATTTCTACCATGTATTCCCCAGGACTCCTTCCCAGAGCAGCACAGACTGTAGTTCAGGAAGATGAGCACAAAACAACTTGCTGAACTGGCTCCTTCCACAGCTGTCCTTCCCTTTCTTCCCCTGAAGTAGTTTAGACAAGAATGAAAAAAAAAAAAAAAAAAGAGCAGCTACAAACTAAACCATAACAGCTTTTCGTAATCTTCTCTCATACTCTCTCCAAAGCCAACCGAATGAAGGCCCCTGCGATTTCAGTTGAGCCCCTTAGATAGGCAGATGTATGATCAATGGTGCTTTGAGGATTCTGCTTTGAATTTAGAGTCTTAGAATGAGAGCTGCCTCTCCCAATAATCAATGCTCTTTTCAAGTTTGTCATGCTCAGTTTTGAAATGTAGAAATTTGAAATGACTACAATGCCTGCTGTACAGCCTGAGAAACTATGGTCTCAGCTGACAGCCACTCAGCAATGGAAGGATGATTGATAATATTCCTTACACTGTACCTACGTCTGCTTTTCTATTTTGTCTAAGAAATTTGCATGGATCCACAGAAGTAAACAAATCTCCATGATCAACGGTCCCTTGATTTATTAACAAATATTTACTGAGGTGCTCCTATTAAGAATCTTGGAAAACACAAGGCAGTGGTTCTTAAAGCCTCTCTTTTATAATTTTTATTAATTATTTCATTTATTTACATTTCAAATGTTATCCTCTTTCTGGGTACCCCCTCCACAAGTGCCTCATCAATCTGCCCTCCCCTTTACCTCTAAGAGAGTGCTACCACACCTACCCACCCTCTCCCAACTCACTGCTCTAGCATTCTCCTTCTCTGGGGTACCAAACCTCCACAGACCCAAGTGCATCCCCTCCTACTGAGGACAGACAAGGCAGTCTTCTACTACATATGTAATGGGGACCACTGACCAGCCTGTGTATGATCTTTAGTTGGTTCCTTAGTGTCTTGAAGCTCTGGGGGGGGGGGGGGCAGGAGTGAGGGTACTGTTGATACTGTTGTTCTTCCTTTGGGGTTGAAATTCCTTTTATCTCCTTCAGTCCTTCCTCTAAGTCTTCCATGGGGTCTCCAAGCTCAGTTCAACAGTTGGCTATATCTGCATCTGTGTCAGTCAGGTGGTGATAAGGCCTCTCAGAGGACAGCATGTCAGGCTCCTGTCTGCAAGCACAACATGGCATCAATAACAATGTTGGAGTTTGGTGGCTGCCCATGAAATGAATCCCAAGTTGGGGCTGTGTCTGGATGGCCCTTCCTTCAGTCTCTGCTCCATTTGTATCCCTACATTTCCTTTAAACAAGAACAGTTATGGGTCAAAAATTATGAGATGGGTAGGTGGCTCCGTCCCTCAACTGGGGGCCATATTTATCTATCAGAGGTGGTCTCTTCAGATTCCATCTCCCCCATGTTGGGCATTTGGGCTAAAGACATCCACAGATTCTCACATCCCTGGTTTCTGGGACTTTCTAGAGGTTCCCTCCTTCTCCAACCCAACTGCTGCATATTTTTATTCATTCTCCTTACCCTTTGAGCTTCTGTCCTGTCTTTCCAAATACCTGATCCTGCCCCTCCCATTTCCCCTCCTTCTCTCTTCTCCAACCAGCATTTCTCCCCTCCTTGGAGGTGGCTTACAGTTTCAGAGATTTGGTCCATTATCATCATGGCAGGAAACATGGCAGCATCCATGCTGAGAAAGAGCTGGAGTTCTACATCCTGATTCGAAGGCAGGCTAAAGTAGTCTCTCTTTTGTAGGCAGCCAGAAAGGGTTGGGGGAGGGGAGTCTTCTATACTAGGTGGAAGTTGAGCATTAGACGCCTTCAAAGTCCATCTGCACAGTGACACACTTCCTCCAACAGGACCACACTTCCTCCAACATTACCACACCCCTAGTAGTGCAAATCCTAGGGCTAAGCATATTCAAACCACCACACCACCTAATTAGGAAGCTTACTTCATCTGCCACCTCCATCTATACTTCTCATTGTATATCATATACTTTTATATTCGTGAGATTATAATCTAGACTCCTTGGGGATTGGAGAAAATCTAAATTCTGCCTACCACCACCTCCTTCTCTCTACCCTTAGCACCTATGTATTTTACTACTGTGAATAGACTATCACATACATCAGTGTATTGTTTGTTTGGTTTTTGTTGTGTTTGTTTGTTTGTTTGTTTTACCACAACTTTATGATTATCTAGGATATTTCCTATATTTGAAATTTGATTTTTTTCCTTCTTAAATAACTCATAGCTGATTTTCAACTGATAATTCTTGCTGAGAATCCCCCTCAATTTTCTTTAGTCAGTTCTTTGAATAATACTTCAATCACTGTACTTTTTATCTATCTATTCAAGAAATACTAAGCTGCTAAATGGCAATAATGTTATTATATGTTGAGTATACTGCAGGGACTAATAAACATTTTTTTATGACCTAATGAAAACTAGAAAAATTAAGCAAGTAATTATGTAAATCATGAGTTTTAATAGGCTATTAGAAAATAAAACCAGGTTTCCATCTGCACCCAGAGCAGATCCTCCTCCACAGGGCACCATGCCCAAATACCACCAGGAGAGAGCAAGCCTCCCAGGACTGCAGACAAGCCAGTGAGTGCAGGTAAGACCGCCACTGCAGTTCAGAGGTACCCGTTCAGAACCCTCAGGACACAGGAACCAAGGAGCAATCTGAGACAGGAGATTCTGTCTGCACCCGGAGCTGATCGTCTGCTTCATACAAAAATAACACCAGGAGTTTGTCTCCCAGGAATGACGACAATACCTGACAGCGCAGGTAAGACCACCACTTATATACAAATTCCTTGCCCAAGAGGGACCCTCCCAGGGCCATCAGGACACAGGAACCAAGGAACAGCTAGGGAAAGGATCATCCTGGTTTCGGTCTGCATGCCAGAGCTGAGTCTATACCAAAGCTTTCCATACCCAAATTCCTCCCAGAGAGAACTGGTCTCCCAGGAGTACTGACACAGAGGGTTGTAGGAGGGACAAGCAACAGTCATAAACATCAAGACTAGCTAACACCAGATATAACCAGATGGTGAAAGGCAAAGGTAAGAGCATAAGCAACAGAAACCAAGGTTACTTAGCATCATCTGGACCCAGTTCTGCCACCACAGCGAGCCCTGGATACCCGAACACACCAGAAAAGCAAGACTCTGATTTAAAATCATATTTCATGATGATGATGATAGAAAAATTTAAGGACATAAATTACTCCCTTAAAGAAACACAAGGGATGTTTTGATTTGCATTTCCCTGATGACTAAGGATGTTGAACATTTATTTAGGTACTTCTCGGCCATTTGAGTTTCCTCAGTTGAGAATTCTCTGTTTAGCACTCTTCCCCATTTTTTGATAAGGTTATTTGTATCTCTGGAGTCTAGCTTCTTGAGTTCTTTGTATACATTGGATATTAGCCCTCTATTAGATGTAGGATTGGTAAAGATCTTTTCCCAATCTGTAGGTTGCTATTTTGCCCTAATTACACTGTCCTTTGCCTTACAGAAGCTTTGTAATTTTATGAGGTACCATCTGTCAATTCTTGACCTTAGAGCACAAGCCATTGGTGTTCTGTTCAAGAACATTTCTCCTGTGCCCAAGTGTTCAGGACTCTTCCCTACTTTCTCTTCTATTAGATTCAGTGTATCTGGTTTTATGTGAAGGTCCATGATCCACTTGGACTTGAGCTTTGTGCAGGGAGATAGGAATGGATCAATTCGCAATCTTCTACATGTAGACCACCAGTTGATCCAGCACCATTTGTTGAAGATGCTGTCTTTTTTCCACTGTATGGTTTTAGCTCCTTTATTGAAGATCAAGTGACCATATGTGTGTGGATTCATTTCTGGGTCTTTGATTCTATTCCATTGATCAACCTGCCTGTCACTGTACCAATACCATGCAGTTTTTATCACTACTGCTCTGTAGTACAGCTTGAGGTCAGGGAAGCTGATTCCCCCAGAAGACCTTTTATTGTTGAGGATAGTTTTTGCTATCCTGGAATTTTTGTTATTCCATATGAATTTGAGAATTGCTCTTTCTAGGTCTACAAAGAATTGAGTTGGGATTTTGATGGATTCCACCTCACACCAGTCAGAATGGTTAAGATCAAAAACTCAGGTGACAGCAGATGTTGGCGAGGATGTGGAGAAAGAGGAACACTCCTCCATTGCTGGTGGGAATGCAAATTGATACAACCTCTCTGGAAATCAGTTTGGCGGACCCTCAGAAAATTGGACATAATACTACCTGAGGACCCAGCTATACCACTCTTGGGCATATACCCAGAAGATGCTCCAACATGTCATAAAGACACATGTTCCACTATGTTCATAGCAGCCATATTTATAATAGCCAGAAGCTGGAAACAACCCAGATGTCCCTCCACAGAGGAATAGATACAGAAAATGTGGTACATTTACACAATGGAATACTACTCAGCTATTAAAAACAATGACTTCAGGAAATTCATGGACAAATGGATGGATATTGAAAACATCATTCTGAGCCAGGTAACGCAGTCACAAAAGAATGAACATGGTATGTACTCACTGTTAAGTGGCTATTAGCCTAAAAGTTTGAAATACCCAAGAGTCACTTCGCAGGAACAGTAGTACTGAGTACGAGGTCCCAGATAGAAGGCTTGGAGAAAGGACTGAAGGAGCTGAGGGAGTGTGCAGCCCCAGGGAGGTAGCAACACTGGCAACTGGCCTGACCCCCCATACTTCTGGAGACTGATCCACCAAGTAAAGAATACACATGGAGGGACCCATAGTGCTGGCCACAAAGACTGCAGAGGAGGGTCTTTTTACCCTTTCAGGGGGAGGAGAAGCCCTTGGGCCTGAGGGTGTTATATCCCCCAGTATAGGAGAATGTCAAGGAGGGAAAACGAGAGTAGGTGGGGGCTGGGGTGGGGAGGTGGGTTGGAGAATATCCCCATAGAGGCAGGGGGAGGGTGGAGGGAATGGGGCAGTTCCAAAGGGGAGATCTGGAAAGGGGGAAACATTTGAAATGTAAATAAAATATGAAAATTAAAAAAAAAAAGAAACACAAGGGAACACAGATAAACATGTAGAAGCCAATAAAAAGGAAACACAAAAATCTCTTAAAGATTTACAGGAAACCAAACAGGTGAAGGAATTGAGAAAAAACATCCAGGATCTAAAAATGGAAAGAGAAAAAATAAATCACAAAGAGAGACAAATATGGAGGTAGAATACATAGGAAAGAGATCAGTATTCATAGATGTAAGCATCACCAACAGAACACAAGAGATAGAAGACAGAATCTCAGGTGCAGAAGATTACATAGAAAACATTGATACAACAGTCAAAATTCAAAGAACAAAAAGCTCCTGATCCAAAACATCCAGGAAATCCAGAAGACAATGAAAGGATGAAACCTATGGATAATAGGTATAGAAGAGAGCAAAGATTCCCAACATAGAGGGCCACTAAATATCCTCAACAGATTTATAGAAGAAAACTTCCCTAAACTAAAGAAAGTGTTATACATAAACATACTAGAAGCCTACAGAACTCCAAATAGATTGGACAAGAAAAGAAATTCCTCAGCCGAGCAGTGGTGGCACATGCCTTTAATCCCAGCACTTGGGAGGCAGAGACAGGCTGATTTCTGAGTTGGAGGCCAGCCTGGTCTACAGAGTGAGTTCCCGGACAACCAGGACTAAAGAGAGAAACCCTGTCTCAAAAAACAAAACAAAACAACAACAACAAAAAAAAAAACAAAAAAGAAAAGAAATTCTGCCTGTCACACAATAATCAAAACAAATAATGCACAAAACAAAGAATATTAAAATCAATAAGTGAAAAGGTCAAGTAACATATAAAGGCAGACCTATCAGAATTACACCAGACTTCTTGCCAGAGATTATGAAAGCTAGAAGATCCTGGGCAGATCTCCTACAGACTCTAAGAGAACACAAATGCCAGCCCAGACTACTGTACCCAATAAAACTCTCAATTACCATAGATGGATAAACCAAGATATTCCATGTCAAAACCAAATTTACACAATATCTTTAGACAAATAAAGTCCTACGAAGGATAATAGATGGAAAACTCCAACACAGGGAGAGAAACTCTACCCTAGAAAAAAAAAGAAAGTAATCTTCTTTCAACAAACCCAAAAGAAGACAGACACACAAACATAAAATTAACATGAAAAATAACAAGAAGCAACAATGACTATTCATTAATATATCTTAACATCAATGGACTTGATTCCCAAGAAAAAGATATAGACTTACAGACTTGATATGCAAACAGCACCCAGAATTTTGCTGCATACAGGAAATGCACCTCAATGTCAAAGAAAAATACTACCTCAGAGTAAATGACTGGAAAACAATTTTTCAAACAAATATAGCCAAAAAGCAAGCTGGAGTAACCATTCTAATATCGCATAAGATCAACCTTCAACCAAAAGGTATCAAAAAACATAAAGAAGGACACTTCATACTCATCAAAGGAAATATCTAACAAGAACTGTCAATTCTGAATAACTATGCTCCAAAGGCAAAAGCACATATACATTCATAAAAGAAACTTTACTAAAGCTCAAAACACACATTGCACCTCACACAATAATAGTGGGAGACTTCAAAGCCTCAAGCTTAGCAATGGACAGATCAAGGAAACACAAACTAAACAGAGACACAGTGAAACTAATAAAAGTTATGGGCCAAGTGGATTTAACAGATATCTATAGAGCATTTCATCCTAAATCAAAAAAACATACCTTCTTCTCAATGCATCATGGCACCTTCTCCAAAATTGACCACATAATTGGTCACAGAACAGACATCAAGAGATATAAAAAGATTGAAATAATCCTGTGCCTTCTATAAGACCATTATGAATTAAGGCTGGTCTTCAGTGGCAACAAAAACAACAGAAAGCCCACATAAACCTGGAAGCTGAACAATGCTCTATTCAATGATAACTTGGGCAAGGAAAAGATAAGGAAAGAAATTAAAGACTTTTTAGAATTTAATGAAAATGAAATTACAGCATACCCAAACTTATGGGACACAATGAAAGCAGTGTTAGAAGAAAAACTCATAGCTCTGAGTGCCTGCAAAAAGAAACAGGAAAGAGCATACACTAGCAGGTTAACAGTGCACCTGAAAGCTCTAGAACAAAAAGAAGCTAATACACCCAAGAGTAGTAGAAAGCAGAAAATAATCAAACTCAAGGCTGAAATCAACCAAGTAGAAACAAAAAGAACTTTACAAAGAATCAAAACACAAACAAACAAACAAAAAAAAAAAACAAAAAACAAGAGGTGGCTCTTTGAGAAAATCAACAAGATAGATAAAGCCTTAGCCAGACTAACCAGAGAGCAGAGAAACAATATCCATACTAACGAAATCAGAAATTAAAAACAAGATATTAAAACAGAAACTGAGGAAATTAAAAAAATCATCAGATCCAACCACAAAAACCTATACTCAACAAAACTGGAAAATCTGGAGAAAATGGACAATTTTCTAGACAGATACCAAATACCAAAGTTAAGTCAGGATCAGATAAACCCTCTAAACAACCTGTTAACCCCTAAAGAAATCAGCCAGGAACAGAAGGAACACTACGTAATTCATTGTATGAAGTCACAGTTACACTGAAACCAAAAACTTAAAAAGACCCCACAAAGAAAGAGAACTTCAGACCCATTTCGTTTATGAATATCGATGCAAAAATACTCAATCTAATTCTTGCAAACCGAATCCAAGAACACATGAGAAAGATCATTTACCAGGATCAAATAAGCTTCATCACAGGGATGCAGGGTGGTTCAATACCCAGAAATCCATCAGTGTAATCCACTACATAAACAAGCTGAGAGAAAAAAACCAACACGATCATTCATTTAGATGCTGATAAACATTTGACAAAATTCCACATCCCTTCATGATAAAAATCTTGGAAAGATCAGGATTTCAAGGCCCATATCTAAACATAGTAAAAGCAATATACCACAAACCAGTAGTCAACATTATCAAACTAAATGGAGAAAAACTTGAAGCAATCCCACTAAAATCAGGGACTAGACAAAGCTGCCCTCTCAATCCCTAGCTATTCAATCTAGTACTTGAAGTTCTAGCTAGAGCAATTAGATATCAAAAGGAAATCAAAGGGTTACAAAGTGGAAAGGAAGAAGTCAAAATATCACTATTTGCAGATGATATGATCATATACTTAAGTGACCCCAAAAACTTCACCAGAGAACTCTGACAGCTGAGTGGCCAGATACTAAATTAACTGAAACACTAGCCTTCCTATACTCAATGGATAAACAGGCTGAGAAAGAAATTAGAAAAATGACACCCTTCACAATAGTCACAAACATTATAAAGTATCTTGGTGTGACTAATCAAATATGAGAAAGTTCTGTATGACATGAACTTCACGTATCTAAAGAAAGAAATCAAAGAAGACCTCAGAAGATGGAAAGATTTCCCATGCTCATGGATTGGCAGGATTAACATAGGAGAAATGGCCATCTTGCAGAAAGCAATCTACAGATTCAATGAAATCCCCATCAAAATTCCAATCAATTCTTCATAGAGTTAGAAAGAACCATTCTCAAATTCATTTGGAATAACAAAAAGCCTAGGATAGCAAAAACTATTCCCAATAATAAAAGAACTTCTGTGGAAGTCAGCATCCCAGACCTCAAGTTGTACTACAGAACAAAAGTGATAAAAAACTGCATAGTATTGCTACAGTGACAGGCAGATAAATCAATGGAATAGAATTGAAGACCCAAATATGAACCCACACATCTATGATTACTTGATTTTTGACAAAGGAGCTAAAACCATACAGTGGAAAAAATACAGCATTTTCAACAAATGGTGCTGGTTCAACTGGCTATCAACATGTAGAAGCATGCAAATTGATCCATTCTTATCTCCTTGTACAAAGCTCAAGTTCAAGTAGTTCAAAGACCTCCACATAAAACCAGATACATTGAATCTAATAGAGGAGAAAGTAGGGAAGAACCTCCAATACATAGGCACAGAAGAAAAGCTCCAGAATAGGACACCAATGGCTTATGCTCTATGATCAAGAATTGACAAAAGGGACCTCATGAAATTGCAAATCTTCTGTAAGGCAAAGGAAGCTGTCAATAGAACAACAGATTGGGAAAAGAACTTTACCAATCCTACATCTGATAGAGGGCTAATATCCGATATATACAAAGAACTCAAGAAGTTAGACTCCAGAGAACCAAATAACCCTATTAAAAAATGGGGAACAGAGCTAAACAGAGAATTCTCAATTGAGGAAATTCGAAGGGCTGAGAAACACCTAAAGAAACGTTCATTATTTTTATTCATCAGCAAAATGCAAATCAAAACAACCCTGAGATTCCACCTTACACCATTCAGAATGGCTAAGATTAAAAGTTAAGGTGACAGCAGATGCTGGCACAGATGTGGAGAAAGAAACACTCCTCCATTGCTGGTGGAATTGCACGCTGGTACAATCAATCTTGTGGTTCCTCTGAAAACTGGACATAGTACTACCAGAAGACCCAGGTATACCACTCCTGGCATATTCCCAGAAGATGCTCCAAAACATAATAAGGACACATGTTCCAATATGTTTATAGCAGCCATATTTATAATAGCCAGAAGCTTGAAACAACCCAGATGTCCTTCAACAGAGGAATGGATACAGGAAATGTGGTACATTTACACAATGGAATATTACTCAGTTATTAAAAACGACTTCATGAAATTCGCAGGCAAATCAATGGAACTTGAAAATATCATCATGAGTGAGGTAACTCAGTCACAAAAGAACAAACACTGATAAGTGAATATTAGTCCAATATTTCAGAATACCAAAGATTCAATTCACAGACCATATGAAGCCTAAGAAGAAGTAAGTCCAAAATGTAGATGGTTCAGTGCCGTTTAGAAGGGTGAACAAAATACTCACAGGAGGAAATATGGAGACAAAGTATGTAGAAGAGATTGAAGGAAAGGCCATCCAGAGACTGCCCTACCTGGGGTTCCATCCTATATACAGCCACCAAACCCAGACAATATTGTGGATGCTGGGAAGTGCTTGCTGATGGAAGCCTGATATAGCTGTTTCCTGAGAAGCTCTGCCAGTACCTAACAAATACAGAGGTAGAAGATCACTGCCAGCCATTGGACTGAGTTTGGGAATCCCTGATGGAGGAGTTGGAGAAGGGACTGAAGGAACTTGTGGGGTTTGCAGCTCCATGGATGAAGTAACAGTGTCAACAGGACAGACCACCAACCAAAGAATACACATGTAGCACCCATAATACTGGCTACATATATGGCATAGGATGGCCTTGTTGGACATTAGTGGAAGGAGAGGCCTTTGGGCCTGAGAATGTTTGATACCCCAGTGTAGGGGAATGTCAGGGCAGAAGGACAGGAGTGGGTGGGTTGGTGAGCACAGTCATAAAGGCAGGGGAGGGGGGATAAGATAAGGGGTTTCTGAATTGGAAATCTGGAAAGGGAAAAACATTTGAAATGAAAATAAAGAAAAGAAAAAGAAAATAGGACCATATTTCCAAAGAAAAAGTGAGAAATATACAATATGAAATGGAAGATTTAGTGAATGTTCTTTGCAAAAATGATTTTGAACCTGGGTCCAATAAGAAAGCAGTTAGAGTGAGACAAAGAGATAGAGGAACCTGTCAAAGCACAGGGTAACATATCCAGTGAGCAGCTGTGAGATAAGGATCACACATTCAAGCTTGGATGGGCCACAGTGAAGAGTTTGTTCTTTGTTCTGAGACAATGAGACTTCATCTTACTGCTTTCACTAAGGGACAAGTATAAGTCATTTTACAGTTTGAAAACTAACTCTGTATGATGTGTGAACAATAAAAAATAAATGCCCAAAAGAAAGAAAAATTACTGAGTACAGATTTTCCTGGGGAATTACAGAGAGAAAGAAAGAAAAATGAAATGCACATTGGGAGTCAGTCTACCAGAATAACATAGCAGAATTTCTAGGCCAGACTAATATCCATTTGAATTGATGCTGATACAATTGAAGAAAAACCTGCCTGAACAGTTTATAATTTTCACCAACTATAATCAAAAAACTCAGATTTAGCCACAGTGGAGACAGATGAGTGAATTTATCCTGGTTTGAGGTTTTGTCAAGAAATATTGTGGATAAAAAAATTGTAAAAACTGATTAAATCAATTAAGGTGTTTGTTTTGTTGGTTCTTTCTTTCTTTGTTTCTTTCTTTCTTTCTTCACTAGAGTGGTTATAATAATCCACAACTAAATTCTCACTGAATAAGAAGCAAGCAAAGCTAAAAGAAAATTGGGGAATAAAAAATTATGGTATGAAACTTAGGTTTGCTGCTGCCAGGGTAGAGTTCAATGGTAAATAGAAAGAAGGGGGTAGAAGGAAAGTAGTCATTTCATTTTATTACTTAAAACTCAGACTGACCCTTGACTATGGAAAGACACACATTGAGACTCTGTAGAAAGATGGTTGAAATGGGTTACAGAGACCAGTAACTCACATATAGTTCAACCAGTAGATGAGTCGCCATGTGGTTGCCTCTGTGGTCCAGAACTTTTAAAAATAACTAATTAGCAGATGAAGCAATAAGAAGAAATAGGTGTTTTTACTAGAGAGGAAAAAAGGACAATGGAATATGATAGAATCAGATACTTTTTTTCTTATCAGTCAAATTAAAAATGATTATCTAGGCTCCAGATTCAAGGAGCTGTAGAGACAGCTTGGTGGTTAAGAACACTTGATGCTCTTCCACGATATCCAAATTCAGTTTCTAGCATCTAAATCTGGTGGTTCACAGACACCTATACCTGTACCTCCAGATATCTGTCATCTTCTGATGTACTTGCATGTTTTTATGTACATGCACCTTGCACACACACACACAGACACACACACACACACACGGGGGGGGTGCGGAGGAAAGAGTGTAGCAGAGAGAGATGAGGTAAAAAATAAATAAATAAATAAATAAATAAATAAATAAATAAGTTCATTTTTTAAAAAAGTAAGAATGCTTAACTGGAGTTGACAATGAGATGAAAGGCACTGACTGGAACTTCATCCCGGAATTATTCTGTTAGGAGAAATGACCTAATAAGAAAATAATGTATGTATTGGAAATCAAGGTGCTGATTAAGGATTCAAGAAGAGTAGAAAGTACCGAGAAATAAGTTTGGGGATGCAGAGAAGAGTATTGGGTGCAGAACAAGAATCCAGTACTCTTAAGGCTACGTGGTAAAATTTTGCAGTGAGAAGAAATTGGATGGCCTCAAGTAAAATGTGGAGTAGGAAGTAGGTAAACTGGAATGGAAATGCTATCTGGTCATAGCATCTCTACCACTACACAATGAGTATTTCCAAATCAACAAATTTATCCTAATGCCTAGTATATTTTAGAATAAGTCTTGCTTGACACACTGAAAGGTAAAAATATGAGTCAAGAAGATAATTGCAGATTATGTCCTCTGCTATTATTCTAGGTTAGAGGGGCTATAGCGGCTTTCAAATGTGCTGTGCACTTTGAATGATAATGAAATTAAATCAAGCAGTAGAACGCATTTTTAAGAGAGCTTATTTGAATTGAGAATATAGACATATCCTATAATTCCATAATCAAAGTTTCTTAATACTTATGCTGAAATTTCCACATATTCACAGAAAAGAATTAAACTTCCATTAAATAGTAAACCTTAAATTATTTACAATATTATCTTTTGGGGGGGGGTGGAAGAGCTCCTCTTTTTCAATGAGAAGTCAGGGAATCCATTTCATCTCCCAGAGGAGCAGGTGGTAATATCCCTCAGCACAACAGTGTCACTTCTCATCATTAACGGGTATGTGTGGGAGTGCAACTGCTCCACCACCAGTGGGGATCACGCAGTTAATATCTCCTTCCTGTTAGAGGCTTCTCAGATATCTCAAAGCCCAGCACAGCAGTCTGTACTTACTGAGAAATTTACAATGTCTATTGGCCACAAATTGAATAAAATATAAGGTTAAAAACAAACAACAACAACAACCACAAAATCTTGCCACATTAGAGACATACTTTCAGAAAACACTGCAGGTCATAAAGATTACAAGGGAAACTGACCTCAGTGCTGTACAGTACAGCCATGGATATTGGATGAAATGACTGTTCACCCAAATCTGTATGTACCCATCAAAACTGATAAGGTAAACAGAGATAAGTCCTCCATGAGCATGTCTGGGACATTTTGAGAGAGAGGCTGTGGACACAAATGACAGAAACAAAGACTTAAATGGACAAAGCATAAGGTGGCTATCTGATACAATGGGGAAAACAACATTAAGCTCAGAACAAAATGTCTGGGTGCTGGTCTTACCACCATATTAGGTCTTATGTGTTCTTCATCAATACTCATGACTTTTATTTACAAAAAAATAAATGAACAAATAAATAAATAAAATAAATAAATCAGATTTTATGGAATATATGGAATGAACCCAAAGATCACTATTTTTAATGCTATATTAGTAGGGAAAGCAATTCCGTCTTTATTATTCAGAGAAGCAGATGCTATCAGAGCCACACTGGGTTAGTAGAACAATTATACTCAGGGAGGCCTTTAAGAAATGGTTTTATACAGGATTGACGCCTCCTGGGAGTGACTCCACTCCCAATCTCATCTATTGTTGTTCAGTTTGCATTTAAGTAGTCATTTTGGTGAGAACTTATGAAAACAAAAGAGGCTATGAATTTGAAGAGAACAAAGAGGGATAAATGGCCGGGTTGGTCATAAGAAAAGGGAAGGGGAAGTGGTAATTTTAATATGATCTTAAAAACAACAAATAATTTTTTAAAAATTTTTAAAGAAATATTTTTTGTAGGGTCAGAGAGATGGGTTGGTTGACAGAGATTTTTGGTATCAAGCCTTTATGATTCAGATTTAATGACCAGGACCCACTTGGTGGAAGCACAGAACCGACTTTCAAATTTGTGCCTGATCTCAACATGTACAAATAGTACCTATCACTCCAAAATAGAAAATAAATATAATTTTAAACATATTTTCAAAAAAGAAATGTTTTCTGAGAAAGACAAAATTTGCGTAAGAGAACACTGAAAACTGCATGTTCATAGTTAGTGCTTAATGAAGGTCTGAAGGCGGGAAACTAGCATGAAAACAGCAGGTGGCCAGTTAGTACCTCAGAAAGATGTGCAGCATGGAAACTCATGGAAACAGAATATTAAGGGAAAAAATAATTTTATTATCACATAACAAGTTCTTGAGGCAGGTTTTAGAGTTTGAACTGAATTTTAGAGATCTACTGTTCATTTTTGAGGACAGATTAACCAAATGTATTCACTAAAATGAAAAGCATGAAGCAAAAATGTCAAAGGCTTGCAGTAGAATTTCGAAGGTACAGTGGACAGTCTGTACATAGGACATTAAGTGCATGTCCCTCTTGCCAGTCACCCCTCTGGTAGGAGGAGAAGGATGACAAGTGAGGTGGGAGGAAGTGACTTTGCTCAAGGTCGAGTCTGGGCTTCTGTTTCCTGCCAAGCTGACTGCAGTTCTTTTCCAGTAAAGCCTGCCCCCTGCCACTTTCCCCACTGAGGTCTTTCCCTCTTTGTTGCCATGTCTCTCAAAATAGAATATGTCTAAATTTCATGGGTGCTGCATCTTAAGTGATCCAAATAAAGGGTTTGGAATCGGAGGCATATCACAGCTGGAAAGTGTTCTGTATTGCTGCAAATAATAGGAGAGAGGCAAGAGCGGCCTTATGTGTTCTCATTCACCCTGCAGCCTAACAGAAAACTAAGGGACCAGGGAGGAGGAGGGAGGGCAGCCTGCAGTCATCTTGCTGTTCTCAATTAGTATTCTAGCCACACATTGTCCCATCAGGGGAAAATGCTTCCTGCACACACGTGTTCAGGATATCAGTGTGATGGATCTGAGCAAGGGCCTCTCCAAACACAGTGGCCATCTGCTAGGCAAAACATAGGGGTCTGACAAGCAGAAACCATTCAGATTCGTTGTTGGGCCACATTATTACATATTTGACAAGGGTAATGACGGGCTGTCATTAACCTCGCATGACAGTTCCTACAATGACACACTAAAGCAAGGACAAAGAGCCGAACTCAATAAAAAGGCACCTACTTCTCATTTAACCCTGGAATTATGTGACACCATTATCCCTGACAGAGGCTGGCAGGCCTGGGGTTAATTTCCATTGCTGTGTGTGCTTGCTCCTTTTACAATGTGCCCCTAGTAAGACTGAGGAAACTGTAGTGAGGACACTGCATTATTTATCATAACACAGAGATACGGATACAGGAACAGAAAGGGTCTCTGAGAGAAACGATCAAATAGACAGATTTCACAAGCACGAGAGATGCCCTTCGATGAAGCAGCTGAACTCTGTCTGCTACACTTAAGGCAACCATTATCCAAGGAAGATCCTTTCCTGTGTATCTGTTTTATCTCTATCTGATTTTAAGGAGGTAGGGGAGGAATAACTATTTCAAAATAAGATTATAATGCTACTGTGATTTTCCAGGCATGGATGAAAATTAGGTAAGAAAGTTAGTTTTTTTGACAAATAATTAGTTGTAGCTAATAATTCACAAATCTTTTCTTTTCAGAAACCTAAGCATATCCAGCCATTATTTTACAGAACTTTGAACAAATCATAGGAGTCAGCTCCTATCATCTATTTACCCCTAGATACATATGGAGTGAGACTTTCCAGAGTCATGATTTCATATAGCTTCCTCCTTAATCATGAAATTTTTAATTTCAAAAGAAGACTATGTTTTTTTTGCATGTAGTTAAAGAAAAATAATGTCCATTTGCAAAGCAAGCCCATGGAACAGTAGTTTGTGACACTTGTTCACAATCATAGTTCATAACTTTGAAAGTGTTTCTCCCATTGCATTCTCACTTCCTAACATCATGAAACACGTAGAAGTGATGACAGCCCATGATAATGCTTTGTTTCTGCTTAATAAACTGGAATCAATATGGTCCAAGTCATTAGGAAAAGGACACATACTGGAAAACAATCAAATTACCAAATTTGGGCACAAGGCTATATAGTACATCGACTTATGGTATGGTGTTACCCATAAAAAAAAAACCATAACTGCCACTGTATGGTAGCATCCAAAGCTGAGATTGTCAAGAGATATAGATATCTGGTGACTGAGTCTACAGTTCAGACAGTTCCTCTGTCCTATGTGCAAATTAGAAGGACTGATTATCTAGTTTTTACACAAGATGCCTGACTTTGATGCATCAGAAATCTGAATCAAATAAAACCAGGATCTGTGATTGTGACTATAACATGGTCATTGCTTGTAACTCAGGTGATACAGTTGGCTAGATTACTCTTAACTAATACTGTCTGCTGAGAAATGAAGGGATTAGAAATGAGATAGGTATAGGCCATACCAGCCACAACACATTAAGAAGTAAACTTGCCATAGGAACCCTCCCATACCCTCAATTAAGATTGGAAAGACCCAAACCGTTGACATTTCTTCCTAAAGCACCACCTGGCCCTGCTGCCATTCCTCCTCCAACAACCCCTCCTCCATCTTCTACAAATGTAGCTATCTCCTGTTCAGCTGCAGGCCATATCAATTGGAACAAATTAGAGGCCCACAATTAGGATGTGAAAGACCCAAGCCACTGAGATTCATGCCTGTCACACTGCTCACCTCTATTTCCATGGTCCCAGACCTACACGGCAGATATCTACTGCTCAGGTGCAGGTCATGCCAGTAAGATAACCTGCTGAATCAAAGGCCATGTTAGCTGCCAGAAGTCCAGTCGCCAACTCTGAGAAAGACTCGATGCTGAATCAGAGGTCCTGCAAGCTACACTAAGGAGGAAACAGAAACTAAGAACAAAACATCCATCCAAAAGACAAACTCAGAAACAGATGCCAAGATCATCCCAACTCCAGATGCCTGGATGCCAGTGTAAGAACACAATCAGCAACAGCCAGGGAAATATAGTAACACCAGAGCTCCAGTATTCTACTGTAGCAATCCCTGAGTATTCCAACATAGCTGAAGGACAAGAAAACAACCTTAAAAGCAACTTTATAAAAATGAAAGAGTTTCTTAAATAGGAAATTAATAAAGTCCTCAATAAAATCTAAGAAAACACAAACAGTTGGAGTAAATACATAAATCTCTTAAAGAAAACCAAGTAAAACAAATAAACACATGAAAGAAACAAATAAAACTGTTTAAGACCATAAAATGGACAGATGATCAATAAAGAAAAAATCAACTGAGAATAAGTGGAATAGAAGAAGGAGTAGAATCCCAGCTCAAAGGACCAAAAATAATTTTAAACAAAATTTCAAAAGAAAATATTCTTCACCTTAAGAAGGACATATCTATGAAGGTACAAGAAGCTTACAAAATACAGACTAGATTGGCCCAGAAAAGAAACCCTGCTCATCACAAAATAATGAATACACTAAACATACAGAACAAGGAAGGAATAGTAAAAGCTGCAAGGGAAAAAGGCCAAGTAACATATAAAAGCAGACCTATTAGAATTACACTCAACTTCTCAATAGAGATTATAAAAACCAGCAGTCCTTAAACAGATGTCTTGCAGACTCTAAGAAACCATGAGTTTCACTGAAGACTAGTATAACTAGCAAATTTTTCAATTGGCATAGCTGGAGAAACAAGATACTCCATAACACTGCCAAATTTAAACAATATCTATCCACAAATCCAGCCCTACATAAAACAATAGTAGGAAAACATCAACCCGATGAGGATAACCATACCCAAGAAAACACAGGAAATAAATAATTTAAAATCAGCAAAATCAAAAACAAAAAAGGAAACACACACACTACTAACTATTACTACTACTATTACTACTACTACTACTATAGCCACAAACATCAAAGTAACAGAAATTAAATATTTCTCAATATCAATGGACTCAATTCCCCAACAAAAAGACACTGGATAAGAGAATGGATGAAAAAGAGGATCCATAATTCTGATTTATAGGAAATAGCCCTTCACATCAAAGATACACATTACCTCAGAGTAAAGAGCTGGAAAAAAAAGATTTTTCAAGCAAACAAACACCAAAACCAAGCTGGTGCAGCAATTCTAATATCTAATAAAATATAGTTTCAACCAAAATAAAACAAAAAAGATATAGGGAATGATATTTTATATTCATCAAAGGAAAAATCCACCAGGATGATGTCTCAGTTTAACATTTATTTGCCAAACATAAGGGCACCCATTTTTGTAAAACAAACATTGCTTAAGCATAAATCACACATTCACCTTTTCACATTAATAGTGTAGGACTTCAGTACCCTATTCTCACCAATGAACATGTCACCCAGACAAACACTAAACAGAGAAATACTGAGCTAACATACATTATGAACAAAATGGACCCAATGTATATTTGCAGATCATTTCAGCCAAACACAATATACCTTCTTCTCAACACGTCATGGATCTTTTTCCAAAATTGACCACATATTTGGTCATAAAGCAAGTCTCCACAGATATAAAAATATTGAAATAACTCCCTCTATCCTATAAGACCACCATGGATTACAGCAGAAATGACAGAAAGCCTACAAATTCATGGAAACTGAACAACTCTCTACTGAATGAGTCCTATGTCAAGGCAAAATAAAGCAAGAAATTAAAGACTTTCTAAAATGCAATGATATTGATGCACAACACACATAAACTTTTGTGACACAATAAAAACAGTGCTAAGAGGAAAATTTATAGCATTAAGTGTCTACATTAAGAAATTGGAGAGATGTCAAACTAGCATCTTAACAGGACAGCTAAAGCTCTAGAACAAAAAGGAAAAAAAGAAACTACACCCAAAAGGAATATATAGCAGAAAATAATCCAACTGAGGCCAGAAATCAATAAAATAGACAAAGAGAACAATACAAAGAATTAATGAAACAAAGAGTTGGTTCTTTGAGAGTATCAATAAGATAGACAAACTGTTAAACACCAGCTTTGACATGACAGGTGACATGACAGAGAATTTTCTCTGAAGTAACAATACTTGATTTTCTGGGGCTATCAAAATAGTGCCTAGGACCAGTAGAAAAATGAGGAAGAATCACACACACACACACACACACACACACACACACACACACACACACGGTGGATGAAGCAATCTTCAAAAAGCTCCACCAACTTTACAAAAATACATACATATAGGTACATAAATTTCTGTAAACAGACAAAGCTTTCAGTGGAGGGACTGGGACACCAACCCATGCACAAACTATGCACCTTCAAATTTTCCTGTTGTGAGATGTGCTGCAATTAAGGTGGCACAGGACTTTTGGCAGTGGCCAACAAAGTACTAGTTCAACTTGAGATCCATGCCATGAGAACAAACCCATTGCTGACAATCTTTGAAGCACAAGAAAACAGAGGTTGGCTACTTCACTGACATAGGATAAAACCAAAAACAACTGGGGAAAAAAGGTCAATAAAATGATTCCAAATTATATTCTGCTATATGTGTAGACTGGAGCCTAACACAATTGTCATCAGAGAGGCTTTATCCAGTAACTAATGGAAGTAGATGCAGATACCTAAAGCCAAACATCAAGCAGAGCTCACAAATACTGTGGAAGAGGAAGAAGTATTGTAGGACCCAGAAGGGTAAAGGACACCACAAGAACACAGTCAACAGAATCAACTTATCAGGCCACATAGGTGTTCACATGACAATCATTGGGCCTGTATGGATCTGACCTAGATCCGCTACATATATGTTATGCTTGTGTAGCTTTATGTTCTTATGGAACTCATAACAGTGTGAGCAGGTGCGATCTCAGACTCTCTTGCCTACTTTTGGGACTCTTCTTTTTCTACTGGGTTCCCTCTTCTAGCCTTAGTATAAGGGGGTGTACCTAGTTTTATAGCAACATGATATGCCATGTTCATTTGATATCCCTGGGAGTCCTGAACTTTTCTGAAGGGTAAAAGTAGGGGTGTAGGGGAGAACGGAGTGGGTATGGATGACTGGGAGGACAAGAGGAAGGGGAAATTGTGATTGGCATATATGAGAGAATAAAAGAAAAGGATAAAAGAAATGAGAGAGTCAGGAATTACTAGTTATATTTTAAATAAGAATGCCCAAGACTCTGGCAGGAAAAAAAAATTGCTAATCTTCCCAATGGTTACTATCAGCCCTTTCTTAATATAAAACAAATTTCGATAATGTATAGCCTAGGATCATGTAGAAAATGGTGTGAGAGAAGTTTTACCATCCCAAGATTATTGTCCATCTCTAAGCATAAAATTACCAAGAAGATAACAGAAAATATCAATTAATAGTTTGCACATAGGAGAGGGTTGCTTAACTGGAACATTCCTGTTGACAGAACTAGAGACAGGAATACAGGAAGGAAAAGGGAGTCATCATAAAGGCTATTCTACTGACAGCCATCTTGTAGTCCTTACTCTCTGTCAATGGGGGAAAAGAAACGAGTGTATTGATCTATATACCTTTTAATATTAAAAAATATTAAGGCCAAAATGGCAAACACACACACTTGCATTTTTACACACATACATGGACTCATATGCATAAACACACTTCAAAGTAAGATACAATAAAAATAATATATACAAGACTTTATATAAATTAAACCTGATTTTCTTTTTTTTTGTTTTTTGTTTGTTTGTTTTTTTAATTTTTCCATCTTTATTTACATTTCAAATGTTTCCCCCTTTCCAGATCTCCCCTTTGGAACCTCCCCATTTCCTCTCTTCTTCCCCTGCCACTATGGGGGTATTCTCCCACCTACCCACCCTCACACACTCATCTTCCCTCCTTGGCATTCTCCTCTACTGATGGATCTAACACTTTCAGGCCCAAGGGCCTCTCCTCCCCCAATGGCCAACAAGACCCTCCTCTTCTGCACATGTGGCCAGCACCATGGGTCCCTCCATGTGTATTCCTTGGTTGGTGGATCAGTCTCCAGGGGTATCGGGGGGGGGGGGGTCAGGCCAGTTGCCACTGTTGCTGTCTCCCAGGGGATACAAACTCCCTCAGCTCCTTCAGTCCCTTCTCCAACTCCTCCATCTGGGAACTCACACTCAGCCCTACAGTTGCTGTGAAGTGACTCTTGGGTATTTCAAACTTTTGGGCAAATAACCACTTAACAGTGAGAACATACCATGTTCATTCTTTTGTGACTGCGTTACCTCGCTCAGGATGATATTTTCAAGTTCCATTCATTTGTCTGCAAATTTCATGAAGTCATTCTTTTTATAGCTGAGTAGTATTTCATTGTGCAAATGAACCATATTTTTGGTATCCATTCCAAAGGATATGTGGAGGGACATCTGGATTGTTTTCAGCTTATGGCTATTATAAATATGGCTGCTATGAACATAGTGGTGCATGTGTCTTTATTACATGTTGGAGCATCTTCTGGTTATATGCCCAGGAGTGGAATAGCTGGGTCCTCAGGTAGTATTATATTCATTTTTCTGAGGGTCTGCCAAACTGATTTCGAGAGAGGTTGTATCAACTTGCATTCCCACCAGCAATGGAGGAGTGTTCCTCTTTCTCCACATCCTGGCCAACATCTGCTGTCACCTGAGTTTTTTATCTTAGCCATTCTGACTGGTGTGAGGTGAAATCTCAGGGTTGTTTTGATTTGCATTTCCCTGATGACTAAGGATGTTGAACATTTTTTTAGGTGCTCCTTGTCTTTTTTCAAATCAAAAAGAATTGGGTGTTCTATGTCTGCTCCTTTAGAATTGTTTTAGAGAAATAACTGAAACATGGAAGGAAAGTCAACCAAAACCAGTGAGTCTACTTTCTTCATTGTATTTATTGTATTTCAGAAATGACATAGCTAGTTCCAAAATAACCCCAAATTAATGATGTTTATTGTTGTAGTTTATGAAATTTATAAATGAATTTAAGAAAAACCACATCTCTGCTGAGTGCTTTCATTGAATGATAAATTCTAGCTTTTTACTTATTCAATTTCTAATTTGTGTGTCTAAATAGAGTTTTCAAAAACTATAGAGGTGTTTCATATTTCCCTGATAAATTTGAAACTGAACACTTTATCATTGTATGTACCATTTTAAGTGGACAGCTTTCATTAGACTGCCTCAGCTGGGGTCAGACACTGGAAAGCCATTTTCTTTCATGTTAAAGAGAAAGCACATTAATAGCATCCCTCATTATTTTGAATTATATTTTAAATGATTAACTCAGTCTTTCCAAAACTAAAATAATATCATCTATAAGTAATTGTCATTTCTCTACTTCATTTGCCGTTTTTAATTCAGGTTCTTCTTCCTCTTCAAATTGTGTGCTGGCCAGTACTTTATACATATAGTTTGCAAACAGCAGTGCAGGACATTTGTCTTCTAATATTGTGTGGAATTTAACAAGCTAATGTTTTACAACAGACTTTTACATTAGTATTTATAAATAAAATGCAACTAGTTTTTTTAAATTTTTATATTTTATTTACATTTCAAATGTTTACCCCATTCCAGATCTCCCCTTTGTAACCTCCCTATTCCCTCTCCCTCCCTCTGCCACTATGGGGGTATTCCCCCAACCACACACCCACTCTCTTCTTTCCTCCTTGTCATTCTCCTATACTGGGGGATCTAAAACCCTCAGACCCAAGGGCCTCTGCTACCCCTGATGGCTAACAAGACCCTCGTCTGCCACATATGTGGCCAGCACCATGGGTCCGTCCATGAGTATTCTTCGGCTGGTGATCCAGTCTCAAGAAACGTCGAGGGGTCAGGCCAGTTGCCACTCTTGCTCCCTCCCTGGGGCTGCAAATTCCCTAAGCTCCTTCAGTCCCTTCTCCAAATCCACTTTTGGACCTCACACTCAGCCCTAAGGTTGCTGTAAAGTGACTCTTGGGTATTTTGAACTTTTGGGCTAATAACCACTTATCAGTGAGTAGAAACCATGTTTATTCTTTTGTGACTGTGTTACCTCACTCAGGATGATATTTTCAAGTTCCAACCATTTGTCTAAGAATTTCATGAAGTCATTGGTTTTAATAGCTCAGTAGTATTCCATTCTGTAAACGTACCACATTTTCAGTATCCATTCCTCTGTGGAGGGACATCTGGGTTGTTTCCAGTTTCTGGCTATTATAAATATGGCTGCTATGAACATAGTGGAACATGTGTCTTTATTAAATGCGAGAGTATCTTCTGTGTATATGCCTAGGAGTGGTATAGCTGGGTCCTCAGATAGTATTATGTTCATTTTTCTGAGGGTTACCCAAACTGATTTCCAGAGAGGTTATATCAGCTTGCAATCCCACCAGCAATGGAAGATTGTTCCTCTTTCTCCACATCCTGGCCAACATCTGCTGTCACCAGAGATTTTGATCTTAGCCATTCTGACTGGTGTGAGGTGGAATCTCAGGGTAGTTTTGATTTGCATTTCCCTGATGACTAAGGATGTTGAACATTTCTTTAGGTGCTTCTCAGCTATTCGAATTTTCTCAGTTGAGAATTTTCTGGTTAGCTCTCTTCCCCATTTTTTGATAGGGTTATTTGGATCTCTGGAGTCTAGCTTCTTGAGTTTTTTGTGTACCTTGGATATTAGGCCTCTATCGGACGTAGGATTGGTAAAGATCTTTTCCCAAGCAGTTGGTTGCCATTTTGTCCTATTTACAGTGTCCTTTGCCTTAAATAAACTTTGTAATTTTATGAGGTCTCATTTGTTGGTTCTTGATGTTAGAGCACAAGCCTTGGTGTTATGTTTAGGAACTTTTCCCCTGTGCCCATGTGTTCGAGACTTTCCCCCACTTTCTCTTCTGTAAGATTCAATATATCTGGTTTTATGTGGAGGTCCTTGATCCACTTGGACTTGAGATTTGTACAGGAAAATAGGAATAGATAAATTCTCAACCTTCTGCATGTAGGCCACCAGTTGAACCAGCACCATTTGTTGAAGATGCTCTCTTTTTCCACTGGATGGTTTTAGCTCCTTTGTCAAACATCAAGTGACCATAAGAGTGTGGGTTCATTTCTGGGTCTTTAATTCTATTCCATTGATCTACCTGCCTGTCACTGTACCAATACCATGCAGTTTTTATCACTACTGCTCTATAGTACAGCTTGATGTCAGGAAGGCTAATTCCCCTAGAAGTCCTTTCATTGTTGAGAATAGTTTTTGCTATCCTGGGTTTTTTGTTATTCCAAATGACTTTGAAAATTGCTCTTTCTAAGCCTATGACGAGTTGTGTTAGAATTTTCATAGGGATTGCACTGAATCTGTAGATTGCACTCAGCAGGATGTCCATTTAACTATATTAATCCTGACAATCCATGAACATGGGAGATCTTTCCATCTTCTGAGGTCTTCGATTTTTTCTTCAGAGACTTGCAGTTCTTGTCATACAGATCTTTCACTTGTTTGGTAAGAGTCACCCCAAGAAATTTTATATTGTTTGTGACAATTGTGAAGGGTGTCATTTCCATAAATTCTTTCTCAGCCTGCTTATCCTTCAAGTATAGGAAGAGTACTAATTTGCATGAGTTACTTTTGTATCCAGCCACTTTGCTGAAGGTGTTTATCAGCTGTAGCAGATCTCTGGTGGAGTTTTTCAGGTCATTTAATTGTACCATCATATCATCTGAAAATAATGATATATTTATTTCTTCCTTTCCAATTTGTATCCCTTTGTCCTCCTTTTGTTGTCTAATTGCTCTAGCTAGAACTTCAAGTACTATATTGAATAGATAGGGAGAGAGAGGATACCCTTGTCTAGTTTCTGATTTTAGTAGGATTGCTTCGAGTTTCTCTCCATTTCGTTTGATGTTGGCCACTGGTTTACTGTATATTGCTTTTACTATTTTTAGGTATGCCCCTTGAATTCCTGATCTTTCCAAGACTTTTATCATGAAGGGATGTTGAATTCTGTCAAATGCTTTTACAGCATCTAATGAAATGACCATGTGGTTTTTTTCTTTGAGTTTGTTTATGTACTGGATTACATTGATGAATGTCCAGGTATTGAACCATCCCTGCATCCTTGGGATGAAGCCTACTTGATCATGGTAAATGATTATTTTGATATGTTCTTGGATTCAGTTTGCAAGAATTTTATTGAGTATTTTTGCATCGATATTTATAGGGGAAATTGGTCTGAAGTTTTCTTTTACTGCTGGGTCTTTTGGGGGTTTTGGTATCAGTGTAACTGTAGCCTCGTAGAATGAATTGGGTAGAGTTCCTTCTGTTTCTATATTGTGGAATAGATTGAAGAGTATTGGTATTAGGTCTTCTTTGAATGTCTGATAGAATTCTGCACTGAACCCCTCTGGTCCTGGACTTTTTTTGGTTGGGAGACTTTTAATGACTGCTTCTGTTTCTTGAGGGGTTACGAGACTGTTTAGAAAGTTTATCTTATCTTGATTTAACTTTGGTATTTGGTATCTTTCTAGAAACTTGTCCATTTCATCCAGATTTTCCAATTTTGTTGCATATGGCTTTTATAGTAGGATCTGATGACATTTTGAATTTCCTCAAAATCTGTTGTTATATCTCCCTTTTCATTCCTTTTGTTAATTTGGACACTGTCTCTGTGCCTTCTGGTTAGTCTGGCTAAGGGTTAATCTATTTTGTTGATTTTCTCAAAGAGCGAGCTCCTGGTTTTGTTGATTCTTTGTATAGTGCTTTTAGTTTCTACTTGGTTGATTTCAGCCCTTAATTTGATTATTTCCTGCCTTCTACTCCTGTTTGGTGTATTAGCTTCTTTATGTTCTTGAAATTTCAGGTGTGCTGTTAAACTGCTCTTGTATGCTCTCTCCAGTTACTTTTTGGATGCACTCAGAGCTTTGAGTTTTCCTCTTAACTCTGCTTTCATTGTGTCCCATATATTTGGGTATGTTGTACTTTCATTTTCATTAAATTCTAAAAAGTCTTTAATTTCTTTCTTTATTTCTTCCTTGATCAAGTTATCATTGAGTAGAGCATTGTTCAGCTTCCATGTGTATGTGGGCTTTCTGTTGTTGTTGCCATTGAAGATCAGCCTTATTCCATAGTAATCTGATAGGCATGGGATTATTTCAATCTTCTTATATCTCTTGAGGTTTGTTTTTTGACCAATTATATGATCAGTTTTGGAGAATGTACCATGAGGCTCTGAGACGAACGTATATTCTTTTGATTTAGGATGAAATGTTCTATATATATCTGTAAAATCCATTTGGTCCATAACTTCTTTTAGTTTCACTGTGTCTCTGTTTAGTTTGTGTTTCAAAGTTCTGTCCATTGATGATACTGGGGTGTTGAAGTCTCTCACTATTATTATGTGAGGTGCCATTTGTGCTTTGAGCTTTAGTAAGGTTTCTTTTATGAATGTGGGAGCCCTTGCATTCAGGGAATAGATGTTCAGAATTGAGAATTCTTCTTGGTATATATTTACTTTGATGAGTATGAAGTGTCTTTCCTTATCTTTTTTGATGACTTTTGGTTGAAAGTCGATTTTATCTGGTATTAGAATGGCTACTCCAGTCTGTTTCTTGGGACCTTTTGCTTGAAAAATTGTTTTCCAGCCCTTTACTCTGATATAGTGTTTGTCCTTAAAACTGAGATGCATTTCCTGGATGCAGCAAAATGCTGTGTCCTGTTTATGGATCTAGTCTGTCAGTCTATGTTTTTTTATCGGGGGAATTGAGACCATTGATATTAAGAGATATTAAAGAACAGTGATTGTTGCTTCCTGTTATTTTCGATGTTTATATGTTTTTGTTGCTATCTTCTTTTGAGTGTGTGGAAAGATTACTTTCTTGCTTTTTCTTGAGTGTAGGTTCCCTCCTTGAGTTGGCGTTTTCAATGTATTATTCTTTGTAGGGCTGGGTTTGCGGAAACATACTGTGCAAATTTGGATTTGTAATAGAATATTTTGGTTTCACTATCTTTGATTATTGAGAGTTTTGCTGGGTATAGCAATCTCGGCTGGCATTTGTGTTCTCTTAGTGTCTGTATGAGATATGCCCAGGATCTTCTAGCTTTCATAGTCTCTAGTGAGAAGTCTCGTGTAATTCTGATAGGCCTGCCTTTATATTTTACTTGCCTTTTTCCCCTTACTGCTTTTAATATTTTTTCCTTATATTGTGTATTTGATGTTTTGACTATAATGTGGAGGGAGGAATTTCTTTTATGGTCCAGTTATTTGGAGTTTTGTAAAACTCTTGCATATTTATGTTCATTTCTTTCTTTATGTTAGGGAAGTTTTCTTCTATAATTTGTTGAAGATATTTACTCATCCTTTTAGTTGGGAATCTTCACTCTCTTCTATACCTATTATCCTTGGGTTCTGCCTTCTCATTGTATCCTGGATATCCTGGATGTTTTGAGTTAGGAGCTTTTTGCATTTTGTGTTTTCTTTGACTGTTGTGTCCATGTTTTCTATGGTATCTTCCGCACCTGAGATTCTCTCTTCCATCTCTTGTATTCTGTCGGTGATGCTTGAATCTATGACTCCTGATTTCTTCCCTAGAATTTCTAACTCCAGGATTGTCTCCCTTTGTGATTTCTTTATTGTTTCTATTTCTGTTTTTAATTCCTGAATGGTTTTGTTCATTTGTTTGATTGTGTTTTCCTGTAATTCTGTCCTTTTGATTTTGTTTTCTTGTAATTCTTTAAGGGATTTTTCTGTGTCCTCTTTAAGAGCTTCTAGTTGTTTACCTGTGTTCTCTTGTATTTCTTTAAGGGAGTTATTTATTTTCTTTTTAAGATCTTCTATCATCCTCTTGCGATGTGATTTTAAGTCTGAGTCTTCCTTTTCTCATATGTTGGGTATCCAGAACTTGCTGTGGTGGGAGAGCTGGGTTCTGATGATGCCAAGTAGCATTGGTTTCTGTTCCTTGTGTTCTTGCCCTTGCCTTTTGCCATCTGGTTATCTCTGGCATTTGCTGATCTTACTCTCTCTGACTGTGGCTTTTTTTTCCTGCAAGCCTAGGTGTAAATAATCCTTGAAGACCAGTTCTCTCTGAGAGGAACTTGGGTTTGGAGAGCTGTGGTGCAGGGTCAGCTCTGTGGTGCAGACAGAAACAAGAAGTATCTATTCCCCAGCTGACCTTTGTTTCCTGTGTCCTGTTGGCTCTGCTAGGGTCCCTCTTGGTCCAGTGAATTTGAAAAGAAGAGGTGATCTTGCCTGTGCTTAAAAGTGTTTTGGCATTCCTGGTATACCAATTCTCTCTTGGCATTACTTAAGTATGGAGCCCTGTGTCACAGGATCTGCTCTCCAGCCACCAAAAGAAACCAGAATCCTGTTCCTCAGTGCTTGTGTCCTGGGGATTCCAGGTGAGTCCCTCTGAGCAAACAGGCTTCTCCCCACTTCTGGGAGGCTAGCTTTCTCCCAGCGTTATTTTTCTATGGAACTCTGGTGTCCCTGGCAGAGGTTTCCCACCACAGATGGAAACCAGAAGACTCTTTCCTTCTGGCTGTTCCTCAGTCCTTGTGTCTGGAGCCCTGTGTCACAGTATCTCCTCTCACTGGTTTTTCTACACTCCTGGGGTACTAGCTTCCTCCTGGAGCTGCTTGGCTATGGAGCCCTGGTGGCCCAGGCAGAGGTCTCCCACCACAAATGGAAAATGGAAGGTTCTTTTCTCCTGGCTGTTCCTCTGTCCCTGTGTCTCAGTTTTCTTTATTTTTATTTTGCCAGTTTTCTTCGTCAAATGAGAACACTTATGGTGTTTCTTTTTTTTTTTTCCTGTCCATATGAATTTGTACATTTAGGTGTGAATATATGTGCAAATGTATGTATCAGGTGACCCTCAAGTGTCGCTAAAGTAAAAATTTAATGGTTCTTTTGGAAAGTCAGTTGTGCTAGAATATGTTTAGTTGAAGAGGTGAAAGACTAAGGCAGACTTATTCAAGAACATATAGCTAAAGCAGACACAGATGAAAGGATGTTCTATGAAAGCAAGCATGTAAAAGGACACATGATGAAAGGTTCTTTGCTAACAAGACACATGTATTGCTTGGATTTGCATAACATAGTTGAGCTATATTTGTTGGGACTCCATAGAAAGAAATGACCCAAAGTACTTCTTGTGGTATGCTGCAGCTTCTTGATGCTTCTGTGAACTTGTGCTGATTGGCAGAATAATGTCAGCTGAGAAAGGTCACGTGGTGAGACAAGACACATGCTGAGGCAAGACCCATGGAGGAAGTGTGATATTTGGAGGGTATGCCTAGTGATTCTACAGACAGAGACTATGCTAGATTTGCTCATAGAGCTAGCTATGCAACTTTTGTGAGTCTCTCATCTTCACTGATCTTCACTTCATTGAAAGAGGCACTGCTGAGAACATTTCCTGGATTCTCTCCACATCCCTCCTGCTGAATCCTGCTGAGGCTGAGAACTGGTTGCCTCTGCTAGATAGTCCCATCATTGCTGACTCATGTTTGCTATTCCAATTCTACTGAAGTGGACTGCTGAAATATCTGTAAGTTTTCCAAGTGTATCGAGCTGTTGCTGTTAGCCTGAAAATAAAACTGTAGATTTCCAGACAACACAGACAGGAGTTGATTCAAAGAACCATTCTAAACAGGTCCACTTCCCCCATATCCTTTCTTTACTATTACCTATAGTAAGTTGTAGAGAGGTTACAACATTTAAGAACCATCACAAAAAATATGTTTTGAAAAAACTAAAGTTACATGTCACTCCTAAGAAGACCTTCCCCATGCTTCCTTGAGCAGAATAGTTCATTAACATAAAATTCATTGATTTGGTTAGATTGGCTGTAAATCAGCCCCAGGAAACCCTCTGACCCTCCCTGTTAGGTGTAGGATTACAAGCATATGCCACCAGCTCTAGGTTTTTAACATGGGTTCTAGAGATTTAACTAACATTCTCATGCTTTCATTGCAGACACTTTAGGTATTAAGGTGTCTCAGGGCATTTATTTATAGTTAGAGTTAATGATTCAATCTTGCATTTTAATGTGATAAGTATGCTGATCGTTCTTTTTGAGGTTACTTTTACATCTGCTGCCTCTGAAACATTTCTTCATCTGAAAGCCATGATGAGGATGTCATCTCATATTTTCTTCTCAGTTTGAAAGTCTAACATGTTAAAGTAAAAATTTCATCCATTTAGATATGATTGTGATATATATGGTATAGAAACTCAAGTTTTTTTCCCCAAATGGAGAGTTAATTATCTCACAGTATTTATTAAGTTATCCATGTTCTTCTTATAGCACAGTTACACTTCCAAAATCTTATGCACAGAGCAAACACTGTATTATCTGGCCATCAATAGAACTGGCAATAATAACTTTTTCTTATTCATAATTTTAGAAAGAAGTTTAATATTGTAGGACTAATGTATTATGGATCAGCAAGAAGAACATCTTCTAAAAATAAATATTTTTTCAAAATGTGATAATATGAATGGCAAATACACACAAAAAGATTATCAATAGCAGGTTCATGAGTGATTTCAGAATCACAAATTAATGCTTCAAATGAGGCACCTACTACAATGGTAGATAAATATCTGGTAATCTGTTATATGGTTGGAAGGAACTCTTGTTAACTCTGTTACTGTTTTAATGATTCTAAGAGCTTTGATAATCATTGACTATAGACAAATTCAAGAGAGCATGCTTTTAAGATACAATATTGCACATTTGTCTTTGAGAAAGAAAGCCCAGTAGCAATGTGAGGTGTTCTGGAGTTGGAAAACCTAAAAGTGAAATGAGAAATGCAAGATAAGGCCTTTTAGAGTTGAGATACCTAAGAGGTACCCAGAAAGCAGGAAACTACTACAAACATTCCAAAGATGAAAGGAAACTTGAATCATAGAAACAAAGACAAAGGTCATTTTCAGGCCTGCTTATGACCACTGGCAGGGGCATGGTGAAGAACACCCAGAGACCTGGATGCCACTAAGATAAGCTCATAAATTGTAGAGAAATAACCAAGAAAGAGATGCCAAACAATGTGTGCTCAAAGAACAGAGGCACTACTGGAGATGAAAAGGTAGAGAGGAACAGCCTGACATGAGTAGTCTGCACTAGCACCAGAGGCCTTGATGAGGTCTTGACCCATACTGTCACTGAGGATCATATCTGGATCCACGACCTAGTAGCAGCTGTGGTCTATGTTGATGGTCCTGGCTGATGGGCCAAATCAACTTCCCTACACTAGGATCCTGCTTGGGGCCAAACTGATGTCCAAAATTAGAGCTGGCTTCACCCTTCACTTCTGTGGCATTCAGAAGAGCTGGCCCAACCCCTTGATGTGCTAGAGAGCTGGCTGGCCCTGGTGGTATGGGTTCAGGAGAGCTGATTGCCTGACAAACTCAGCTACCACCCAGGTCCAGACACAAGGTTCACCCCAATATCTATCCCACCTACGAACTGCTGGAGTGCAGGAAAGAGCCAGTCCTACAGAACCAAACCTCTATGACACAGGGCAACAGGAGGATACCCAAATAGAGTCTCTGTGAATATCCAGTATAGAAAGCATAGCAGAAGTCAGAGACTAGGAACCAGACCAATGATCAACTTCAATGAACTGTATGACACACCATGACACACTGCAGCTTCCACTGTGAGATGTTTTGATTGTTTTGTTTTAGTTTGTTTTGTAGGGAGTCTGCAATGGTGGAATGTAGACATGGAGGGACAGGGAGATGAGTGGGATTGGGATGCACGATGGGAAATTCACAAAGAACTAATAAAACGTTTTAGAAAAAAAAAAAATCATTCCCAGGAGAAAACTGACAGTGTTTAGTGAATGGTTAGATGTCAAGTGAGGCATCTAGAACCATCCAAGGGGCATTACTATCTAAAATATAAATAATATGAATCTCATCTATAAGTTTGGGAAAGATTATTTAAGAAATTTATTTCTGGTCAATTTGGAAAATCTTTAAAAGATAATTTTGGAAAATTTCTTTGCTTTTTTTTATACAGCGGCAATCATAGTGAAATCTAGAAATATTTTCTACTTATTAGCATATATTACATTTTATATAGACATTAAATACTTGCCATACAAAAATGGCATGTTGGCTGAGAATAAATTACAAGTAAAACAAATTATGCAATGAAATTTTTCAATCAAAGAAAAATGAAATAATTCTATATTTTGAGCAGAAGGCACAATTAATATGCCTTTTCCATCTCAGAAAATTTTAAAAAATAAAAACACAAAAATCTTTTCATACATTTAATCGAAGAACCTGAGCACAGGCAGATTTTTGTTTTGGTTTTATTTCTTTGGTGACTTATTGTTTCTTTGCTTTGGTCCTTACCTCTGGTTCAAGTGTCTCCCTCGCCTCTGAAGTTATCAGCTACTGAAGAAAATCTCTTGACTTATTGTCAGTTTGCCTTTCTATAGTCTGTATTCAGAATTTCAGAGTTAATATATTTCAGTACAGTTTATAAATATTTGCTTATGAGGCTTGATTTAAAACATCTTCACTCTGTTTTTATTTAAAAGGGAAAACAAGCAGAATATAATGAGAGTGGCATATCAAGTTGTGTTAGATGTGTATGAACTGGAACTACTTTCCCACATATCTTGACAGCCCTGCCAGATAGTTTGACTTTCAGTGATTATACAGAACCACTGCATTTCTTTCATCAAGTTTAAGAATCAGCAAACAAAATATTCTATATCAGTGTTCCAAAAACTAAATATATACCCATTTTTCTTGATGGGTCAGATGGAGAACAAAATTCTGTTAAGAATAATTTACAAGTGGAGATATGCCTACCAGGATTACAGGTCAGCTATCACAATGATATATGCGTCACAAGCAAATGCCTATGGCTGTCTTGGCTTGCTATTTACTGCTTGATGCATAATTAATGTTGAGGTCAGAGTTGTCACATTCTCTTACTTCCTCTTTGTAGCTATTGGCATTCCCAGTAGCAATTTAAACTGCTATGTCAGCTTGAAGTACTTTATGCCTAATATGAACAGAAGGGAAAAGTTCTATGTCTAAGAGCAATAACGCCTACAAAGATTTAAAAACAAAGAAATTGAAAGCAAATATAGCTACTGTGAGTAGCTTTTTGTGATAGATCTGAGAGTTATCCTTTCCAAGTTTAAATATCTTCTTATAAATGAGAAACATTGGGCCCTTCCAAAATACGCTAGATTTTTCTCAGAAAAGAACAAGTTAAAATATAAAAAAATATTGCAGATAAAATCATTCATACAAGCAAGAATTGGAATATGAAGCACTTGCTCCAAAGCATCAGCCACTGGAATAATTCTCTTGGCATTTGCTTCAAATGGATATCTGTTGTTTAAAAAGAGAAACATTGGGATCCTTCAGTGTTATTTCCTGAAGGTTCTATTTTTCTAAGTCTCAATTGTTAACTCATTTGCTAGAACTTCACAAATAATCAGCCTACCTTTATCCTATAGCTCAAATTAAACATCAGTAAATTATCCACTCACATGTTTCTAGATGATACTAACTGAATGAAATAAATTACCCTGGAGAAAATTTAGGATAGACCTGTATTTTGACAATTCTTAGAAATGCACAGCTATATATATATATACACACACAAACATACATTGTGTGATTGTGTGCTTCTGCTGCACTTGAGAACCATTGGTACTGTCCATATTTGAACATTAACTTTGACCAAATTTCCAAATGTAATTTTGTATAGCATTTTATTTTTTTCCTTGAGAAGGATAAACATCAGATGAGTAGAGTGATCTATCTAAGGGTTCGGAGAGCTGGATAAAGGATTATTCAGGTATCCATTGATTTTTTTTTTTTTTTTTTTTTACAGAATTAATTCTGTCCACTTAAAAATAGCTGTTTTACATTTGCTGACTTTGGAGTTTAGCCAGGACAGCAATATTCACACTATATCATCTCATTCTTATCGAATCTTCTACTTATGTTGTAAATGAATGAAACTGGCCAAGACCTTATGATTAGTCTAGATCTAAGTACCAAAACTTCCAATAACTCAGCATATCTTCATAATTTAACATAGGTCTTTGCTTCTGGAATCCTTCACTTCAGTACTTGTGAATATCTGTCAATTCAGTACACATTACTGTAATAGGATAATTTGGAAAGTGAAATCTCTAGAGATTTCTGTTGGATCGTAAATGATCAAAACCTACAGAAAGGATGATGTTGAAGACACCAGAATTCTTATTGGGCAGAACATTGCAGAATTTGACTTATTGCTTTAGTTAAACAATATATTATGTGGTCTTTTCAGCTCTGAATTCTGGATTTGTTTTAAAAAAAATGAAAAAAGATAACATTTTCAGGAGATGTCTGTACCCCGTATAAATAGTAAATGGCTCTCTATCCATAATTCAAGGATTTCAATGATTGGAATTTCTTAACAGGTACTCTTGTGCTTATTGTCATCATCTGAAATTGTAGTATATTACCAATTTTAAAAAGGCACATAGGAAAGTGATTTTTGTCTTCTGAGATTCTGGTGTGAAAAATTTATCTACATCCCCAGTCCTTATGCTATACATGAATAGTATCCACTGATTTTTCTTATAAAAATGTAAAGCCATACACAGCCCCGGGAGAATGAGCATGGTCCTGATGAGTTTATACATCGTCTGATACAAAGTTTATATTGAACTTGACAAACAATTAGCTCCATAACCACCAGATTGGGATTGGCCCATGCATGAGATTCCAACATCAAGCTAGCATAACACCCAGTAGGAAGGATTTCTTGAGTCAACCAATATTCTCTGTCATTGGAATATCCAACAAGAAAAGTCAAATTATTTTGGGCATGGCTGCCATATTGCTCATCTCAAAGTAGTGTATATATACCATCTGCTACAGTGTGTGCCTTTAGTGTTCCCTAAAACACATCTTTTTAAGGTTTTATACCTGGGCGGAATCTGGGCGCTCATGACTCTTTTAAGAGTTGGGAACTAGACAGTTCTTTGTGTCATTAAGGCTATGCCCATGCAGATTATTATAAGACCACAGTCTCTTCCTGTCTTTGCTTCTTTGATATATTGCATTGCCAGTGTACACTGCATTTGTTTGTTTGTTTTTTATAGTAAATTTTTGTTTCTATCTAGCTATCTGGTATTTTGATTCAACTATTTTCACAGAAATTACAAGATACAGAACAAAAAGAAATGTTCCTCATTATGTTTAACTCACAAAAGTGATTTTAATAAATATGTGTTTTGCTTGAAGCATTTTAAAACTTCCATAGCAATTTTCAATTTCCTTTTTACTCCACCTCAGGTTGCACACTCAGATTTAAAATGATAAGTTTCAAATTTTCTATCTCAGCACCATTTTTTCATTGCTGAGAAAAATCAAGATGCTCAAGAAATTATCAAGTGTTTTTATTGAGCCCCCATTCCTCAAAAGAGCTCACTATACATATTACTGATAAATCAAAATATTGAAATCTTCACTCAGATTGTTCCAGTTCTATAGTACTACATAGTATCAAGAGCAGGGACAATATGTGCCAGAATGGGAAAAAAACACATTTTAAGTTTCCATATTGTTTTAATACCATACAATAGTAATCTAGGCAAAATACAGCCAGATTTTACATTTGAATTCAGATGATGTATTCTGTTTTATTCTGTGGAAGACAGACCCTGGTGTTGTATAACACTGCCACAAACCAGAAACCCAGTAGCACAAATTAAGCCAAAAGATTTCTGAGGATATCCAGCCATTTATGGATGAATCCCCAAGCCACTAATATAAAATGCACACTACTACATACAACCAATACATATCTTCATATATGTTTCAAATCATCTCTGAATTATTTTTTATTTCTAAAACAATGTAATACTATATGAATAACTGTTTTATTTTACTTTGTAAAGAATGTCAAAAATACATCTATCCATGCTCAATACAAATATTATTTTTTATAAATGTTTCATCAGTGGGTGGTTAAAAGCAAAAGAACTCAGAATTTCTATGGATGTTCAAGTATGATATCTCAATGAATCTAAAGTATCATCCATACTGTTGGAAATATTGCGCTATATCTAATTTCTGACAGCTCTTGGACCAATTGTGTGTAGTCTAGTAACTAAAGGAATTTGCAGTCCACTTTTATAGATAAAATATTTCATATCATGTTCAGAAATCAATTCAAAACAAAAATTCAAATTTGTTCTGGTGAATATTAAAGAAAGATAAAATTTACACTAAATAGAAATAATTCAAATAATTTCTTCTTTCTCCATGTAAAAAACTCTCATCTAAAAATTTCAAGCCAAGTACATATGTTCCCCATTGCTGTCATAAATAAGGTCACAGGACTTCCAACTCTTTAGATAGGTCATTATTGTGCTAAGCCTTGTGGAATTCTAGAGAACATGAAAAAATCTTAGAGAAACTAAGATCTGTAGAGACAGTCAGTATTTTGAGAGGATCATGAACTAATAGGGCAGAGGAACTAGATATTCTTGATCTAGATTTTGAAAAAAAAAGTTGCAAAGGGAGATTTTTCAAAATCTCTCTTAAAAGTATTTTTTTATAAAAATGATTCAAGGTAAACCAAGGTGATGAGGCAAGAAAGATAGGACACATATGTGAATAGTACAGGTGCAAAAACTAAGGTAGCTTACTAGAGGAAGGGAACGTCTGTTCACACCCAGTATCACCAAGCTTTGTGCTCATAGTAAACCTTCATTATGCTAAATGGGTATGGCTTAAAAAGAATTTACAGTTGTGGAGGAGGGGGAACTAGAAATAGTGGAGTAAGGGAAGGCTGTGACTGGAATGTATTATAGAAAAGAAGAGAAGAGAAAAAGAAAAGGAGAGGAAAGAAAGAGGGAGAAAGAGGGTTAGAAAGAGAGAAAGAGAATTTATATTACTGCCTCAGAACAGAACCATGGGATTCTAAATGTTATCAACGAATTGCCATCATGCATAGCTATGGTTATTTAATAAAATATACCTGGCTGATAGAACATTCTGCAAGGAACCTGAGAAATCTCAACTTAGAACACTTATGGAAGTTCATTTGGTGGGAACAAAAGAAAAGGAACAATACTAAGTTGGCCATATTTGTATCTGTCTCCATCAGTGTTCTCATATTTTAGTTAAACATACATGAATTTACATTCTTTCTTGGAATTGTTACTAAAAAACAAAAACAAAAAAAAATTGTCTAGACTGACTGCTTTGCTGCCTATCCAACAACTTTATTTTCTAAAGAGTTAAACTGCTTAGCTAATGTTGAATGGTCAGGACAATTTATTTGTTTATGTATCCCTTATTCCCCAGAAAAATTTGCAAGGTTCTTCTATACCAAAAGCCCTGAAACTTCATCCTTCTAAGCTCAGACAAAAGTATCAGACTAGGAACATAGCCAGGCACACAAAATTGAGATGTGAAGCATATATTGTGATTGCAGAGACGGGAGGACAAGAGGTTGGACTCTACCAGGAATCAGATCACCAGAAACCCATGGTCTCTGCTATGAGACATTCCCAAAGCAAAAGGTGTCTACAGTTATTCACACATATAATAACACGTTATAAAACTGTTCATACTATATCAGTAGTACTTTAGGGGGTTTTCTACATTTTACCCTTGCTGACTTGCTTAACAGTTATGTAACTTGCTGGAAGTTTCTGTGAAGAAAAGGATGGAGTGAGGACCTAAGTGCAGCTCTGTGAGATACCAAATACTTGTCCTTAATGCTAACTTTATGCTTCAACTTAAAGAATTTGCATTCACATCATGATGGTGATGGTGACAATAAGAGCATGTACATTAAATCATGTCTCATGTCCATGAGGCCAATTTTTACATAGATCACACCAAGAAGCAGAGTTAATGTTTCCAGTTATAAATCAGTGAGCCTTAGTTGTACACTTGTTCCTAATTTGCATCTAGGAATGGGATCATCTAGACAGGCTCTAAGTGCTTCTTCGTACAAATTAGTCCCAGGACAGCAGAGGAAGCTTGATTTGTTCTTGCTTTCTGTACATTCACTATTGAAAATGGTACCTCTGACAAAACCCACAGGTTGCATTACGGGTCTGAACAGAATGACAACATCATGGTATGTGGCAGGAACAAAGGCATTAAGAAATAAGCTTCTAAGCCTTTACCTTCACCCATTTTCTAGAGAAAAAAATCTACATTTCTGCTATTGTACAAATTGTACATTTCTGCTCTTGTATTAATAATAGGATGAGACAAAAATGAAAAATTGATTTACTAAACATAAAAAGAAAAGGTAAAGAAAGAGTGTGTATGAGGACAGCAGGATGTGAAGGGAATGAACAAGGGAAAACAAAGGAAGATGGAGAAAAGTAAAAAGGAGGCAGGAAAGCAAAGGTGTTCACAATGAGGAGAACATGGAAGGAGGAAAAACAAGGAGGAGAGACTCCAGGAAAGTAAGTGACACACTAAGGTTGAAATACCCAGGGGAAATGTAAACAATAATTGAGAAGTGTGAGTTATCCTACTGTCTCCATGGTACATTTTTCAACACTAGTCAACATCTCAAGAGTAGAATATCTGTCATGAATATAAGTCACTACACCAAGGTAAAACTCAAGTACCAAAGATCATTTTTTTTCTGGGATTTTCTCCAGGACCGTAAAAAAACCTTTAGTTTGTACATTTAGGGAAATGCTCTTCTTTGTGACTTAGAAGTAAATATAAGTAGAAACAACTTTTCTTCAAAAGGAAATTGATTTAATTCTAACAGCAATCTATCATAATAAGTAAATATCCATTACATTATGATAAAAGTATGTGGCATGCCTTCCATCTCCCTGAGTGAAACATTAAAAATAGTTGAAAATATTTTTGAAGCACATTTTAGGTACAGATATTTATTATATTTATTTATCAATCTTAATTATATTTAGAATATCCATATATTTTAACATATTTATGTTAAAAAGTTAAATATACTCATGTTTAACATAAGAAAATGAGATGAAAGAACTGAGATAAATTCCTGAATAGAAAAACCATAAGTAAAAGATACAGCTGTGCCAATAGGAAATCTATGATGGATATGCAAAAACATATATCCAGCAAAAGGATATATATTTTTAAGAGTCATGTTAGACTCTGGGTGGCCTGGCCACATGGAAGGACATAACAAATTCGGGACCAGAAGACTACTGCAAGCCTGGAGATACAGCCATTGCCTCGTAGTGGCATAGGAAAGGGGCAAGAGATAGAGCCTGGCACTCAGACAAACTGTAAGAGTGACAGAAGGATGCACAACACAGAACTCTGAGCACAATCTGGTACTCCACAAGGTGTCAACATGATACGAGAAAAAATAAATAACAAAATAGGTAAAAACAGGCACTTGCACACACATTTACAGCTGCACTATTCATAATAGCCAGGGCATGGGACCAGCCTAGATGTTTATTAACAGACGGATGGATTAAATATGTTGTAATGCATTTTACTTACTGTTCCCAGTCCCGAGACACTTTTCCATGTAGCCTAGGATGGCTAATGACTCACTATGTTGTTCATCTTGATCTTGAACTTGAACATCCTCCTGTTTTAGCCTTCCTTGTCCCTAGATATCTGCATAGCGATTTTGAGTACCTCTCTTTAGCCTTCAGGTGACTGTTTTCTCCATGAGCTTTATATTCTTTCTTATGGATCTAACTATGATACAATGCTATAAGACCAGCTACATTACATTAAGGCCCACTCTGATAAGTGATTTTCATTTTAACCTATTTACTTATATTAAAAACCTTATTGCCTAAAAAGAGTTATCTGTATCTGTGGCTATTATGAGTAGTGCAGCTGTAAACATGTGTGCAAGTGCCTCTCTGTCTTTACCCATTTTGTTATTTATTTTTTCTAGTATTGTGATAATACCTGTGGAGTACCAAACTGTGCTTAGAGTTCTATGTTGTGCGTTCTGCTGTCTCTCATCACAGATATTTTAAGTTATATCTCCTTTATTAGATTTCAGGATAAGCATATAAATCATTCTGAATCAAAAAGCCAGAAATGGGATTAGCTGATGATTTTCTGGTTTCATATGTTAAAATTAAGAATAAAGAATATTCTTTCTACCAAGGACAAAAAAAAAATACAAAAAGCAAAAAACTCACTCCAATCTGACTCTAAGACAGAGGTAAATGAGGACATATAACCAATTTCATCAACATTGGCAAACACAAGCACATTATAGAACATTTGTAAACTCTACTGTTGGCCATTGGTGTGATACTAAAGCCCAGTTTAGTAAAAGTAGTTCTATAAGTGTGTAGGTTGATATGATGCTTTGCTGAACTATAAAATAAACTTTACATAAAAAGACAGATTAATGGCTTTCATTAGCAAAACTTTCATTAGCCTTTTTCTCACCTAATATATCACAACTCTTGCTATTAGGTTGAAGTTTTAGGTTTTGTGTTGTGTTTTGTATTTGTTTTGTCTTGGAAAGCTTAAAGTTGAATAAGTTCATGTTGTCATATCAGTGTAGACACAAATAAACTCAGTTCATTAAAGCAGGATTAACATATCTTTCCAAAAGGGAAAGTTTGCTTATTGGCAAAAACATGTGCTCTTCAAATTAAGCTGTGCTCAGTAACGACAAGCTACCTACAAAAGGACTTAAGGCAAGATCTGTTCATCTTAGTATATAGGCAGTTCCAAAGCAGATAAAGGAATCAGTCTTTCCTGACTTCATTCTCCCAAGCTTTGATCTGCACCATCATTGGCAGGACTTGTAAATTCAGATGGCAAGGTTTCTTCCCAGTTTTCCTAGTTCTGAAGTGAGCCTTAAGATTTTATATTTTTAACAGATTTCACTTTTCTAGCAGTGTCATGGCCCCAAACCTATAGATGTTGGACTCTGAGAACCTCATATGACTTCCTTCAATATCCTCCCCTTTCTTTAAAGTTGAGGATAGTGAGTAGGTAATTTGTTCCTAGGAAGAAGAATAACATAGGACAAGCAGAATGCAAGGATGATGTCTTTTTGTCCTCTCTTCTGTACCAAGCTGTTGAGCTAGTTTTATGAATGTATTAAATAAAAGACTAATGCCAAAACAACAACTGTAACAACAACAGTAGCAGCAGCAGCAGAAACAACAACAATCCAACCAACAAAACAAGGAAGGCAAAAGGCCTTGGATTGGAATGAGTACTAGATTAGTATTCTAAACTTCAAGAGAGAATGATCACATCCCCTCTTGTAATTTTGTGAACAGCTTTCTTAAGGGTGGTGAGCTGCAAAACTAAGAAGTACTTGAGGAAGTAAGAATAGTTCTTAGGATCCCACAAGCAATTTTTGCAAGAAAGCATGTGTCTATCCAGTTCACAGTTAAATACTCAAAAACTATAGAAACCTTGGCTCCAGACTACAACTGTGCAGGTCATCCAATTCCATCTGGGAACTTCACCTTGCCTGCTGTCTCTGGCCCCAACCCAGAAAGCACCAACGGGTCCTGAGAAGCTCCACACTATAGGACACAGAGAAGTGCCAGACAGATAAGTCAGCCAGTCCTCACTACCCCCTATGGATTCCCATCTGCAGCATCTTTATTTGGAGATAAAGCAGCTCAGACCTCCAGGGAAGCTCCCAGTTGTCATTATTATAATGGGCAAGGTGATGATGCTTTTATATGACTTCTTTTATACTCAGAAGATCCTGCCGATTGTAAATTTCATAATGAAACCATAGCTGTTGAAGGAACTGCATAGAATTCATACATGGGCAAGGGAGACATTAGTCTGCTAGTTTTAACCCTATAGTTTTAGTTAATGTTGATTGGGTTTCCAGAGCAGTACAGTAAAAACTGTATTCAAATTTGTTGTTGTTGTGGGCATATGTCATAAATACTACCTTCTAGGATCATTTTAACTAAATATAAGATATTTTCTAGACATGAAAAACAAACAAGTCAAGGTATTTTTATTGTCTCAAAATAAGTAAAAGTATAAGAGAAAATCTTTCCTTGTGTTGTATATTTAACTTGAGCCTATACTCAATCTAAATCATTGAGAAAGTACAATAAATACCATTCCCTATCACAGTACCAATAGTTAAGGTGAGTCTTAGACAGTAGAAAAAACAGCACTCTAAAATTCAGAATTCCAGTATGATGTGACATACTGCAACTCTGCATGACACTTTCATAAATTTCAAGTAGTATGAAATGAAAAATAAGCATGCTATGGCTCTATATGAATATTGATGTAGCATAGCACATGGTATATGAAGCTATCTATGTTCTGATCCTGAGGATGACATTACCCACTTGTCTTACTTAGAACAGGATAGTAACTCTGGAATCAACATGATATATCACCACCTGATTGAAGCTATAGAGTGACTAAACAGAATGGTGAATGGGGAGAGCAGAGAAAGAGAAAGATCAGATGCCTTTAGAAGTAGTCAAGATTGAACTGAAAACATACTGTACCATAGCCAAGTAAAAACTTTAGCCAAATCATTTGAGTTCTCTGTCTTATTTCCTCATCTAAAACTGAAAATTCTTATATACTTTTAATATACATTTTTAGTATATATTAATAAACTAATAAAGAATAGTAATATACATTTTCTAAAATTGTTAAAATTATTCATGTTACAACATATCTTAAAATCTAGTATGATATAAGTTTTCTGTAAATGGCAGCTAAGTTTTTATATCATGAGTACAAAGCTGTTTTTGGATTATGATGTATTTCCAAGTTATTAATATCCAGCTTTATATTCATGTAATGTGATAAAATACTCTCTCTGGGAAGAGGTTCTTGGTAATGTAGTTCACATTTATTTTCTCTGCTCTTATCTTTCTTTTTTCAATCCTATCTTTTTTATGAACTTTGAATAGGGGTCCACTTCTTCCTTCATCTTTAAAATCCATTATTTCACTTGTCCTTTGACCAATTAGCCATAATATCTATATTTATTTAATGGCTCCCTTTACTAAGATAGCTAATACTTTAACTAGTCTGCCATAATTATAAGCAAATGTTTCTGTCTTCATAGGTTTCCAACTCAGTGAAACATTGTTATTTTTAACCTATAGTTTTGTTCCTGCTGAGCTTTGTTTACATCTATGTCAGAGCATAGTTTGATGAACAATGTCTATTTTTAAAAACTGAATTACAATGAAATAACTTATATCCACACATTAAGTAAGAGCATGAATGATAAGTCCTGAAAACTGTTTTAAAATTATATACTGCAGCTGATATTCAGCAAGGACTGAAAAACACAACTCGAGTAATACCTTTCTCTAGACTGTCCATTACAGTACAACGAATTTGCTGGCTTCCCAGTGCCGGTAAAACACTAGAAGCAGGCAGGTTTTGTAATAGGATCATTGGCTAAAACAAAATGAGTCAATCAGATCGATAGAAATTGCACATGCAGCAAAGAGCTCTTAATGGACCTTAATCTCCATTAGGCTGAGTTGGAGGAAGTTGTAAGGGAAGCTGCATCTCATTTCAGCCATTTATAGTAGCATCATGGTCTATGCATAGCTCTCAGTGAATCAGAATATTTATCCTGGGGTGCTCTGGGACAACCATCAATGGGATAACATACCCTTGCATTGCTGGTGTCCAGGAAATGCTCTGGGGAATACTCTAGAGAATTGTCTCCAAGGTTTATTAAAATTTTAACAAGGAATTCATGGTGGGTCAACCAGAAGAACACTAGCACACAAAGCTTTTCTGTCAGCTGTAATTAAATGTGGTTTAGAACTTCTGCAAAATTAATACAAATCAAACTGAACAGTTTGAAGCTTGTTACCAAAGGCCTTCAGAATGCATGCTATGAAAAGAATGATAAAGATCAAGTATTCTATAAAGACACACACTTTGCCAGTGATACATAAAAAGAAGAAGAATAATCTAATGTTTGAATGTCCTGATTGTGAAATTAACTTCTCTCAATTTAATATATATTAAGTAAAGCACAATGTCAAAATTCTAAAGAAAGGGAAAATTATACACAATTTAGAAGATTATCCATTGTGCATACATTCTGAAATTACAGCACAATACCTTCTAATTAATGTTGATTGAGGACTTTTCTTTCAATAGTGTGAAATGTAATACATAGACATTGCAATGTACATTTGCATACTCTGCTAAAAAAGTTCTTGATATCAGAGACAAAATAGAGTAATTAATAGCAGAATGCTATATTCCCTTTTCCTTATTTTAAGTGATACAGATTTCACAAATTTTATTTAAAAATTTATTAAATTTTAATTAAAATTTTTATTTAAAAAATCATTAAATTTCATTTAAAAATGAAATTTTAATAAAATTCAAATTTTTTTAAAAAAATAAATTCCCTGGGCTATCATACTAATAAGTATTTCCAAGTATTTGGGCTACTTAGTTAGAAAAGTATGCGTTTTCAATGAAATGTCAGTAATTTCAACCACAGTTGCTTTATTTATTTTTGACCTAATGTAGCACAATTGCTTAGCTTTCTTCTCTTTGTACATGATTACTAAGTATCAAGTGGGTCCCTTCTCACACCCAACTTCCTAGAAATGTATGTGACAAATATTCAGTGAATAAATGAATGTTGCATCCCTGAGAGCCAAAATATAAATTTTTACCACTTTGTGTTACTTGTCAATGGCAATGGTAGCACATAATGAACACTTATTTTATCTGAATAAATAAAAGATGAGTATGTTTTTATGTATGTAATAATCTTTGGTGTATTTTGAAGATGCTGCCTATTTTATAAATGTCTGAATGGCTTTTAGAGTCATGTCAAAATGAAAATATAAAACAAGAATCAGGTCTTTTTGTCTGAGTGTTTCCACAAAGGATATTATACCAACATCTACAAACTGTTCAGACATGCTATTTTATTGTCTTTAGTTATGGGTGTAAAGATATAGAGTTATAAAGTTTCAATGGATGGATTAATCGATTAGTTAAAAGACCAAGAGTAATAAAAATGAAAAACAAGTAGCCAAATCAAGCTAATCTTTTTGGTATTGAACAGAGAGAGGAAAGAAAATGTTTTATGTAAATCAATTACCAATATCAGAAAGATTACAAAATAATTTGTTTTAGTTACAGCATGTTTCCATTATAGAATAAAAGATCTTAGATGTAATGTCTACAAACTCTAGAGAAAAAATAATGTAAAGAAGCATCAGGTTTCCATTTGATATCTAAGATATCATAGGATAAATAGAACCTGGTTAGCAAACTAAGAGACAACTTTTGTTTGTATTTCATAGTTGTTTCTCAACCTCCTTGGGCCATCAGAATGTCTCGCCTGCTTCAAACATGTTGGAAAAATTTCCAATCACATAGGAGAAACTAAGGGCAGAGAAAAAAGTTTGGATTTTTTTTTTTTATAGAAAAGTTATTGATGCTAGAATACATTTCTAATATTCTTACTTTAAACTCATTATTTATTACAAAGCTGTGTAGATTAGGTAAAGTGAGAATTTTCTAGTTTCAATCTATTTCATGTAATCATATATAATTTGTTCCTGCCACTGAAATTTTTCTCTATTTGTCATCATAATCATAGAGAACCTGAAACCAACTTTACTATATCATTTCTTGATGGAAAAGAAGGTTGTAGCATATGTCTTTGCAGAATCAATTTTGATTGCAACAAGTGTAGAATGAATTTGATATTAGTAAAATATCCATTTGCACACATATTTTTTTTTTGTAGTCATAGCAAAAATCCCAGAGCTCAAGGTTTTAATAGACCCTGCCACAGGATTGGATTCAGCTGTGAGGATAAGTTAAGTACATGGATTGAACACTACCACTTTTGCAAAAGGAATACATACATCCTTATCTCTACCAATGTCTTCATCAATGAATAGATTGAGTGATTCACTTAGCCATCATGGTCTATGTACTTGTTGTTTCCAATAACTCATCTACCAATAAGCACAGAATTCCATATACTCTAAAACTTCTACCAATTACCTAACACTTCTGCAATTGTGAGCCCTCAGAACTACAATAAAGACTGGCCTGGAAAAACATGTCTACAGGCAAATTAGTGGCGCAAACATCATGGCAGTAGCCAACTACTTTCTCATTTAACATAAGGCCTTCTCCACAAATGGAAACACATATCTGGCACCATTATCATGGACAAGAACCTGTGGCTAGCCATGTCATAGGCCTTAAAGGAAAACTACTATTATTTTGTTAAGTGAGCCAGTGCTAAACCAATTTCCAGTGACATATTGTAATACCCATAGATCAATGTAAATCTTAAGGTTTTGTTGTTGTTGTTGTTGTTGTTGTTGTTATTGTTGTTGTTGTTGTTTATTTGTTCTTGTTCTTGTTTTGTGGTCGATCTCAGTTAATATAGAGACCCACAACTGCAAAGCACAGGTTGACTGTGAATGCTCAAACTAAATGTAATATCTGCCTAACAACCTTGTCCCCAAAGCTCAAGATCATGGGAAGCAGAGGTCAAAGGGTTTTTAAGACTGAGAGATACAGATGATTTTAAAAAAATGCTATCTGCACACAACAAAATACTTGCACATTTGAACTCATAGCAGTATGCCAGCATGTACAAGACCTCCATAAGCTAAAGCCATGCAAAATTCTAGCATAAAGAAGAAAATTAAGCATAAAGTCTCACCCCTTCCTGGAAACAATTGGCAGTTGGTAGCTTCTAGAATAAATAATCCAATTTTAAATGGATGTAGCCTCTGGTGTGTGTGTGTGTGTGTGTGTGTTGATATATGTATATATTATGCTCCAGGTATATATTAATCTTTCAAGAATATATGAATGACACAACTTGTACTTGATATTTTAAGGACACAAAATTAAATGTGGATTAAATGGAACACCTTTCCACTGCAAATGGGAGTGCATACCGATGCTGCCACTATGAAAATCAGACATGATTCAGCTATTCTACTCTTAGGCTTATACCCGAAGAACCTATATCCTATTCAATCCATGTTAATTGCTGCTATAATTATTGTTCTTAGGAAAAAAATAGCCCAGATGTCCACCTACTGACCTATGAATGATAAAAACAATGTATTCATAATACAAAAGTGAATATTATTTGACTTTAAGAAAATCAAACTTCCAACATGCACAGTTAATTGAATGGAGCTTGACATAACCATTCTAAGTAATGTAACCAGACACAAATATATTTCATATATTGTCTCATTTGTAGATATCAGTTTTTATTTGTCAGACTTCTGTGTTTTATTTGTAATATCCAGAGAATTCAGGAAATGTATAAGGGCTATAAGGTGGGAAATGACTAAGGGAAAGAAGATAGAATACAGTAGTAGAAAGGGCTAAAGGAGAAATAGTATCAGAAAGGCTAATTTTGTTTGGAAGAAGGAAGGAAAGTGTAGAGGGCAGGAAAAAGGGAGATATTAATAGCACTAAAGAGGACCTTTTGAAAAACTCAAATGGAATCCTACTAATGTAGAAGCTTCCTATATATAAGACTATACATATATGCATATATATGTACATAATACTTACATACTTACATATTTATATACATAAAAAATAAATGGTAATACCATCTAATGAGGTGACATTGCCCCTACTAGATCCTATGGGTTAAAAAATATAACACACAGAGCTAAGAGTGGATTACTTCTTTTTGAGATTTTGGCTAATGAGGTCTTATATACCTGTGAATATTATGAACGGGGTTTTTCTGTGTCAACTTGACACAAGTTCAAATCATCAGAGACAAAGGAGCTTCAGTTGAGGAAGTGCCTCCATGAGATCCATATATAAGGCATTTCTCAATTAGTGATAAATGGAAAAGAATCAGCCCATTGTAGGTAGTTTCATCCCTGGGCTGGTGATCCTGAATTCTATTTTTTTAAAAAAGCAGACTGAGCAAACCATGGCAAGGAAGCCAGTAAACAGCATCCTCCATGGCCTCTGTATCAGTTCTTGCCTTCAGGTTTCAGTCTTGCTTGAGATACTGTCCTGACTTCGTTCAATGGATTATGATCTGGATATGTAAGTGATATAAATCATCTGTTCTCTAACTTACTTCTATGTCCTTGTGTTTCATTACTCCAACAAAATCCCTAACTAAGGCTCTCTCCAATACTCTTCAAAACTTGACTTTAAGACGTTGTGGTGAAGGACACCATGGCCTTGAGTCATGGAACGAATGTTACCTGGAAGTGTCATGATGCTGTAGTGCAGAACACCATGGTCTTGAGTCATGGAACAGGAGTATGTTACCTGGTAGTGTCCCCAACACTAGCTAGTTCTGATAGTAATATGATAATGGTGGAGAACATATTTCCCAGTCTTGCCCAGTTGTAAATCCCTGCACAGTAAGCTGGTGGCCCACTTACACAGCCATGGCAAGAATGTTCTGTTTAGATTTAAGTCCCACTTCACAAGATAAATTTCATACCTGGCATCAATACTGGACTCATAAGTCATTAGGAGTCCATTTGGCATAGATTAATACAACTCTCATTTCTCACTGGAGAAGATTTATTTGCAATAGGTGGTAATTAACACAGAGACCCACAACTGACCAAGGAAGAGAGACTAAGATATTACTCAACCCAAAAAGGACGATTTGGACAGCTCCCTAGTGAGGTTCAGGAATCAGGGTGGAAGAAGAGATGGAAAGATTATAAAAGAAGAGCCAGCATATGATTGCAAAAGACACAGTAAGGCTGTTGCACATATGAAATCACAGCAGTTGTGACATCATACCTAATATTTTCACAAGCTTAAGCCAGATGAAATATTAGCAGAGAAAGGGGTAGTGCACATGAAATCTTACTCCTAGCTGAGGAGTTCATAACACATACCTGACAGAAAGGGAAAAATTCATTTTCATTAAGACCGTAACCCCAGATAAATAGTCCATACTACAGTGAAAAGCTATGCATCCATACTATTTGAAAAGTGCAGTATGGACTTGGTGGGTTTAAAAGACAAAGGAGGAAAAAAACTGGAAGAGGAATAAGGAAGTGATATAGATCTAGAAGGATTGCTAGAGGGGGTAAATTACTAAAACACATTGTACAATTTTCTCAAAGAATCAATAACAATATATGAGTGGTTAAACCCATGTGAAGCCAGAATTTTTTTAAACCTACCTTATTCAACATACATAAATAGATAATATAACCCACCCTATAACCAAACTGAAAGATAAAACCATATGTTCTTTGCATAAGATGCAGAAAAGTCCTTTGTTAAAATTTAACACCCCTTTATGGTAAAAGTCATGGAGAGATTAGGGATAAAAATCGTACCACAAACTAATAAAGGCAATTTTCAGCAAACCCATAGTCAATAGCAACATAAATGGAGAGAAATTCAAAACAATCCCATTAAGATCAGGAATATGACAGGGTTGTCCACTCTCTCTATACCTATTCCATGGAGTGCTTGAAGTTGTAACTAGAACAATTACACAAATGACAGAGATCAAGGTGATTCAAATTGAAAAAAAAAAAGTCAAAACATCATTATTTGCTGATGACATACCAGGATACATAAAGGACATGAAAAAAAAAATCTAACGGGAAACTCTGACAGCTGATAAACACTATTAGTGAAGTGTCAGGATACAAGAGTAACTCCAAAAAACAAAACAAAACAAAAAATAAGTCGCAGCCTGTTTATATACAAATGGCAAACGGGCTGCAAACAAAATTGGGAGAATAGTAAACTTCACAACTGTCACAAGTAATATAAAATATCTGAGGTAACACTGACCCAACAAATGAAAGACTTGTATGATAAAAGTTCAAGACATTGAAGAAAGAAATTTAAATATGAGAAGATGAAAATATCTCCCATGAATCAGAATAGAAAAATAGTAATCATACCAAAATCAATCTATAGATTCTATTCAATCTCCATCAAAATTTCAACACATTTCTTCACATATTGTGATAGGACAAATTTTACCTTCATATGGGAACACACACACACACACATACACACACACACACACACACACACACGCACAAACTAAAACAATCCTAAATAATAAAATAACTTTGGAAGATATTGCCATTCCCAATTTTAAGTGATACTATAGAACAATAGTTCTAAAAGTAGATAGTATTAACACAGAAACCATCACAATCAGTGGAATTGAACCAAAGTCCCAGACATAAATACTTACACGTATGGACACCTAGTATTTGATAAATTGTTCAAAAATACACATGAGAAAAAAGACAGCATCTTTGAAAAACATGGCATTGGCCGAACAGGACAGTTGTATGTAGAAGAATGCAAACAAATCCATACTGACCATCCTGCCCAAAACTCAATCCCAAGTTGGTCAACATAATTCCAGACACAATGCACAGAAAAATCCTTGAAGTCACTGGCACATGAAAAGACTTTCTGAATAGAACTTGGTTAATGCAAGCACCAAAGTAAACAATTAATACAGGGACTTCAGGAAACTAAGAAGCTTTCAAAGGATACCACCATATGGATGAAGTAGCCACCTATAAATGGGAAAAGATTTTCATCAACTACATATTTAATAGAAGCTTAATATCCAAAAATAAAGAACTCAAAATTAAATATTAAGAAAACAATAACCCGATTTGAAAATGGAATGCAGACCAAGAAAGAAAATTCTCAAAAAAGGAAACTCGAATGTTTGAGAAACACTTAAAATCTTCAATATCTTTAGCCATCAGGAAAATGCAACTCAAAACTACTTTGAGATTTTGTCCTACACCCATCCTAATGGCTAAAATCAATAAAACTAGTAACAACTCATGCAGGTGACAATGTATAGTAGAAGGGAGTAGTGGGAGTGTAACTTGGACAGGCACTGTGGAAATCAGTGTCATGGTTCTACAGGAAGATGGAAATCAATATACCTCCAAAACCCAGCAATAGCACACTTGGGTTATACTCAAAGGATGCTTCATCCTATCACAGACACACTTCCTCAAACATGTTAATTGCTGCTCTATTCACAATATGCAGAAATTGAAAACAGCCTTGATTTCCCTCAACAGAAGAGTGGATAATACATTTAAACAATGGAGTATTACTAGCAGTTAAAAAAAATTAAATCATAAACTTCACAGATAAATGGATGGAAATAGAAAAAAGTATCCTGAGTGAGTTAACCCAGAACCAGAAATATAAATATCATATGTATTTGCCTATATGTGGATACTAAATGTTGAGTCAATGATAACCAAATTATAATCCATAGAACCACAGAGATTAGGTATAGATTAAGGGATTTGAGGAACAGGTAGATCTCATTAGGAAAGAGAAGCAGAATAATTATGGATGGATGGGCAGTTAGAATGGGAGGCTCAAATTGGAAGGGGAATGGCACAAGGGGATGAGGCAGAGAATATTAAGAGAATATTAAAATTAAGAAGCACTTAAGGGGTAGTATGGAAATAAAAAACAGTATATATATATGACCTAAATGAAATCATCAAATAATGAAGGAAAAAGAATTCAAACTAACCATTTCTTGTCACCAAGTGAACCCTGAACCTTCCAGTCTAAGATTGGGTTACATCTAATTGAGATTTTTCCCAAAAGCATCCCATGAAAATGTTCAAACAACCCAAGCTGATGCTCATGCTATAGGTTGATTCATACAAACTGATTATGCAAAGTGTCATTGGTGAAGACAATATCTATATAATCCACGAAACATGGAAATGTCAAGCATGCTGACATATATAGAAACTTCAATACAATTATCTTCAACAACATTATAGCATGTAGAACTTCCATATACAGGAAGGTACTCTGCACAGTACAAAGAGGGACATATAAACACCAAGACAGTTACAAACCTTTTGATCTACAAATGTGTACTATCTGCAAGATATGATAGACCAAGGGTGCCACAAAACTTGTGGTAACCAAATAACATATGGTTTTATTTAACACAAATAGACAAGCCAGGGGCCTAAAATATAACCAAATGTGTGTGTGTGTGTGTGTATATATATATATATATATCAATAAAATGACTCTGAGTGGTGTTTTGTTGTATTGCTAGATCAGTACGTTGCTCTTCCATCATCGGAGGGGCTTCTACTTACAGCAGATGAGAACAAATACAGAGATACACAGCTAGACATTATGTAGAGTGAGAGACCTTGAAACATTTAGCCCATACTATATGTCTCTATGAAATCTCTCTCTTCAAGGAAGAGACTAAAGGAAGCAAATGGAAGAGGAGAGAGACAGTGTAAGAAACAGAGAAAATGAAGGACACCAAGAAAACAAGACCCTCTAAATAAACAAGATCAGCACATTTATGAACACATAGAAACTGAGGCAGTAAACACAAGCCTTGTGAAGAACACACCAGGCCTTTTGAGTATATATTATGATCTCTGATTTATTGTTTTTATGGGATTCCTTACTGTACAAATAAGGTCCCTGATTCTTGTAGCTTCTCTTGGACTCTGCCTTTTGTTTGTCTTATCCAACTCCAATGTGTTAAGTTAGTTTTACCTTATTATATTTCATTTCAGCATATTTTGTTTTATTATATTGAAAATCTACTTAACTCTATAAGCATGGTCATCTTTAGCAGACTGGCTACATAATAGGTTGAGCTGTGACAATGACCAGCAAGAAAAGATATCTATAAAGGTGAAATAAGTTTTACTCACATGTTGATGGTAAACACTAGACGTTCAATTGGCCAAGGAGACACCTGAAAGGGGGAAAATCATGCCTGATGCTGTAAACCTAGGCATCTTTTCCAGAGCTATTATGTTTATAGACAGTAGAAAATAATCTACTTCTGTTGCTTTGCTAGACCAGGATAATGCTTTACATACATTCTAATCTTTTACATACAGGTAAGTGTAATTACCACCCCTCATCAAAGAAGCTTCTTTTTCCAGAAAATGGAGACCATCACAGAAAACCAAAATTGGACATAATGTGGAAATCAGATGATGTAAAGTCCAGTAGCAACAAATACACAAATATCACAGCTCCCAAAAGTTTACAGTCAGAGTCTCTCCTAGGAATGGCTGCATAGACAAGACTGAAATAATGGAAATATGATGAACACACTAATGTAAAAGGAAAATATCATGGAGTCATACACACTAAACCAAAAAAGAACTACAAGCAACTGATAACTGCTAGGAGAAAAATCAGCCTCCCTCAAGGGTTAGCTGCCTAGTGTTTGTCATACAGGCTGGTCAACCCTAACAAACAATAAAATAGACTTATCAGCATATATATATATATATATATATATATATATATATATGTGTGTGTGTGTGTGTGTGTGTGTGTGTGTGCGCGCGCACGCGCACTAATAAAAGAAAGAGAAGTTATAAACTTATAGGCAAGGGGTGATGGAAGGGGTCTGACAGAGGGTACCTGAGAGATGGTTAAAAAGGAGATAGAGAAATATATGTGATTCTATTTCAAATGCATGGTATGTACTCACTAAAAAGTGGATATTAGCCAAAAAAAAAAAAAAAAAGGACAGAATATCCAGGAACCATAGGACTCAATAAAGTAAACAAGCTACAGGACCCAAGTGAGGATGACTCAATCCCTCTTGGGAGGGAGAAGAAAACAGTCAAGGGAGCAGAGCGAGGGACCTGACTGAGAGAAAAGCAGGGGGCGAAGGGGTACCACGATCAGGTATTGGGAGCAACAGGACTAAAGCCCTGAGAGCCAGCGGAAAGAATGGAAATAGGTAATCGTGGGAGGTAGAAGGTGGGGGAACCCTGTAGAATGTACTGGAGATCTGGGAAGTGAGAGACTCTCAGGGCTCAAACGGAGAGATCTTGGAAGAAGTGCTCTATGGTGGGTAGGGGGAGCTTGTAGAGTCCACCTCTAGTGGAGGAACTGAACATCAAGGGGAATGATGGGGATGCTATCCCACAGTCAAAAGCACTGACCCAGATTGTTCCTGTCTGAAGGAAATGCAGGGACAAAAATGGAGAAGAGCATGAGAAAAAGGATGCCAGTGATAGGCCCAAATTGGGATCCAGCTAAAGAGGAGGTCCAGAGCCTTGACACTGTTACTGATGCTGTGGTGTGCTTTCAGAAAGTAGCCTCGCTTGGCTGCCCTCTGAGAGGCCCAATAAGCAGATTAAAAGAGTCAGATACAAATATTAGCACCCAACCAATGGACAGAAACTGGGGACCCCTGAGGCTTAATCGGGAAAAAGCTGGAAGAAGCCGAGGAGAAGGGCAGTCTCACGGGAAGACCAGCAGTCTCAACTCACCCAGATCCCCGAGATCTATTAAACACTGAGACACCACCAACCAGGGAGCATACACCAGTTAATATGATGCCCTGACACACATACAGCAGAGGATTGCCAGGTCAAAGGGAAGATGCACCTAACCCTTGAGAGAAGAGACTTGAGGCCCCAGGGAGTAGGGAAGTCTGGTGGTGACAGTGGGGGTGGGGTGGAAGTTGGGGGTGGGAACATCCTCTTAGAGACTGGGGTGGGGGAGATATGAGATAGGGAGAAGTTAGGGAGCATAATGTAAGAGGGATGAAGTTTGAACTGTAAAAATGTATTAAACAATAAAAATAAATTTATCCCCCCAAAAAAAAATAATTTTAAAAATATTTTAAAAATAACTTCTTTTGACTCCCAAAAGGGGAAAAAAAAGTCTTATCAATTCTTTATAATAAGCTTAGACTTTCATTTCAGATAACATTGCAGATGAACACTTAAGTAATTAGGGCTGCTTGCTGAACCCTCTGGGACAAACCAAGCTACACTGAGCAGCCTGCTATCCCAGAGGGACCTACACTCTACCATCAACTCCATTCTACCACAATCTCTACATACAACTTCATCAGACCTTCAGACCCTGAACCGTACAGGTAATCTTACTTGCAACATCGTTCTTCCCAGCTCACTGAATATTGTGAATACTCCAAGCTGTCATAAGCAGCCTTCTATCTCCTGTGGAACTACATTTGCCTCCTACATCTCCTCCTACCTTCATCAGATCAACTAAGCCTGAACCATACAACTTAGCTTCCCTTATCATCCCATGTTTCTTGCTTACTGAGCCCTCTGGGCCAAGCCAAAGCTGCCCTGAGCAGCCTGCTATCCCAGGGGGACATTCACTCTCCTTCCACCTTTACCCACACCTTCATCAGACCTATAACTCCCAAACAATACAGACTTACTGATCCAGAACAATACAGCACAAGGATACCCACAAGGATACTTGGAACACCAGAATCATTGATATTAACCTGCCTCCCAATACCTACTATAACAAGAACATCCAGGAACCAAAACCATTCAGATGGCTGAAGGCCTTCAAAAGAAGATGTTTAAAAAAGAGCCATGGAAATATGACACCTTCAGAGCACAGCTATCCTACTACAGCAAACTCCAGATATCCTAACACAACCAGTGTACAAGAATATAACCTTATAAAGATAATAAAAGCCTTTAAAAAAGAAATGAATAAATCTCTTAAAGAAATACAGAAAGACATAATCAAACAGGTAGAGGTCTTTAAAGAGGAAACAAATAAGTTTCTTAACTTATAGGAAAATACAACTAAATAGGTAAAGGAAATAAATAAATCAGTCCACAACCTGAAAATGGAAATAAAAGCAAAAAAAAGAGAAAAAAACAAAAAAACAAAAAACAAAACACACACACGCATACACACACACACACACACACACACACACACAAACTGAAGAAATCCTGGAGATGGAAAAACCTAAGGAAGAAAACAGGAACAACATATGCCAGCATCACCAACAGAATACAGGACATGGAAGAGATAATCTCCAGCATAGAAGATACAATAGAAGTTCATACATCACTGAAAGAAAATATTAGATCTAAAAACCCTTGACACAAAACACCCAGGAAATCTGGAATAACATGAAAAGACTTAACCTAAGAAAAATAGGAATAGAAGAGGGTGAAGAGTCCCAGCTGAAAGGGAAGAAAATATTTTCAACAAAATCATAGAAGAAAACTTTTCTATCCTAAAGGAGATCATATAAACATACAAGAAGCTTAGAGAACACCAATAAGATTGTACCATTAAAAAAAAAAATCCTACGTCCACATAATTATCAAAACACAAATTCTACAGAACAAAGACAGTAAAAGTAACTAGGGAAAAATGCCAGGTAACATACAAAGGCAGACCTATCAAAATTACTCTGAATTTCTCAACAGAGACTAAAAGTTAGAAGGGCCTGGAATGATATCTTGCAACCTCTAAGAAAACCACAGGTACCAAACTAGAATTCTATACCTCAAAAAATTCTCAACCACCATAGATGGAGAAAGCAAGATATTTCAAGACAAATTCATATTCATATAGTATCAATCCACAAATCCATCCATACATAGAATACTAGAAAAAACTCTAACCCAAGGTAGATAACTGGACACCAAAAAACCCCACATGAAATAAATAATTCCATACCAGACAAAACAAGGAAAGTACATACAAACACCATCATTATCAAAATAACAGGAAATAACAATTACTGGTCATTAATATTTCTCAGTATCAATGGACTCAATTCCCCATTAAAAAGACATAGGCTAAGAGAATGGCTGGGGGGAAAAAGGATCTATAATTCTGCTACATACAAGAAATTCACCTCAGCAGTAGACGTATATTATTTCAGAATAAAAGGATGGAAAAAAGTTTTCCAAGCAAACAGTCCCAAGAAACAAGATGGAGTAACCAATCTAATATCTAATAAAGCAGACTTTCATCCAGAATTAATCAAATAATACAGGAAAGGATATTTTATACACATCAGAAGAAAAATCTACCGATATGATATCTCAATTCTGAATATCTATGCCCCAACACAAGGGCATGCACATTTGGAAAAAAAAAGAAAAGCATTGCTAATACTTCAATTGCGTATATAATCACAAACATTAATATTGGGAGATTTCAACACCCCACTCTCAATAATTGGCAGGTTATCCAGAAAAAAAATAAACAAAGAAATAATGAAAGTAACAGACATCATGAATCAGAAGGACCTAACATATCTATAGAAAATTTCACCCAAACACAAAAGGATCCATGAAGTGCTGAGAAGAAGAGGGACAGTAACAAACAAATTACAAATAAACAATATCAGAAATGAAAAGGAAAACAATTCAACAGAAACTGAGAAAATTTAAAGAATCATTAGGTCTTACTTCAAAAGCCTATACTCCACACAATTGGAAAATCTTTATTAACTGTATGATTTTCTACACAGATATCAATTACCAAAGTTAAATCAAGGTCAGGCAAACTATCAAAAGAGCTCCATAACCCTTTTTTAAAATTAGAAGCAGTCATTTAATGTCTCCAAACCAAGAAAGGGCTAGAGCCAGAAGGTTTTAGTGCAGAATTCTACCAGACTTTCAAGAAGAGATATTAATAATACTCCTCAAACTATTCCACAATGTAGGAACAGAACGAACACTGCCAAACTCATTCTATGAGGCTACAGTCACCTTGATACAGAAACCATAAAATGACTCAATAAAGAAAGACAATTTCACACTAATTTCTCTTATGAACACTGATGCAAAAATTACAAAATAAAATACTTGCAAACTAAATCCAGGAAGACATAAAAGACATCACCCAGAATCAAGTAGGCTTAATCCCAGGAATGAAGGGATGGTTCAATATATGAAAATCCATAAATGTAATCCAACATATAAACAAATTGAAAGAAAAAAATTTACAAGATCATTGCATTAGATGCTGAAAAAGCACTTGACAAAAATCCTACACCCCTTAGTATTAGAGAGATCATGGATACAGAGCATATACATAAACATAACCAGAACAATATACAGCAACCCAATATTCCAACATTAAATTTAAGAGAAAGTTTAGAAATAACTTAAAGTAATTCCAAAAGAATTAAGGACAAGACAAGGTTTCTCACTCCTTCCTTATCTATTCAATATAGTACTTGAACTTTTAGCCAAAGCAATAAGACAACTAAAGGAGATCAACAGGATACAAAATGGAAAGAAAAACATCAAAGTAATACTATTTGTGGATGATATGGTAGTATAAACAGGTGACCCCAAAAATTATATCAGAGAAATTCTACAACTGATAAATATCTGCAGCAAAGTGGCTGGATACACAATTTACTCAAAATATCAGTAGTCCTCCTTTGTAGACATGATAAATGGGCTGAGAAAGAAATTAGGGAAGCAGCACTCTTATAATATCGATGAATAATATCAAATATCTTGGTATAATTCTAAGCAAGCAAGTAAAAGTTCTGTATGACAATAACTTCATGTTTCCAAAGAAAGAAATTGAAGAAGACACCAAAAGATAGAAAGATCTCCCATTCTCATATATAGGTAGGATTAACATGGTGAAAACAACCATCTTACTAAAAAATAATCCACAGATTCAATGCAATCCCCTTGAAAATTCCAGCACATTTTTTAATAGAACTTGAAAGAGAAAATCTCAACTTCATATGGAAAAACAAAAAACAGGATAGCCCAAACAATCTTGAACAATAAAATATCTTCCGGGGGAACCATCCCTAACCTCAAGCTATACTACAGAGCAATAATGATAATAAACTACATGATATTGGTGCCGAAATGGACAACTACTCCTGGACATATACCCAAAAGGTGTCCCACCATCTAACAAAGACAGTTGCTCAACTATGTTTGTAACAGCTTTATTTATAATAATCAGAAACCTGAAACAACCTAGATGTACCTCAAGTGAAGAATGGGTAAGGAAAATGTGGTACAGCTACACAATGGACTATTATTCAGCTATGAAAATGAAGAAATTATGAATTGTGTAGGCAAATGAATCAAAACTAAAAATATATGCAGAACAATATACAACAACCCAATAATCCAACATGAAACTTAAGAAAACTAAAAAAAAAAAAAAAAAAGAAAAAAACCTTGAAGCAATTCCATAAAAACCAAAGAAAAGACAAGGCTGCCTGCTCATTTCCTATCTATCCAATATACTACTTGAAGTTCTATTTACTACCTATGTTCAGGAAGTTCTAGATCCAGCCCACATACGTTCTTTGGTTGGTGGTCCAGTCTATGAGAATACAAAGTGTCCAGATTTGTTGACTTTGTTGGACTTCTGATAGAGTTCCTGTCCTCTCAGAACCCATAATCTTTCCTTCTATTCTTTGATAAGAGTCTGAAAAGGACTGAGTGTGGTAATCCAGTCCCCAAAGGACATTCATAGTATGTACTCATAAGTGGATATCAGCCATGGGCAAGCACCGATCCTTGACACTATTAATGATACTCTTTATGTTTGCAGACAGGAACCTCACACCTGTACTATAAGAGGCTCCTCCCAGCAACTCAGACAGACAGACAAACAGTGGATGAAGCTTGGGGACTCTTATGGAAGAATAGAAGGAAAGATTATGGACTCCGAGTGGACAGGAACTCCACCAGAACACCAACAGTGTCAACTAATCTGGACATTTGGAGTTCTCATAGACTGAACCACCAATCAAAGAACATACTAGGCTGAGCCTAGAAGTCCATATGTAGTAGATTTACAGCTTAGTCTTCATGTGGGCCCCATATAACAGTAGCTGAGAGTATCCCAAAAGCTGTTACATGTACCAGGGATATGTTCTTCCAGCTGGGCTATCTTGTCTGGCCTAAGTGGAAAAGGATGCATCTAGTTTTGTAGATACTTCAAGCACTAGGGTGGGGATATACCCTGGGGGCCCCCACCAGCTCAGAGGAGTAGGGGTAGGGAAATGGGGGAAGGATTGTGGTAGGGGTTGACCAGGAGAGTGTCAGTGAGAAGGATATAAACTGAATAAATAAAAATAAGAAACTAAATTAAGCCTGGCAGAGGTGGTGCACGCCTTTAATCCCAGCACTTGGGAGGCAGAGGTAGGTGGATTTCTGAGTTGGAGACCAGCCTGGTCTAGAGAGTGAGTTCCAGGACAGCCAGGGCTATACAGAGAAACCTTGTTTCGAAAAGAAGAAGAAGAAGAAGAAGAAGAAGAAGAAGAAGAAGAAGAAGAAGAAGAAGAAGAAGAA
>JADRCH010000012.1:17811705-17830690 GCA_019843965.1 Rhynchomys soricoides
AAAGAAAGAAAGAAAGAAAGAAAGAAAGAAAGAAAGAAAGAAAGAAAGAAAGGAAGGAAGGAAGAAAGAAAGACTAGTTGAAAAAAATAGAAGGAAAATATGCCAAGGTCATTTTCCAGGATTTAACATCCTGTATGAAAACCTTCTTTGTGTGTGGCATGTATACATTGCTTGTTCTTTGCTTTTCTTCTTACTTTTGTTAAAGTAGTTATGAAAAAATTCACTTTCAAAATACCATTCACATTATAGAAATTATACTATGTAAAATTTTGTTTTATTTTTTGCTACTTTTGTCTAACTCTACATGAAATCAAGTTGTTGTTGTTATTTTTTTTATCGAAAGGGTCATGGCTCTTAGCACTATCAAAAAAGATGGGCCCAAATTATATATCTTCGTGTAATTTTTCAATCCAAAATTTACTGGAGCTCCACAGAATACCAAAGGAATGGATGTTCAAGGTGAAAATAACATAAATGATAGCTAATGTGTTTTTTATCTGCTAGGAAAGATGAAATTGTAATTTCAGTTGAAAGTTGTCTCCTAGACCATGGTAAATCTCTCATTAGAACATTCTTATCTGAGTCTTTATTATTAAAAATGGTCCCAGAGGCTAACAGGAACTCTTTAAATTTATACACTACTTTTCCAGACAGTATGCAATATGATATACTATCATAATCTTAATCTGTATGTTTATAATTTGGAGCTATTGATGATAGTACTGAGGTTTTGTTGCACTTTGTTTTGCTTTAACTTGAATTTTAAACCTTAGTTCAATTGTCTAATTAATTGTCTTCATCCTGTACAATTCTTGAAATTGAGATGTCAATTTTTCCTCTTAAAAACTGGGGACATGAACACAATTGTCCAGATTGCTATAGAATAGTGAAGTCCTGGCATACAATGTGTATGTAGATGTTTATGAATGTAGCAGTCACCTTTCCCCTATCACCATAAGAAGCTAGTGCTGGGGATTAAGAATAAGATCCTCACCACACATATGTTACACAACAATTAAACAGCCAAATCTGCATGACTCTCTAGCCCTGCATTCTGAGGTACATGTGGAAGCAAGTATATTCCAAAATATTCTTCATTTCCTTCTGGATTAAGAGGGTTAAAAAGAAGATGTCAAAATCATACCAACAGCTGTTTCCAAGGTGCTGGCGGTCCTTCTGTGATACCATTTTGTTTTGTTCTGCAGCTGTAACATAAAGATTTTTGTTCCCCCCAAGAAAATACTGAACTGAAAAGATAATTGCTATTCAAGACACAAATATTTTTTACCAGCAAATAAGAAGAGAGTGCAACAGTGTTTTTGAAAGACACTGATGTGTGTGTGTGTGTGTGTGTGTGTGTGTATTTTTCAATTCTGCATTTTCAAAACTGACATCTGCTCTGTGAGTGACTGAAAACTCTAGGGGAAGAATTTGTAAAAGGAAATAAAATTGTGTTTCTGAGTGTTTTTACTCCATGCAGCCTTCAAATGGTATTTGTTAGCAGGTCCATTTTGCCCAAAATATTTTCAAGGCAGAAGCTTTCTTCTTTATTCCCCATCTCTTTGACAGGTTTGAAATGATGCTGGTGAACATTTTAAAAATTCTGTTTAGCACTCCTCTCACCTATATCAAATTACCTTTTCTTTTGAGCAGTCAAAAATTGTGCCTTCTAGGACCACAAATGAATATAATGCATTACATTTATATCTTGTGTTTCTAGGAGGAATTTTAAAAAGTACTTTATTGTTTTCACATCTGAAACTTATTTTGTGCCAATACATCAACAGATACAAAAGTTTAAAAGCCACTTTCTATTGCTTCTCAATCTCTTTGATTTATCACTTCTTAGTCTATAAATTTCCAGTCTCAACTTCATGCAAATAAAGAGGTATAGTAATTCATGTAGTTTCATAAGCCAATTCTCAGTTTAGAGGTAAGTGAATATTAATAAGGACATATAAGGAAGTCCCTATTTCAAAGATCACAGCTTCAGGACACAGTCTTGCCTACCAAAAATATACATGGTCACTCTACAAGGAGACCTTTCTTCATCTGAAGAACATGGCAGCTTCCATGTTCAAACTTAAAGAGCCATTACTCTTGAAGGTAGGAAGAAAATTCTCAGACAGAAAGTGTGAATCAATGCCTACTGCTTTAGTCCAGTGTTTATTGAGCTATAAATCATAGAAAAATGAAATATAATAAAGCTTTGGGAACTAACTCTCTCAGCAGAAATTTCTCAATGTTTTTCAGCACCTCAGTTTTCATCAGTGTGGTCCCACAATTCATAAAATATCAGTCAGAGCCACTCAGTGACTTTCTTTTCAAAGTTTATACACACTTTTGTTGTGATATCTTAGTCATATGTAAGTAAATTTTCATTGAATTTTAGCCATTTCCATCCAAGCAAGCTTACCTCAGCACCTTGGTAATCAATCCCTCTGGCCATTTGGTACCTATGAACTTTGACCCATTTCACACATATATAGCCTATACACTGAATAAGGAAAAACTCAAAGCATTCCCCACCAAAACCAGGAATGAGACAAGGGTGACGACTCTGCAGTTCTACTCAATATAGTATTTTAACTATTGGATAAAACAATTACTCAAGAGAAGGAAACGAAAGAGTTATAAATAAGAAAAGAAATCAAACTATCCTAATCTGCAGATGATGGGATTCTATATATAACATTTTAAAGACTCTGCCCAAAACTCTTAAATATCAGAAACATATCCATCACAGCATAAACATTCAAAATCCTTTAGACTTCCTATATGTCAATGACAAACATAGTTAAAAACAATTTGGGGAAATAATCTCACTTGCAATACACACTCAGGGAGGAAGGAAGGAGGGAAGGAAGGAAAGAAGGAAAGAAGGAAGCAAGGAGAGAGGGAGGGGGAGGAAGGAATGAATGAATAAATGAACAAAAAAGCTGGCAATAAAGAAATATCTCTACAATGCAAGTAGTAGGACGCTGAAGACACTAGAATAAAGACAATAGAAGATGGAAAGACCTCCCATGATTAGGACATTGGAGATTTAATCTTGAGAAAATTATCATCCTATCAAAAGCAACACTGTACAATTTCCATGCAATCATAATTAAAACTCCAAGCTGTTCCTCATGTATGTAGAAAAAATTTGCATGGAGGCATAAAAGACAAATATCATCCCCAGAAATCTGGAAAAAGAGAATATTGCAGCCGATACCATTGTTACTCATTTCAAATTATACCACAGATCCAGAAAATAAAAATAACATAATACCCCAAAGTGGGCACATTTGTCACTGGAACAGAATTTAGAACCCAGATATAAGTTCAAACACCTAAAGCTAGTTGATTTTTGACAGAAATTATACATTGGAGATAGTTTCTTAAATAAATAGTGCTGGGAAATCTAAATCTTACCATGGGGAAATAAAGAAAACAAAACCGACTCTTATATTTCATCATGAACAAAACTGAAATCCAAGTAGGTCAAGGGCCTCAATATAAGAATTGATACTCCAAAAGTGCTGGTGGAAAAAGTAGAAAATGGTCTACTACTTAAAGGTACAGGTAAGAGTTTTCTGACTAGGACTCCAGGTAGTAAAAGAAGTACTACTAACACTCAGCAACTGGGATATCAGGAAATTAAAAAGTTTCTTATAACAAAGAAAACCACTGATCTAGTGAAAAAATATCCACATTGTAAGAGGAAAATCTTGGCTGTCCATACCTCTTACATAAGTTTAGTACCTAGAAGACACAAAAAAATAAGGATTAAAAAATTAAATTTTTAAATGAGCTAAGCTAGAAGCTATAGAACTTAACAGAAAGTTCTCAATAGAAGAAATAGGGATGAATAAAACGTTTTAAAAGTGTTAACTATGACTATAGGACATCATGGAAATGTTGAATAAACCTAAAATTCCCTCTCACTCTAGTGAGAAAGACCATTACAAGTGTTATGCACAGATTGTTGTGTCCCCCAGACTACCAGAGACCATCAAGAATCCAACTCTTATGTAAAAGCATAAAGGTCTTGTTCAAGCTCAAGCTCGGACATTTCCAACATCTCCCACACAGTGGATGGGTGAAGAAGACCCCAAGTTGATGAAGCCTTACCTTTTAGTCATAGTTTTAGCAGGGTAAGGGCCTTTCCAAAATTTCAGTTACATGACTGGTTAACATTTGGAAAATTACAACTTGGTGTGTTTGTATTGGCTAGGAATCTATTGATTCCAGCTTGTAGTAAGCAATTATTTAACTTGAGTAATATATTTCAAGACATCTGGGACATTGGGTACTTCCTGTTACCAAGGGTGCTGGGGATTGGGGTGTCTTGGTTCCTGGAACATGTTGTCCTTAGTTCAGACTAAGGACAAACTTAACATAAGATGATACTTGAACATAAAATGGAGTTTGTAATCTGGGACCTTCAATAAAAAATAGAAATGAAGTGTGTGTGTGTGTGTGTGTGTGTGTGTGTGTGTGTGTGTGTGTAGGAAAGTATCCTGTGAGTGCATTGAAAGTCTACTTTAACTACCGATGTCTTCTAGGGATATCATTTCCATTCATCCAGGATAAATTCATTTTCTTTTTATTTTTTTAAATAGCTTAAAAACTAGTATAAGTACACACACACAAACACACATACACATATACATACACACACACACAAATATATATATATATATATATATATATATATATCCTTTAGTTTGTATTAATTCATCCATTATATTTATCTTTTTCCTATTCTACTGCCCCCTCTTGCTTAGGCCTTTACTATTTATTCCCTTTTATTTCCTATTTTATGATGTCTTCTATCTCCTCCAGTTGCATTTTTAACTGATATTCCTTTTCATGTGATTTTTTTCAAGCATCCATTATTTTGGTTACACTTCCATTCTATGCTCCTCATTTTCTCCATTCCGTAGCCCTCCTCCTTGTTTATGCCTTTCCACAACAACCCTAAGAAAGATTTTCCTTTTTCACTCTAATTTTACCTGTGTTCTACTGTCACTCTTCTTTAATGCATTCACCCTCAAATGCCCCTTTCTACTTTCTCGAATTCCATGTGTACTCTGAATAAACATATGTAAGGGAGGCCCCAGAGAAGTTTTCAATATACTAAGACTGTTGCCTTACCTTTAATTAGATAGTTAGACCCTATTGCTGAAGATACCACATTCTTTTGTTCAGAACATAGAGAAATAAATCTTCAGTGAACTGTGTAACTTTTGCACTACTGGTAAGATGTCATGTGCCAGATAGTGATGTTCAGGCAACTGGGAAAGAAATGTCATCCATGTTCTTACTCATTGCTGGACCCTACAGGCTATAATCTTGACCTACCAGGCAAGCAATATGTGCTTGTACAATAGTGGTATGATGCTAATTGGGGTAACCATCCATTTTCTGGTTGTATTTGAAGCTGACTTTACAGGAAGAATAGAATTAATGTCTGATACTATAAATATGGTCAAAATCTCATACATAGAAATTTCATAGGTTGTAGGGAAATTTATATATTTTTTATTTTGTAAAACAGCCATGATGTCAACCTTCCTTCTAAATACCTATGTTGTTATTGATTGACATATGATCTTAACAATGATCAGAAAAGCTTCATTTCTCAGTGATCAGTAATGTAGAGACTCACAACTGTACAAACTGCTGAAAATATAAACAATGTTAAATGGATTTAGTGGTATAATAGGTATGACTTACATAATAGGTATGACTTACATATTATATACAAATTATATATACCTATATATTTGTATGTGTATTAAGAAGAGGACAGGAAATTGGAGGCAGGATGTATTGGAGGATCCAGGTGGAGTGGCATGAAGTAAATCAAGAGAAGAAAAGATTAAAAATACATTATATACATGTATAAAATTCTAAAACAAAATGAAAATGCTATGTGGAAACTTACTAAAATAATGTATGCATGTATACAGCAGTTGCTGTATAATAGCATAACAATAACCATACTAGATTTGACAGGCTAACAAATTAAAAGCCTAATGCCAGGAAAGGGCCACTCCATTTGAGTTGCTGTCAGTGAGGTCCCATATACCCTGAAACATAACAGAATATCACCAATGTTACTGGTTACCTTTCAAAACTTGCTAGTAAGAACCTGTTCATAAGACATGCATATTTAAAACACAGAAGATGAAATCAAATTGGTACTCACCAGGAAGCTTCTTCCATACTGGCTAGATTTCAAAGTACTGGAAGGCTCTATTCATGGTACCAAAGCAATAAAGTAATTCTCAATCTTACCCAGCTGCAAACCCTTACAACTATAATGATCCTCAGAAACATGTCCAGTGTTACAAATGCCATTGAAATAATGAAACCCTTTCTGGTTGGATTTAATTCCTATCCCACAAGATGAAGTCAATATCTAATACTGGTAATAGGATCAAAAACCTGTGACTAGACAGGGTACAGGCACAAGTGGGGAGCTTTTTATTATTATTCTGCTAAATGGACATACTGTTAAGTTCACTCCTAATAGCTTATGGTTATAGTCACTAATTAGTTCATCTCAATCTTCATCAACGATGCTTCATTTTTAAGTAAATGGCAATCAATATAGAGACCCACAAGTAGTAAATGTACAAAGAATAAAATAGTGTAGTTTTCAGCTCTAATTGAGATATTATATTATAACACCTCCTCCCTAAGGTCATGGATCATTGCAGAAGAGATGGCAAAAATATTATCAGATCCAGTTGTGGTGATTGATTACCAGAAAACGATATTTTTCCAGAAAAAAAGAGAAAATTAATATATATGAAACCATAGAGATTGTATCAACATGCACAAGTTCTGTATAATATATAGCCAGAATGAAAGATGTGGTAAGCCTAAAGTCTCACTTGTAGCCAAAGAGCTATTGGCAATTGATAGCTTGAGAGATAGGGAGTCAATTCTACTCAAAAGTCAGGGTCCTGGTATATCAAGCCCACCTTTGTCAATGTTCACATACGCAAGAGTACATGTCAACAGAAATTGGACATGATATTATTTGTTTAAATAAGGGAACAAAGTTATGATGGCAAAGACGAGGGCAAATAAAGGAGTAATAGAGGGAAGAGTGGCAACCTAGTCAAAACACATAAATGAAACTCTCTAGGAATTAAAAATAAATTATTACAAAACGTTACCAAGTTGTTCATAAAATAATAATAACATTGAGGCCAAAATGATCTTAATGCCCTCTTCCATATGGGCATGTACATACATACACGTAACTACATACTTATAGGCCTTCATTAACATGCATACTTACACACAAATCGAGAGAGACATGCAGAGAGTGATGAGAGAGAGAGATCTCATATCACTATCACTGGAGGGGAGGGCATTTTGGAATCTGTGCCTCACCAAAATATTCAGTGATAAAGACATTTTCTTCCTGGCATATTACATACAGAAACTGAGACTAGACAACTAGTAAGATAAGATACATTATCCCTTTCGGAGCACATGCTGCTTTGGCAAACACAAATATCATTCACTCACACACACACATACTCAAGCCTGTGCATAATTCTCTTGACAACTCCAACTTAAAATATTAGCATATGAATGCTGAAGCTTACAGTGATATTCCCCAACCAAATGGAGTTCATAATGTAAATGCAGTGAAAAAATATCTGAAAGACTGTTCCTCAATCTAAATTGAGTCTGTCAGAGACTGGATATGAAATATGGTATATCTGTATACAACCCAGCATAACCATATTCTTCCTGTATGCATCTACAGGGAAAAGCTAAAATGGTTAGAATAGTACTACATTCATACTTCCTTCCTAAATAATACATAAAATAAAACCTCTATTTTCACAGCATTGTGCATGTGTTAGCTCCTCCTGTTTCCGATATTTTACATGTATTAGGCAAAATGTGATTTCTTCCAATGTCTTTCTCTCTTCATTTTATATTTTATGTCACCCTTTTCTCACTGCCAGGATTTACGCACAACTCTGGAAATAACATTTCACAATTGTATCTATATTCTGCTCAAAATAGCACCCAGGATATTAGTTTATGTGACATGTCTTTTGCAGTAGAGTAGAAAGTCCTTAATGAGAAAGAAGTGAACCTGCTTGCCTTTAAAGCATCTTTAAGATAGGTGCCTATACAAGGAACAATTTGTTGTGACTCAATTATTATAGTTGGGTGAGTAGCTCCTCTTAAGACTTTGCCTACACTCACAAGCATGTAACCCCATTCTTTAAAATGGTCACCAAGCCACTGGTTTTCAACTTTACTTGCAGGTTTAGCAGTTGGTACTGACTGTCAGTAGAGTGCCTAATCCTCTTCTATTGGCCTCTCATCCCCTAGATAGACAGTCTTACTACACACCACCCTGGGGAGAGATGAAAGCCTCTCTCTGGTGACATTCCTTTGAACAGTATTACTGCATCTAATATTATCAGTGAAAGCACCTCAAAAAATTATTGCAGATTTAAAAGGAGGGAAAAAACCCAGGATACAGTGATTGTACTGACAAACTTGTCTAGAAAGGAAGCATGAAGAATGGAAAAAGAGGCCATGTATCTAGCAATAAAATAACTCCTCATGACATATTGATATAGTCATAAATCAGCATACCACTCAGCCCTCATCAGAGAAACTTCTTGCAGTAGACAGAAATTAACACAAGGATCCATAACTTGATAATGAATGTAAGAGAGTCTTTGGAACATTCGGGCATAAATGGAATATTTTTATCTAACCTCTCCCCTAAAGACTCAGAAATATATGAGGATGAGAAGGCAGAATAATTTTCTGAATCAGAGGTGATCTCTCTCTCTCTCTCTCTCTCTCTCTCTCTGTCTCTCACACACACAAACACACACACACACATATACACACACACCGTCACCACAACCACCACCATCATCATCAACAACAACAACAACAACAACAATAAAACTGACTTCTAGAAGAAACAGGGGTTATGCAAATATAAATGCGTAGAGACTGAAACAGCACAAGACCTGCACAAGTTCATGTCAGATGAAATTCCAGGAGAGAGAGGGTAAGAGAACACAAAGCCCCACTCCTAATCAAAGAGTTGTTTTCCAACAAGTTTTCTTTTAGTGGAGTGTCGTTGAATATATTATTTGTACTCAAGGAAAGGCCCCACCCTCAGGAATAGTTGACCAACACAAATGGACTCCATGCTTTTGTGCAATTTTGTTTGATTGCTTTGAATTAGTTTTTCTTGTCTTTTGGTTCTCCTCCTCCTCCTCCTCCTCCTCCTCCACCTCCTCTTCCTGCTCCTTCTTATTCCTTTTCTTTTTCCTCCTCTTCCTCCTCCTCATCCTCTTCCTTGTTTTCATTTTCTTGACAGAGACAAATATGAAATTGGGTGGGTAGGGAGATGGGGAGGACCTAGAAAGAGTTGAGGAAAGCAAAAGAATATGATCAAAATCTATTGCATGAAAATCTCAGCAACATGATTACCCAAACAAGAGGTGAACAAGTATGACACCAATAAACATGACCAGTGAACAAAGAAAAGTCATGACATAGCAACCCTACACAAAGAACTATAGGTAACTAATATATAGATGGGATATACAGGGATGGTCTTGTCAGAGGAATGTGTATATATATGCATTTAATAACAACTATTTAGAAAAGAGACTGTGTACTTACAGGAATGTTGAGGGCTATGTGGGAGCTTTTGGAGCTAATAAATGGAACAGAGAGATGTTGTAATTAAATTATTATCTCAAATATAAAAGTTATAGGAAAATATAAGCTTTAAAAACCAATAAATACAAAAAAGGAGGCCATGTAGAAATAATTTTACAGCAATTTTCCCAAACAAACAAGCAAAGACTGTCTAAAGCATATAAAGAAGTCAAAATTGCATTTGAAAATTTCAACTATTTATTCACTCATTTAAGAAACATTTACTAAGTACTTACAAAGAAATTTGGCACCTGTCAGATACTTTGAAAATAAGTAAAGAATAAGCCCAGTGAGTTCCTAGGGTATGCAATAAATTAAGGGGAGAAATAAAAAAATAACTTGTTTTTGAATGATCAATTAGGTAGTTTAAACGGAGATTGGAAATATATATTGGAGCTTAGTGGGGTCATTAATGGGTACACGACTGAAGAAAATTATTTCCTTACTCGTTGAATCTTTCAGAAGTAGCTCAGCATTGAGATATGGGGTTCGTCAGTTCTTCCACTATTCATGCATAGTTGTTGATTAGAAAATTCTTATGCAGCCTCCAATGCAGGTGTTTGTAACTGCTGTGAGTCTTTGCTTGAAACAGCTGTGCCCAGAAGACTTATTTAACAGCCCTTCTTATTTATTGACTCAAAAATAACAGACAAGCACCTGTATTGCCTGGAGGGGGGGTTGTCTTTAGGACCACTATGAAGAAAAACTCAATAGAACGTATCCCTCTGGCAGTGGGGGTTTTTAATAATCCATGGATTCTGGGAGTAGCTTTTCCAAGCTATGCAGAGTATCTTCCTTTAACTACCATTTAATGTATATATTATAAAGTAACATATATTAATAATAAGTTAATATATGTGTATAAGTTGTATCTTTTCAATTTGGTTACAAGATACTAGTTTCCATTTGGCTCATTTATATCCCCTTCATTTTGGTTTCCCCACTACCACATCTTAAATTGTCCTAAGTGCTGGTAGGACAGGACATTATCATTTAGTATTCTATACCTGAACTAAAATTACAGTAGCGTCCTAAGACATTCCATCTATAGCAGACAACTGGGAAAAAAGAAAAAGGAACAGAAGGAAAAAGAAAATATTAGGATGAATCAATAATGAAAGTGAAATATGAAAATTTATGAAGAAAGAAAATTTCAGGAAACAACATCAATATCAATCAAGAGACTTCAAATAGAAAATAATCATTAAATCCAGTAAGTAAAAGGATATCAGTGATCTACAAAGGTATAAACTGTTCACCATTTTATTAAAAAAAAACAAACATTTTAGAATGTTTTCCACTGCCCTGTTTCTGTAGTTGACTGTGTTGAATAGTATTTGAATTGTTGATAATTTGAAAGATAATTGCTGATACCAAAATAATCACTAAGTCTTAATATGACTAGTTTAATAATTCATGCTCAAATACATAAATGAAGGAAAGTTAGAAGGCAGAAATAGGTATGAAATATAAATATATCACAGTAGGAAATTGTAGTGAATTCGTTGTAATGATATTTGTGTTAATTTGGCTTCCAGAATCACAGGAGAATATGCATGTCTGGTGTGAGATCCTGATGGTCCCTGCCTCCAGCTGGTTCTTACTGGTAAATAAAATTTCCAGTGGCCAATGGCTGGCCAGCAAGACAGAGGCAGGACTTTAGATTTCCTGAGCAAGGACCACAAAAAGAGGGAGAGGTTAGAATTGCCATGATCTGGAGTGGGGGAAGAAGAAAGATCCTGTGAGAGCTGCAGAAGAGAAAGCATACAATATGTAAGAATCCGCCCCCCCCCCCCATAGGGTCTGGGGTAGCAGAGACAGAACATAGACTTTAGAAGTAAGAATTCAGGAATATTGGAAGGGAAAGTGTGCTAGCCACGAGGAGGTTTGTAAAGGCAAGCCATTGCACTGCTTAAGGCATATTAAACATAAGGCTGTGTGTTTGTGTCTTTCTTTCACGAATCAAAAATATTTCAGCGAGTGTAGAAGAGGTGCACCCATCCACTGGGAAGTTTAAAGCAATTAGCAATTTACCACTTCAGAGACTCATATAGAACCATGAGTTATTAAACAGAATATTTAGGAAATGTGTAATTTTCAAATCAATAAACTTGTTATTAGCTATTGTGACTATGTTATTCTGAATAGATTGATTAATAGAATACTAGGATATATCCTAAAACATAATTTTTGCTTTTCATTGCTTAATACTTAGGATATAAAGGGGAAATAGGTTCCTATATCATGCATGTAATACATACATGAAATTATTATTTCTATCCTTCTTATTGCTTATAATCTATTTTTCCAATTTCAAAAATTTCAAGCTGATATTCTGCCTGTTTTGAATTTTCCCTGGAATAAGTCGCTTTTTAACAAAGGACTATTTCACAATATAAAATCTGTAAAAGGAAAGGTAAAGAGAGGAAAAATGGAGAAGAAAACACACAGCAGAAATTCACTGGAAATAAAAAATAAGAACCATTGCGTCTTGGAGACTTACTCAGCATGGACCATACACCCTTGTCAGTAGCTAGAAATTTAATAATTATCCCCCCAATCTCTGACAATCTCCAGAGACTTGCTAGAAGGAACCTTCCCATAATGCCTACACTTGGCTCACCTTGGTCCCTTCATGACTGCCCAATGCAGTTCTGCCCATTCCACAGTTACAACAAAAATTCAACACATTCCAGTTCCCCAAAATTCCTCAGGATGTGTGGTATATTTGTAAGTGTGGCTTCATTGTGCACTACACAACCTTCCCAACCTCCATCTTTGGCTTCTCCTTCATATGTAGCAAGCTTATTCTCAGTCTCTGCACTTTCCAGGAAGAGTAGCTTCTCAAATGTCCTGGAATTATAACAAAAACAAAAAGGAGGTGTTTATATCCCATATATTTTTCTTATTCAACTCAAGCAGCTATTACATGTAACGTTTTTTCTTCTAGACTACTAATATTCTATGCTTACGTCGCTCTCTCTGTTCAGATCCTGTCGTATTACATGTAGTAAGATTTTATAAAAAGGACAGAAGTGAAATTAGTTTTTATAAGAAAATATGAGGCATAATACTTACTGCATATACCATGTAAATATTGCCATGTAATTTACCCAGGAAAATATGTAAGTTACCAGAAACCTTTGGAAATTTGAAATAGAAATTTGAAAGCTTGTGTGCTTTTCAAATTCATTTCCTGAGCCCTCAACTATGTAAATGAGGCAAGAAGGGAAAAACAGCAGGTCAGGTTCCCACTTCTCTTGAAATGTTATCACAATTTAGCAGAATAGAAAAGGGGCAAGCCTGTGATATGCTAATGACTTCAAACTGGGAAATGTGTGAGTTTCCAGACCTATGCTATGCTCATTAAAGCCTTAAGACTAAGAAAAAAAGTCCACTTTGGTTTCTCATGTAAAGCAGAACTTTCTTTGCCCTTCCTGTTTCCTGGTTTTCTGTGTAACACTCCCACGCCCTTACAGTTTGTTGTTGTTCTGTCTTTTAGCACAACTCCCCCCTCCTTAACTTCCTTGTTAACCACATTTGTTCTTTGAACAGGTATCTGATCTCCAGTGTTCATTTCTCTCTTCTGTTTTAGCATACTGCCTATAACAATGCTATTGTTTTGGAGGAAAAACTGCAATATGCTGTGATTCATGAGAATTGCTGTTACTACAACATATTTCATACCATTTTCTTGTGAATAAACGTAGTATATCAACCAGTTTATTTAAATCTACTTGGATGTCCTATATTTTAGAAACCTTAGACCCTTAATTTTAGAGAAACAAGAAATCCTTCCTACAATGATGTACCCTGCTTCCTCCAAACCTTGCCGTTCCTGAGATTCTAACATGAACAAGTAAGATTCTCTATCCTCGATTTTGTACTTTCTGAAAATATATGCATGTGTGCATGTGTGTGCATAATAAAATCTGATGTTCAGAAAACAAAAGATTTGAGAAATAAGTATGAGATGTATCAAAGAATTATATATATATTTTAATATATATTAAATTATATATATATATTCTCTGAGGGCAAAATAAAAAGCTAGGAAACAATAAAACATAATAGAAAAGCTGTCAAAATTTTTGGAAAAAGTCAGAATACTTTTAATTGACTATCTATCAAAAACATGAATTCCCTAAAGGCTAAAATTGTCAACCCAAAAGGGAGTAGAACTATCTGAACAGTGCTGTTCTAATTTAAAAAATACAATTAACTTTTCAAAGATAAATTGTTATGTATGTAGAAAAATTTAAAATATACAAATAAAATATTAAAATTAATAATAAGTAAGCAAGTAGATCTCCTGTCCCCTAAGCAAATGGGAATATTAACAATGCCAAGCATAGAAGTCATAAGTATCAACAATATGTTTTTAAACATTTAATGAAAACATTACACATAACAAGTGAACATTTTTCCTGTGATATGTTATAAGATTACTAAACCTTAGGTACCCTAACCTGGCCAAGACACACACAATAAAAAGAATGACATCAGTAAAAATCTGTCATGAGCACATACAAAAGAAACATTCATAAAATCACAGAAATTAGAACAATATATAAATGGGTAAATAAATACATGAAATACAAGGAAATCAATATACAGAGAATACAAGATTCGGTTGATATCAGAATAAAATACTAAGAATTATCATCTCAACTAACTGAAGGAAACTACATTCATTAGCATATATTAAAAATACTTGATGAAATTAATTCAAAATAGTCATATTAATTATTAAGAAATTAAATGTAACCAAAACTAGTAGCAATTTAGAATGTGATATAAAATACATTTCAAAAAGCTAAAGATCGGACCTTGGGTGCAAACACCTCAGCAAGTCCCACAACACCCAGAGGAAGCTCCACCCACAGGGCTTTAACACACCCAGAATCATAGGATCAGAGGTGAGGAGGACACAACATCTATCCCAACACCAGGACCAGTGGGATCCAGGGACCCAGGAACCCTGCTGGACCAGTGGCATGGGTTCCTTCCTATCAGTTCCAGTTCCCTGAACAGATATTAGGTGCAAACTTCTTAGCCAGTCCCACAACATCCAGAGGAAGCTCTACTCCTAGCTACTCTAACACACCCAGGATCACAGGATCCTAGGAATTTGGTCACACCAGGATCTCAGGGTCGCAGATGCAGCTTGACTCCCAAAAGTTATGTCATACCCAGGATCTCAGGATCATAGGATCCCAGAATCACAGGATCCCAGAGACAACTTGTCTCTTTGGACTTCTGACACAACCAGGATCACAGGAAGCACAGGCTACAGTCAGATAAAGGGAGGGCAAGTAGCACTAGAGATAATGAAATGGCAGAAGGTAAGCACAAGAACATAAGCAACAGAAACCAAAGTTACCTGGCATCATCAGAACCCAATTCTCCTACCATAGCAAGTCCTGTATACCCCATCACAATGGAAAAGTAAGATTCAGATCTAAAATTACTTCTCATGATGACAGAGAACTTTTAAAAGGACATAAATAATTCCCTTAAAGAAATACAGGAGAACACAGCTAGAAGCCCTTAAAGAGGAAACACAAAAATCCCTTAAAGAATTACAGGAAAACACAGCCAAAGAGGAGAAGGAAGAGAACAAAACCATCCAAGATCTAAAAACGAAAACAGAAAGAATAAAAAAACCACAAAGGGAGACAAACCAGAAGATAGAAAACCTAAGAAAGAGTTCAGGAGTCACAGATGAAAACATCACCAACAAAATGCAAGAGATAGAAGAGAAAATTCCAGGTGCAGAAAATACTATAGAAAACATTGACACAACAGTCAAAGAAAATGAAAAATGAAAAAAACTCCTAACACAAAACATCCAGAAAATCCAGGACACAATGAGAAGATGAAACCTAAGGATAATAGATGTAGAAGAGAGCAAAGATTTCCAACTTAAAAGGCCAGTAAATACCTTCAACAAAATTATAGAAGAAAATTTTCCTCACCTAAAGAAAGAGGTGCCCATGAACATACAAGAAATCTACACAAATCCAAATAGACTGGATCAGAAAAGGAATCCCTCCTGTCACATAATAATAAAAAGACCAAATGCATTAAACAAAGAAAGAATATTAAAACCAGTAAGGGAAAGTGGGCAAGTAACATATAAAGGCAGACCTAGCAGAATTACACCAGATTTCTTACCAGAGACTAAGAAAGCTAGAAATTCCTGGGCAGATCTCATACAGACCCAAAGAGAACAGAAATATCCCAGGCTACACTATCATGCAAAACTCTCAGTTACCACAGACAAAGCAAACAAGATATTCCATGACAAAACAAAATTTACACAATACCTTTACAGAAATCCAACCCTATGAAGGTTAATAGATGGAAAACACCAACACAAGGAAGGAAACTACAACTTAGGAAAAGCAAGATAGTATTCTTCTTTCAACAAACCCAAAAGAAGATAGCCACACAAACATAATTCCATCCCTAATAACAAAAATAACAGGAAGCAGCAATCACTCTTCCTTAATACCTCATATCATCAATGGTCTCAATTGCCCAATAAAAAGCCATAGACTAACAGACTGAAAACATAAACAGAACCCAGCATTTTCCTGCATACAAGAAACACACCTCAGTGACAAAGACAGTACTACCTCAGAGTAAATGGTTGGAAAACAAGTTTCTAAGCAAACGGTCCCAAGAAACAAGCTGGAGTAGCCATTCTAATATCGAATAAAATTAACTTTCAGCCAAAATTTATCATAAAAGAAAAGGAAGTTCACTTTATACTGGTCATGTAGAAATATTTAAGGAATAACTTCAGCAAGTGTTATAGGTATCTGATGAATTTCAGTGTAATGACCTTGGGAATGTAGCTCTTTTCTCAGAGTAAAGCTAACAGATCTTCAAGGGAGATCACTGGAAGTATTTGAATTTTATGTTCACATTAGGGAGGTGAGTCCTGTATATTTTAGAATACTAGTATTTATTTTATTTGAATATATTCAGGGGTTGTCAACTTATTTCTAATTGAGTGTGACAGTTGTAAGGTTTTCAATGCCTACTGAAAACAAGTAACATGAAACATGTGATTTATGAGATTAGGTTGTGTGCTTTTTTGACTGAAGTCAACTTTCCTCGGTCATTTCAAAGGAGAAAAAATGAATGGGCTATAAAACTGTAAAGAGTTGATCTGTAAGAAATAATTTCCAATTGCATAATGTTTTTACAATGATTCAATTTATTTTGATCCTATTTATAATGTGAAAGTATAAGATGATGATAATATTGGCTTCTAAACTTTTAGCCACAAAATAACATTTTAATTATTATAAAAATGTCTATAAGTAATTTCATAATTTATCAATTCTGTACTTAATTTTGGCATGTTTCTCATAATTCATCATTGTATATAATACTGTGATAGATATCCCACAGTACATACATACTTTTGTCAACATAAATTCCTAGAAATAAGTTTACTAGATAAAATTTTATGCACAATATATATTTTGGTACTCGTTGGTAAACTGTTCATTAGAAGTACTGTATTGATTTGTACTGTTATATGGAACATTTCTTTAAAATTTTTGACAATTAAATTTTATCATTAAAAATTTTAAAAAATCACAAAAAGCTGAAGATCATAAAAACCTAACTATTGAAAACTTTCTGCAGAGGATCATAGGTAAGGAGGACACAACATATGCCCCAACACTGGGAATAACTGTGACCAGTAGGATTCAGGGACCCAGGAACCCTGACCAACCAGAGATATGGGTTCCTTACATTCTGGGCCAGTGCTCTGAGCAGAACTTGGGTGTGACTGCAGAGCCAGTTCCACAACACCCAGAGGAAGTTCCTCTCCCAGGCACTCTAACAAGCCCAGGATAATAGAATCTCAGGTGAGATGGACACATCTGTCCCAACACCAGGAGTAACTGGAACCAATGGGACCCAGGCATGCAGGAACTCCACCCTACCAGTGTTCACAGGTTCCTTCCAGTCTGGGCCTGTACCCTGAGCAGACCATGGGCTCAAACTCCAAAGCCAGTCCCAAAAAAACCAGAGGAAGCTGCACTCACAGGTGCTCTAACAAGCCCAAGATCACAGGATCACAGGATCACAGGATCACAGGATCACAAGAACTTGGTCACACCAGGATCTCAGGACCACAGAGACAGCTTGAGTCCTAGGAGGTCTGACACACCCAGAATCTCAGAATTCCAGGATCTCATAATCACAGGATCGTGGAGACAGATGGATTCTCAGGAGTTCTGACACAACCAGGATCACAAGAAAGATGGGATCCATTCAGATATAGCATGGGCAAGTAATACTAGAGATAACTAGATGGCAGGAGGCAAGTGTAAGAATATAAGCAACAGAAACCAAGGTTGCTTGGCATTATCAGAATTCAATTATCCCACCATGGGAAGTACTAGATAAACCATCAGACCAGAAAAGGAAGATTTGAATCTAAAATCACTTCTCACGATGATAAAAGACTTTAAGAAGGACATAAATAACTTCCTTAAAGAAATACAAGAGAGCACAGGTAAACAGCTAGAAACCCTTAATGAGAAAACACAAAAGGCCCTTAAAAAATTACAGGAATAAACAACCAAACAGGTGAAAGAAATAAACAAAACTATCCAGGATCTAAAAGTGGAAACAGAAACAATAAAGAAATCACAAAGGGAGATAACCCTGGAGTTAAACTACCTAGGAAAGAGATCAGGAGGCCTAGATGCAAGCAGCCCCAACAGAATACAAGAGAAAGAAGGAAGAGAGAATCTCAGGTGCAGAAGATACCATAGAAAACATTGATACAACAGTCAAAGAAAATGCAAAAAGCAAAACGCTCCTCTTTCCAACTTAAAGGATCAGTAAATATCTTCAACAAAATTATAGAAGAAAACTTCCCTAATCTAAAGAAAGTTGAACATACAAGAAGCCTACAGAGTCGGGCAGTGGTAGTGCACACCTTTAATCCCAGCACTTGGAAGGCAGAGGCAGGTGGATTTCTGAGTTATAGGCCAGCCTGGTCTATAGAGTGAGTTCCAGGACAGCCAGGGCTACACAGAGAAACTCTGTCTCAAAAACCAAAAGAAGAAGAAGGAGGAGGAGGAGGAGGAGGAGGAGGAGGAGGAGGAGGAGAAGAAGAAGAAGAAGATGAAGAAGGGGAGGGGGAGGGGGAGGGGGAAGGGGAAGGGGAAGGGGAAGGGGAAGAAGAAGAAGAAGAAGAAGAAGAAGAAGAAGAAGAAGAAGAAGA
>JADRCH010000012.1:17830700-17846382 GCA_019843965.1 Rhynchomys soricoides
GAAGAAGAAGAAGAAGAAGAAGAAGAAGAAGAAGAAGAAGAAGAAGAAGAAGAAGAAGAAGAAGAAGAAGAAGAACTACAGAACTCCAAATACACTGGACCAGAAAAGAAATTACTCCAGTCACATAACAATCAACACAAAATGCACTAAACAAAGAAAGTATATTAAAAGCATTAAGTGGAAAAGGTTAAGTAACATATAAAGTAGACCTATCAGAATTGCACCAGACTTCTCACTAGAGACTATGAAAGCTAGAATATCCCGGGAGATGTCATACAGACCCTAAAAGAACAAATATGCCAGCCCAGGCTACTATACCCAGCAAAACTCTCAATTACCATTGATGCAGAAAACAAGATAGTCCATGACAAAAACAAATTTACACAATATCTTTCCACAAATCCAGCCCTAAAAAGGATAATAAATAGAAAACACAAATACAAGGAGAGAAACTGCACTCTTGAAAAAGAAAGTAATCTTTCAACAAACACAGAAAAGATAACCACCCTCTAACAACAACAACAAAAAGAAAATAGCAGAAGTAACAATCACTTTTTCTTAGTATTTTAACATCAATGGACTCAATTCTCAAAAGAGACATAGATTAACAGAGTGTATAAGTAAACAGGACCCAGAATTTTGCTGAATACAACAAATGCACCTCAGTGACAAAGATAGATACTTCCTCAGAGCAAAAGTTTGGGCAACCATTTTCCAAGTAAATAGCCCCAAGAAACAAGCTGGAGTAGCCATTCCAATATCGAATAAAATCAACTTTCAATCAAAAGTTATCTAAGGAAGCACTCTTCTTATTGTTCAAAGGAAAAATCTACCAAGATGAACTCTCAATTCTGAACACCTATGCTCTAAAAATCACAGGCAGTATAATAATAATATATGTTTATAATACAGAAATATGGCACAGCTCAGGTAAGTAACACATTCAGAAATATAGATAGGATTCAAAGGATTGTTTTATAAAACATTCTTTAACAGTGATTATAATTGAAATGTTTATAATTTTATAGAATTTTACCAAAGTCTACTGGTATAATTTTGGTTTTTGCTAATACTTTTGATTTGCATTTCCCTCATGACTAAGGATATTGAACATTTCTTATGGTGCTTCTCAGACATTTGATATTCCTCACTTGCAAATTCTTTGTTTACCTCTGTGACCCATTCTTTAACAGGGTGATTTGATTATCTAGTATAACTTCATGAGTTCTTTGTATATATATTGGATGTTAGCCCTCTATAGGATGTAGGATTGGTAAAGATCTTCTCGCAGAAGCTTTGCAATTTTGTGAGGTCCCATTTGTTGATTGTTGATCTTAGAACAAAGCCGTTATTTATCTATTCAGGAAATTTTCCCCTGTGCCCATGTTTTCGATGCTCTTCCCCACATTTTCCTCTATTAGTTTCAGTTTATCTGGTTTTATGTAGAGGTCCTTGATCCACTTGGGCTTGCACTTTGTACAAAGAGATAAGAGTGGGTCAATTTGCACTATTTTACATGCTGACCTCCAGTTGAACCAGTACCATTTGTTTAAAATGCTATCTTTCTCACTGGATAGTTTTAGATCCTTTGCCAAATATCACGTGACCATGGGTATGTAGGTTCATTTCTGGGTCTTCAATTTTATTCCACTAATCTTCCTGACTGTCTCTGTACCAATACCATATGGTTTTTATCACAATTGTTCTGTAATACAGTTTGATGTCTGGGATGGTGATTTCCCCAGAAGTTCTTTTATTGTTGAGAATAGCTTTCACTATCCTGGGCTTTTATTATTCCTAATGAATTTGAGAATTGCTCTTTCTAAGTCTATGAAGAATTGATGTGGAATTTTGATGGGGAGTCCATTGAATCTGTAGAATGCTTTTGGCATGATGGCCATTTTTACTATATTAATCCTTCCAATCGATGAGCATCAGAGGTCTCTCCAACTTCTGAGATATGCTTCAATTTCTCTCTTCAGAGAACTGAAGTTCTTGTCATACAGATTTTTCACTTGCTTGATTAGAGTCACAATAAGGTATGTAATATTATTTGTGACTATTGTGAAGGGTGTCATTTCCATAATTTCATTCTCAGCCTGTTTTTCCTTTGAGTAGAGGAAGGCTACTGATTTGTTTGAGTTAATTTTATACCCAGTTTTTTTTTTTTTTTAAACAGCATTAGGAGTTCTTTGGTGGAAGTTTGGGGGTCAAATATGTAAATTATCATATCATCTACAAATAGTAATATTTTGGACACCTTCCTTTCCAATTTGTATCATTTGACCTCCTTTTGTTGTCTAATTGCTCTAGCTAGAACTTCAAGTACTATATTGAATAGATAAGGAAAGAGTGGGCAGCTTTGTCTAGTCCCTGATTTTAGTGGGATTGTTTCAAGTTTCTTTCCATTCAGTTTGTTGTTGGTTATTGGTTGGCTGTATATTGCTTATATTATATTTAGGTATGCACTTTGAGTTCCTTATCTCTCCAGCACTTTTAAAGGGATGTTGAATTTTGTCAAATGCTTTTTCAGCATCTAATGAAATGATCATGTGGGTTTTTCTTTGAGTTTTTTATGTAGTGTATTACACTGATGGATTTCCATATAATGAACCATCCCTGAAACCCTGGGATGAAGCCTACTATGGTGAATGATCATTTTGATATGTTCTTGGATTCAATTTGAAAGAATTTTATTGAATATTTGTTCACTGATATTTATAAGGGAAATTGGTCTGAAGTTCTCTTTCTTTGATCTTTGTGTGGGTAAATTCTTTTTCTTTCATTGATCTTTGTGTGGTTTAGGTATAAGCGTAATTGTGGCTCCAAAGTACAAATTGGGTAGTGTTACTTCTGTTTCTAATTTTGTGGAATAGTTTCAAGAGTATTGGTATTAGTTCTTCATTGAAGGTCTGAGAGAATTCTTCAATAAACCTATCTGATCCTGGGCTTTTTTGGGTTGAGAGAATTTTAATGATTGTTTCTATTTTTTTCGGGGTTATGTGACTGTTTAGATGGTTTATATGATCTGATTTAACTTTGGCACCTGGTATCTGTCTAGAAAAAAATGGCCATTTCATCCAGATTTTCCAATTTTGTTGAGTATAGGATTTTGTAGTAGGATCTGATGTTTTTTCTAATCTCCTCAGTTTCTGTTGTTATGTCTCCCTTTTCATTTCTGATTTTGTTAATTTGGATACGGTCTCTGAGCCCTCTGGTTAGTCTGGCTAAGAATTTATCTATTTTGTTAATTTTCTCAAAGAACCAGCTCCTGGTTTTGTTGATTTTTTGTATATTTTTTTTCCTATTTGATTGATTTCAGCCCTGAGTTTGATTTTTTACTGCCATCTACTTCTCTTAGGTATATTTGCTTCTCTTTGTTCTAGAGCTTTCAGGTGTTTTGTCAAGCCGATAGTGTATGCTCTCTACAGTTTCTATTTGGAGTCACTTAGAGCTAGCTATGAGTTTTCCTCTTAGCATTGCTTTCATTGTGTCCCATGAGTTTGTGTATGATGTGCCTTCATTTTCATTAAATTCTAATCAGTCTTAAATTTCTTTCTTTGTTTCTTTCTTTACCAAGTTTTCATTATTATGCAGTTTCCAGGTGCATGTAGGCTTTCTGTTGTTCCTGTTAGTATTGAAGAGCAGTTTTAATCCTTGGTAATGTGATAGGATGCATGGGATTATTTTTATCTTCTTGTATGACTTGAGGCTTGTTTTATGACCAATTATATGGTCAATTTTGGAGACGGTACCATGAGGTGCTGAGAAGATATATTTCTGTGTTTTAGGGTGAAATGTTCAATAAATATCTGTTAAATCCTTTTGGTTCATAACTTCTGTCAGTTTCACTGTGTCTGTTTAGTTTCTGTTTCCAGGATCTGTCCATTGCTCACAGTAGGGTGTTGAAGTCTCCCACTATTATTTGTGAGTTTCAATATGTGCTTTGAGCTTTAGTTTCTTTTATGAATGTGGGTGCCCTTGCATTTGGAGCACAGATAGTCATTGGAGCATAGATATTCAGAATTGAGGGTTCATCTTGGTAGATTTTTCCTTTGATGTGTATGAAGTGTCCTTCCTTATCTTTATTAATAACTTTTGGTTCAAGCTAGATCTTATTCAATATTAAAATGGCTACTCCAGCTTGTTTCTTGGGACCATTTACTTGGAATTTTTTTCCCCAACCTTTTACTCTGAGGTTTTTGTTTTTTTTTTTTTTTTCACTGAGATGTGTTTCTTGTATGCAGCAAAATTCTGTGTCCTGTTTATGTATCCAGTCTGTTAGTCTATGCATTTTTATTGGAGGATCAAGTCCATTGATATTAGGAGATAGTAAGGAAATGTGAATTTTGCTTCCTGTTATGTTTGCTATTACAGGTGGAATTATGTTTGTGTGGATATCTTCTGTGTTTGTTGAAAGATTACTTTCTTTTTCTAGAGTGTAATTTCCTTCCTTGTGTTGGTGTTTTCCATCTATTATCTTTTGTAGAGCTGGATTTGTAGAAAGATATTGGGTAAGTTAGATTTTGTCATTGAATATCTTGTTTTCTGCATTCATGGTAATTGAGAGTTTTGCTGAGTATAGCAGCCTGGGCTGGCACTTGTGTTCTTTTAGGCTCTTTATGAGATCTGTCCAGGATCTTCTAGCTTTGATAGTCTCTGGTGAAAAGTCTAGTGCAATTCTGGTAGGTCTGCCTTTATATGTTACCTGACCTTTTTCCCTTACTGCTTTTAATATTCTTTCCTTGTTTTAGGCATTTGGTGTTTTGACTACTATGTGATGGGATGAATTTCTTTTCTGGTCCAATTTATTTGGAGTTCAGTAAGCTTCTTGAATGTTTATATTCATCTCTTTCTTTAGGTTGGGGAAGATTTCTTCTACAATTTTGTGGAAGATATTTATGGCCCTTACAGTTGAAAATTTTCACTCTCTTCTATTCCTATTATCCGTAGGTTTGGTCTTCTCATTGTGTCCTAGATTTCCTGGATGTTTTGGGTTAGGAGCTTTTTGGATTTTGCATTTTCTTTGACTATTGTGTCAATGTTTTCTATGATATCTTCTTCACCTGAGATTCTCTCTTCTATCTCTTGTATTCTGTTGGTGATGCTTGCATCTATGACTCCTGATCTCTTTCCTAGGGTTTCTATCTCCAGGGCTGTCTACCTTTGTGATTTCTTTATTGTTTCTATTTCCATTTTTAGATCCTGGATGGTTTTCTTTATTTCATTTGCCTGTTTGATTGTGTTTGCCTGTATTTCCTCTTTACGGGTTTCTAGCTGTTTACATGTGTTCTCTTGTATTTATTTAAGGGAATTATTTATTTCCTTCTTAAAGTCTTCTATCATCAACATGGGAAGTGATTTTAAAGCTGTGTTTTCCTTTTCTGGTGTTTTGGATAATCCAGGGCTCACTGTGGTAGGAGAACTGGGCTCTGATGATGCCAAGTTGCCCTGGTTTCTGTTCCTTATATTCTTGCCCTTGCCTTTAGCCATTTTGTTATCTCTGGTGTTAGCTGATCTTACTCTCTCTGACTGTGGTTTATCCCTCCTGCAAGCCTTCTCATCAGTACTCTTTGGAGACCAGCTGTCTCTGAGAGGAATTTATGTTTGGAGAGCTGTGGCACAAGGTCAGTTCTTGGGTGCAGACAGAAACCAGAAGGATCATGTCCCCAGCTGTTTCTTGGTTCCTGTGTCCTGATGCCGCTGCAAGGATCCCTCTTGATTGAGGAATTTGAAAAGAAGTGGTGGTCTTCCTCTGCTTAAAGGTGTGTTGTCACTCCTGGGAGACCAGCTCTCTCTTGGCACTGAATATGGAGCTCTGTGTCATGGGATCAGCTCCCTGGCCTCAGAAGGAAATCAGAAGGCCACTCCTAAGTACCTGTGTCCTAAGGGTTCTGGGCAGGTCCCTCTGAGCAGAGGTACTGGACTTACCCCTTTATCACAAGCTTATACACTCCAGGAAGGGTAGCTCTTTCCGTGCACTATTTGGGTATGGAGCCGCACAGCACAGACCACAGGCGTTCCCTTACTACTTTTAATATTCTTTCTTTGTTAAGTGCATTTTGTGTTTTGATTATTATGTGACCGGAGGAATTTCTTTTCTGGTGAAGTCTATTTGGAGTTCTATAGGCTTCTTGTATCTTCATGGTCATCTCTTTTTTAGGTTAGGAAAGTTTTCTTCTATAATTCTGTTGAAGATATTTACTGGCCCTTTAAGTTGGGAGCGCTCTTCTATACCTTTTATCCTTAGGCTTCATTTTCTTACTGTGTTCTAGATTCACTGGATGTTTTGTGTTAGGAGATGTTTGCTCTTTGAATTTTCTTTAACTGTTGTGTCAATGTTTTCTAGGGTATTTTCTGCACCTGAGATTTTCTCTTCTATATCTTATATTCTTTTGGTGATGCTTGTGTCTATGACTCCTGATCTCTTTCCTAGATTTTCTATGTCCAGTGTTGTCTCCCTTTTTGATTTCTTTTTTTTTCTCTTTCCATTTTTTAGATGCTGGATGGTTCTGTTTATTTTCTTATCTGTTTGACTGTGTTTTCCTGTAATTCTTTAAAGGATTTTTTTTTGTTTCCTCTTTAAGGTCTTTTAGCTGTTCACCTGTGTTCTCCTGTATTTTTTAAAAAGGAGTTATTTATAGCTTTCTTAAAGTCCTATATCTTCATCATGTGAAATGATTTTTCATCTGAATCTTACTTTTCCAGTGTTTTTGGTACATCCAGGACTTGGTATGGTGGGAGAAATGGGTTCTGATGATGCCAAGTAAACTTGGTTTCTGTTGCTTATGTTCTTACTCTTGCCTCTTGCCATACAGTTATCTTTATTGCTACCTGCCCTTGCTGTATCTCACTGGGGCCTGTCCTTCTTATGATCCTGGTTTTGTCAGAATTCCCCAGAATCCAGCTGTCTCTGTGATCTTATGATTCTGGGATCCTGTAATCCTGAGATCCTGGGTATGTCAAAGCTCCTGGGAGTCTAGCTGCCTCTGGGATCCTGAGATCCTTGTGTGGCAAAGCTCCTGAGATCCTGTGATCCTGGGATACTGGGTTTGTTAGAGCACCTTGAAGTCGAGTTTCCTCTGGGTTTTGTGAGATCTGGTGCAAAGCTAGCACCCAAGTTCTGCTTACAAAATATGTGTTCTTAAACCAATACCAAAATCATTAAAAACCTAGTATCAAATTAAGGAAAGCTATAAAGCATCCAGGATATTAGAAAGGCAAAGATGTTATCATGCTAAGAGCCTTGGACATAAGAACAGAAAACTATAAAACTTTATGAGGTAAATTATAGACACAAATAATCATGGAATGTATACAAATTGGAAAAATCATTGTTAGAAGTAATAGGCATTCAAATTAATCAAAGACACTCATACAATTCCTGTGAAGAATTTAGAAAGAAATATGCTGAAAGTCAGTGCTAATTCAAAATCTTTATATAAATGGAAAGTACAAGCTACAAAAAAAAATTAACCTGAGAACATGAACAATTTTGGTTAATATATTTCAGATGGTTAGGTAGCCCTATCCCTCAACCAGGGATCATGCCTAACTACTGCACATGTTCTTTACAGGTTCTATCTCCTTTTTGTTATGTATTTCAGCTAATTTTATCCCTGTTGGATCCTGGGAACCTCTTCCATCCCTGGAGTCTGGGACTTGCTAGTGGCTTTCTCCAGTTCCCCATTCCCCACTGCTACCAACTTCCTATCAATTGCCTGACCTTCTATACTTCTTCCCCTTCTCTTCCCACACTTGATTCTGCTCCATTTTTCTCTCCACCTCCTCCCCCAAAGTCCCCTCCTCCTGCTACCTCCTATGATTATTTTGTCCCCTGTTCTAAGAATGACTAAACCATAAAGGAAATTCAGGGAAAAAGTGTGGAACAGGGTCTGAACAAAAGGCCAACCAGAGACTGCACCACCTAGGGATCCATTCCATATGTAGACTCCAAACCCAGAAACCATAGCTAATGCCAAGAAGTGCTTGCTGACAGAAGCCTGATACAGCTTTCCTTTAAGGCTCTGCCAGAGCCTTATCTGTCCAATACAGATGCAGATGTTAGCCATAGGACTGAGCAAAGGGACCCCAATGGATGAGTTAGGAGAAGGACTGAAGGAACTGAAGAAGTTTGCAACCCCATAGGAAGAACAAAAATATCAAGCAAACATTTTCCCCAGAAGTCCTAGGAACTAAATCTCCAACCAAAGAGCACACATAGAGGGACCCATGACTCCATCTGCATAGGTAGCAGAAGATTGCTTTATCTCACAGCAGTGGTACTGGAAGCTCTAGGTCCTGTGGAAGCTCAATGCCCCAACTTGGAGGAATGCTAGTCTGATGAGGCAGGAATGGGTAAGTGAGTGGGAGAGCCCCCTCATAGATGCAGGGCAAGGGGTATGGGATAGAGTGTTAGCACATGCAAATCTGGGAAAGAGGTAACATTTGAAATGTAAATAAATAAGATAACCACTGTATGGTTTTAGCTCCTTTGTCAAAGATCAAGTGACCATAAGTGTGTGGGTTCATTTCTGGGTCTTCAATTCTATTCCATTGATCTGCCTGTCACTGTACCGATACCATGTAACTTTTATCACTACTGCTCTGTAGTACAGCTTGAAGTTTGGTAGGCTGATTCCCCCAGAAGTACTTTTATTGTTGAGAACAGTTTTTGCTATCCTGGGTTTTTTGTTATTCCATATGAATTTGAGAATTGCTCTTTCTAAGTCTATGAAGAATTGAGTTGGGATTTTGATGGGGATTACATTGAATCTGTATATTTCTTTCAGCAGGATGGCCATTTTAACTATATTAATCCTGACAATCCATGAGCATGGGAGATCTTTCCATCTTCTGAGGTCTTCTTCGACTTCTTTCTTCAGAGACTTGAAGTTCTTGTCATACAGATCTTTCACTTGTTTGGTTAGAATTACACCAAGATATTTTATATTGTTTACAAATGGTGCTGGTTCAACTGGCAGTCTACATGTAGAAGACTGTGAATTGATCCATTCCTATCTCACTGTAGAAAGCTCAGTCCAAGTGGATCAAGGACCTCCACATAAAACCAGATACACTGAATGTAATAGAAGAGAATGTGGAGAAAAGTCTCAAACACATGGGCGCAGGGGAAAAGTTCTTGAAAAGAACACCAATGGCTTTGCTCTAAGATCAAGAATCAACAGATGGGACCTCATAAAATTACAAAGCTTCTGTAAGGCAAAGGACACTGTAAATAGGACTAAACAGCAACCTACAGATTGGGAAAAGATCTTTACCAATCCTACGTCCAATAAAGGGCTAATATCCAATATATACAAAGAACTCAAGAAGCTAGACTCCAGATATCCAAATAACCCTATCAAAAAATGGGGAACAGAGCTAAACAGAGAATTCTCAACTGAGGAAACTCGAATGGCAGAAAAGCACCTAAATAAATGTTCAACATCCTTAGTCATCAGGGAAATGCAAATCAAAACGACCCAGAGATTCCACCTCACACCAGTCAGAATGGCTAAGATCAAATCCTCAGGTGACAGCAGATGTTGGCCAGGATGTGGAGAAAGAGGAACACTCCTCCATTGCAGGTGGGAATGCAAGTTGATACAACCTCTCTGGAAATCAGTTTGGCAGACCCTCAGAAAAATGAACATAATACTACCTGAGGACCCAGCTATTCCACTCCTGGGCATATACCCCGAAGATGCTCCAACATGTAATAAAGACACATGTTCCACTATGTTCATAGCAGCCATATTTATAATAGCCAGAAGCTGGAAACAACCCAGATGTCCCTGAACAGAGGAATGGATACAGAAAATGCGGTACATTTACACAGTGGAATACTACTCAGCAATTAAAAACAATGACTTCATGAAATTCTTAGACAAAGGGATGGATCTTGAAAATATCATCCTGAGCAAGGTTACGCATTCACAAATGAATGAACATGGTATGTACTCACTGTTAAGTGGTTATTAGCCTAAAAGTTTGAAATACCCAAGAGTCACTTTGCAGCAACAGTAGGGCAGAGTGTAAGGTCCCAAATGGAGGACTTGGGGAAGGGACTGAAGGAGCTGAGGGAGTTTGCATCCCCAGAAAGGCAGCAACAGTGGAACTGGCCTGACCCCCCCTCCCTGATACTCCTGAAGACTGATCCACCAACCAGAGAATGCACATGGAGTGATCCATGGTGCTGGCCACATATGTGGCAGAGGGTCTTGTTAGACAGCAGGGGGAGGAGAAGCCCTTGGGCCTGAGGGTATTAGATCCCCCAGTATATGAGAATGCCAAGGAGGGAAGACAAAAGTGGGTGGGTAGTTGGACAGTGGAATACCCCCATAGAGGCAGGGGAGGGGGGAGGAAATAGGGAGGTTCCAAAGGGGAGATCTGGAAAAGGGAAAACATTTGAAATGTAAATAAAGTAAAAAATAAAATAAAACAAAATAACCAATAAAAAAATAACCTGAGTAAGAGTAAAGTATGTTCCAGAAACATAAGAAGCTTGCATTGACATACATCAAAATTCTTTATTCATAATGTGCCTGTAATCTTAACACTTGGAAAGCCAAGGCAGGAGAATCACCATGAATTCAAAGTCTGATTGGGATAAATAGAAAGTATCGGGCCAGGTAGAGCTACATCATGAGATTCTGTTTCAAAAAGAGAAAATAAGGAAGAAAAGGATATTCAAAGACTCATTATTAAGCTAAGCAGTAAATAACATTTCATGATAACAGCACAAAGAGTAATAAATTAACTATTACAAAAAATGACAAATGAAACATAGCGTACATTATTGAATAATTTTTGTTTGTGATACCACAGAAATTCGGTACAGAAAGGATTGTGTTTTAATAAATGAAGCTGAATCAGTTTCATATTCATAGGGGGAAAGCATAAATTGATTCTTATTTAAAGTCTCCAAATCAATTAATTATGGACCAATAATCTTAAATCTAGTAGATAGCATGAAAAATCATCAAAAGATGTTATATTCTTTTATTTTGAAAATAGTACTAGTACTGATTGGTTAGCTAGGTCTCCGGCACCAGGGATGGCTATCCTCTTGTTGGGTGAACATCAATGTGGATCAGTGGATCATACTTGTCATAGCTGGAGAGTCTTGCTCATTACCTACCTCCTATGCAATCTTGAATGATGGCTGTTGGTAGCATGATAACTAATCCTCTGGGAGAGACCATCAGGTTAGTTCCAGCTCGGGTGTCTCTGTGCCCTGTTGCTGAGGTGTATGGTGTCGTTAGCAATAACAAAAGATTTTTCCCTTCACAACATCAACAACCGTGACAAACTGTACAGGGAGAAACCCATGAGGCCTCATCCCTAGTTAAAGAACTATAGGCAAGTGATTAATGTTGGAAACTGAAAAGGTGGCCCTCCCCAGGGAGAAGCACATCAGTTAGTTGTCCATTTGCTAAGCAGTCACCCCTGAAAACATAAATATAAGTAATGTTATATGAACTCAATAGGCTACATTAAGGAACACACACACAAACAAACACACATGCATATGTGTATGCATATATGCATGCATATATGCGTGTATGCATGCAATAATAATTGATGAAAAAAAGAGCCATGGGGGCATTATCCAGGAGGCTTTGGAGGGAGAAAAGTGGAGGGAGAAATGTTGTAATTCAAATACAATTGCAAAAATAAACAACAACAAACAGCATTTTCATTCATATTAGTAATCACTAACAATGCAGTACTTAAATATGAGTCAACAGGCAGCAGAGAGATGGTTTAGTCATTTAGAACATAGACTGCTTTTCTAGATTATCTGGCTTCAATTCACGTGGCAGTTCATAATTATCTTAACTCCAAACAGGGGGAATTTGACAGCCTCTTCTAGTCTTCAGAGGGATCAGGCACAAATGTAGTACACAGATATACAAACAGGCACCACCTATAAAATGAAATTAAAATAGCCTGGTTTTAGGCACATTAAATATATTTATTTTTAAGTTATAACTAATAAAAATGTAGACATCTTTATTTATAAATTCTTCTTATATTTTAGTTAAATTTTGAGCTTGCCATTCTAATAGGCTGTTTGATAAGTAATTTTCTAATCTGATTAAAATATTAAAAATATTTTAAAATACTGTGCATATTTTAATAAAATTTGCATAATACCTATATGAAGAAAAGGATAAAATAGATGAAAATATAATGAAATTAGCATGTAAACATCCCATATTCATGAAGAGGACTGAAAAGGATTAAAATATTGATTATTCTGTGAACTTTGTATACAATGAAATCAAAATCAAAATCTAAATAATTTATAAACTTATAAATTTATATTATTTTTTATATATAAAAAAATATATAAACTAATTATAAAATTTAGTCTAAAAGTTATGCGAATTTGAAAGTAGTCAACCTACTATGAAAGAATATTGGCGAATGAAGAATGCCTATCATTGAAGGAACACTTACAAACTCATTCTATGAAGCCATAGTTATCCAGATACCTAAACCACAAAAAGACCCAACAATGAAAAACAACTCAGACTGATTTCTCTTATGAACATTGATGGCAAAAGTACATAATATAATATTAGCAAAACAAATCCAGGAACACATCAAAAATATCATCTATCATGATCAAGTAGGCTTAACCCCAAGGAAGCAAGGATAGTTCTATACATGAAAAACCATCAACATAATCCACCATAAAAAACAAACAGAAAGAAAAAAATAATAATCATCTCATCAGATGTTGAAAAACTTTTGATAAAATCCAACATCCTTTCATGATAAATATATTAAGAGGTCAGGGATACAGGCCACATACCTAAACATAAACAAAACAATATACAACAAGCCAATAAGCAATATCAAACTAAATGAAAAGAAACTTAAAGCAATTTCACTAAAATCAGATACAAGTCTGCTCACTCTCTTCCTATCTTTCCAATATGGTACTTGAAGTTCTAGCCAGAGAATCAAGACAACTAAAGAAGGTCAAGGGGATAGAAATTGGAAAGGAAGAAGTTAAAGTATTGCTTTTTGCACATAATATGATACTATACATAATAGACCCCAAAACTTATACCAGAAAACTCCTATAACTGAAAAACAGCTTCAACACAGTAGCAGGATACAAAATTAACTCGACAAAATCATTAGCCCTCCTTAATACAAATGATAAACTGGCTAAGAACAAATTTAGGAAAGTAACACCTTTTACAATAGCCATGAATAACAAAAATATAATTCTTGATGTAACTCTAACCAAGCAAGTGAAAGATCTGTATAAGAAGAACTTCAAGTCTCTGGAGAAAGAAATTGAAGAAAATTTCAGAAGATAGAAGGATTAACATGTTAAAAATGGCCATCTTACTAAAAGCAATCTATAAATTCAATGAAATCCCCATCAAAATTCCAACACAATTTTTTATAGAACTTGAAAGAGAAATTTTCAGTTTCATATGGAAAAACAAAAAACCCAAAATAGTCAAAACAATCCTGAACAATAAAAAACAAGTGTTACCTCAAACTGTACTGCAGAACATTAGTAATAAAACCTGCATGCTATTGATATAGAAAAAAGCATGAAGATCAACAGAATCAAATCAAAGACCCATAAATAAACTCATACACTTATGGACATGTGATTTTCAATAAAGAAGCAAAATTATACAATGGTAAAAAGAAAGCCTCTTCAAAAAATAATGCTGATCTAACCAAATATCTAAGTGTAGAAGTATGCATATAGATCTATATTTATCACCATGCAATAAACTCAAGTCCAAGTGGATCAAGTACCGTAACATAAAACTGGATACATTAAATCATGTAGAAAAGAAAGTGAGAAACAGCCTTTAATACATTGGTACAAGTAAAATTTCTGGAAAAGAAAGACATGGCTCAGCCTCTAACATCAACAATTAATAAATGGGGTCTTATGAAACAGCAAAGCACTGTAAGGCAAAGGATATTGTTAATCGGACAAAACAGCAGCCTACAGTTTGCAAGAGGATTTTCACTTGACAGAATTTATGCAAAATTTATAAAGAACTCAAGAAGTTAAATACCAACAACCCAAATTACCTAATTAAAATATGGAGCACAGAACTAAACATAATTCTCAACAGTGGAATCTTGAATGACTGAGGAGTACTTAAAGAAATGTCCACAGCCCTTAGTCACCAAGGATATGCAAATCAAAATCAATCTAACACAAGTCAGAATGGGGAAGAACCAAAACTTAAGTGACAGTACATGCTGGCAAGAATGTGGAGAAAGGAAACAATTCTCCACGCTGGTGGGAATGCAAACTTGGACAACCACTTTGGAAATCAATTTTGGCAGTTTCTCAGTATACTAGAAATAGTTCAATCTAAAGATCCAGGTATACCACATCTTTGCATGTACCCAAAAGATGCTCAAACATCCCACAAACACACTTGTTCTACTATGTTCATATCAGGTTTATTCATAATATCCAGAAACTGGAAACAAGCTAGATGTCCCTCAACAAAAGAATGGATAAAGGAAATCTGGTACACAATGTATACACAATGAATCACAATTTACTTATTAAAAGCAAAGGCATCATGAATTTTGCAAGCCAATGGATGGAACTTGAGAATGCCATCCTGAGTGAGGTAACCCAGTCCCTAAAGTACATGCATGATATATACTCACTTATAAGTCTGTACTAGACATAAAAATAGGCGATTCCCATGCAATATTACAGAGAGCCAAAGAAATTAAACAAGAAGCAATGTGCAAGAGTAATGCTTGAACCTCATTTACAAGGAGAAATAAAATAGTCATAAAAGGCAGATAGAGGGAGCAACCTGGATGGGAAATTGGATTAGGAGGAGAATGGAGAGTCAAGATTAGGTGTGGGGAGGGACAAGAGACATGGCCAGATGGACATGAGAATGAATGGAAGTCTGAAACTTATGAGGATAGAGAGGTGGGGACATCTCCAAGGAAATAAAGAAACATAGGAAAAGTGATGAACCATAGAATCAATGGGGGCGTCTTTAGCTGTGATTAAAAGCATTGGAGAGTTGGAACCTGAAGAAGCCATCTCCTGTAGCCAGGTACGAACCCCAGTGGAGGAACCCCAACCCACCCATATAACTTTTGAACAAAATTTATTCTTTATACAAGAAGTACAGAAAGATGGAGCAGAGAATTAGGGAATTGTCATCCAATTAACAAGCCATCTTGAAACTCATCTCATGAGCAAGCATCAATCTATGACACTATTAATGATACTCTGTTATGCTTGCATACAGGAGCCTGTCCTCTAAGAGGCTCGACCCAGCCCCTGACTCCTATAGATGCAGATATCTACAGGCAAACAGTAGATGGAGCTTGGTCCTCTTATGGGAGAATAAGAAGAAGGACTGAGGGCCCCAAATGAATAAGAACTCCATAAGTGAAGACCAACAGGGTCAACTAACCTGGGCCTTTAGGAATTTCCAAGACCAAACCACCAACCAAAAACCAGACATGGGTGTGAGCTAGGCTTCTGTCCACATATGTGACAGATGTGCAGCTTGATTTTCATATGGGTCCTGTAAAATTGGAGCAGGAGCTTTCCCAAAAGCTATCGCCACTAAAAACTGTTGCCTTTATGATATATATGTTCTTCTAGTTGGACTGCCTTGTCTGGCCTCAGTGTGAGAGG
>JADRCH010000012.1:17854531-17960901 GCA_019843965.1 Rhynchomys soricoides
TGTGTGTGTATGTGTGTGTGTATGTGTGTGTGTATGTGTGTGTGTATGTGTGTGTGTATGTGTGTGTGTGTGTATGTGTGTGTGTATGTGTGTGTGTGTGTGTGTGTGTGTAACAATTAAAGAAAGAGAGACTAAGAACTGAGTTGTAGCACATGGGGATACATGGGAGAGGTTGGAGGGAATACAGGGAATGGGGAAATTATGTAATTATAATTTCAAAAAATTAAATAATGATATTAAAATGGTGATTTTAATTAAAGAATCATACTTTAAAAATATGTAAGGTTCACACAATTAAATCCAAGGGGAATTTAAAAATGAATACAATTTACATTAAAATGTTTACTTTAATAAAAGAAGAGAGAGATGGAGAAGAGGGGAGGAGAAAGGAGAGAAGAAAGTAAAAAAATGCTGCTACTTTCTTTTGATATTATATTATTCTTATTTCTAAACTGTCAATAAAAACCATGTCAAATAACTACTATCATCTTAATCAGATAATTCAGAAAAGAATAATTTTCTCACCCCTAAAATCTGAATAAACATCTCATAATGAAAATAAATAAATAAATAAATGGGCTAACAGAGTTTCCAAATGAAGTAAAACAAGTAACTAATAAACAATAGAAAAATTTGTTAAATATTCTCAATAACAAAAAAAAAAATACAAATTAAATTGGGTTTGAAATTCTATCTCACCACATTCAAAATTGCTTTCATTAAGCAAATAATAATGAATGATAATAGAACATGGAAATAAAAGAATCTTTAAACATTGCCATTTAGAATGCAAACTCATTGTGAAAGTTTAAATAACAATTAGAACTAACAAATAATCCAACTACACTCCTTTTCAGTATATATCCTAAAGATTTAGTTAACATACCACAGAGATACTTGATCATCTATGTTTATTGCTCTATTTTGTACAATGGCTAGGAAATGGAACCAATCTAGATGCCCACCTATATATAAATTGTGAACAAAAATGTGATAATGTACAAAAGAAGAGCATTACAAAGTATGATATACAATTAATATCCAGTCCACCCTATTTTTCAATTAGATAATGTATTCTAACATTTATCCTGACTTAAAGAGTTCATCTGAATTATATTCAGAATTATATTCTGACTATAACTTGTATTCCCTCTGAAAACCTTCCTTTTTATATCATCTTCCTGCATGTTAAACAACTTAAGTTTGATTATGAGATTATAATTAACCTCTAACCCTGTCAGAAATCCAAGAATGAATTATTATCTGAGTATGTAAGAAGCACAAAAACATAGCTTCCAAAACTTAAACAAATTGTAGAGATAGCTGTCTACCTGTACAATCCCCTACTACTCAAATCATAGAAGCATCTGTCTTTAGCCTTCTATACAGAACCATCTGACAGACCTTAAAATGAAGCAGGAACTATGAAGGACTAGTTTACTCAATACTGGCAGAGATAAACTGCTGACTATCCAATGTTACGTGTCCTTTCCTGGACAGACAGTTCTTTTTGGCTATAGATGAATAGGGCAATTTTTGTCCAGTGGGTATCTTGTCATAACTGGAGCAAATCCATATAGAGTTTTAAAGCTCATTTTTCTCTTTGAACCAAGAAGGGAGTACTGTCAGGAGTAGACATGTCTTTAGTTAAAGAATTCTTATTAATTAATTAATATTAATTGTCATATTCGGTAAATTTATGATGTTTTGAAGACTATCTATGTAAAGTATATCTAAATTGTTAAATTTTGAATGCTCTTAGCTATTTCTATTTGAATATTGTAGATAGCACCTTAATTTAATTAGATCATAATCTAATGTAGCCAAGAGTTTATTATCTGGCCCTTAACGTGCATTGCTTAATCATCCTAAACAGTTTGTAATAGCAGTTATTATAAGAACAGGGTCTAAGCTCTGTATTCTTAAATGAATTGCACAGGCTCAATGCCTATCTAAGAGTAACAATATTAACTTCATTTTTTTATTAATATAAGAAATTTATACCAATGGAAACTTTAAACCTGTATCAATCTATAAATTCTGTTTCAGTGTAAAACTATACCTTCAATTTGTATCACTTATAAAGATTTCTACCAATGTAAAATTGTGGCTGTGCAGTGCTTTGTTTAAGATTAAATTTAATAGTCCAAGCCATAAATTTCCTTCCTGTCCAAAAGTTTGACCATTTCCAAATTATCCCTTATAATTATTTTATAGTTTATAAAATAAACATAACCAAACACTTAAACCCAAGGGATTAGGATGACGACTTTCCACAACCTGTTCCAGCTGAATAGGGATGAAGAAAAATTCTTTAAAGGAGTGGGGAAGGGTAGGAAAATTAGAACATTTGGTTAGACTTAAGAAAGCTAGCTTTAGCATTTGTTATTCAGTCTTTGTATGTTTAGCAGGCTCAGGGATTGACTAAAATTCTGACTGGGTCTGTCTGAAAGTCTAAATGAACCAAGTTCATTTGGTATCAGTAGCAATTTCTGAAGATGTTCTGGAAGCAAGTCTCTGGACATCATCAGGAAGCAGAGGGCTGGAACAGCAGCTCACTTCAGCATTCACAAGAATGAATCTTATTAAAGCTGTAATATATGAATTTTACAACAGAAATGTTAGTACTATTATGATATTCATATGGATTGTACAAGATTCACAGATCAGTTAAGGATGAATTATTTTTCCTTCTTTGATCAGGTAAAGAACAACTATCCTTTTATGAGTTTATTTGATCAATACCCATTTATAATAAATCTCCATTCATGGCATGTGAAGAATGGTACACTGAATCTGAAGCAATCAACATACAAGAAAATTTATTGTCTAATTTTAGCTGAAATTTGGTTAGAGACATTTTATGTTTAAAGACATAAAGTTGGGCTGTTCCCATGTTGAGGAATCAGCAGGTCAAGTTACCTGTCATGTTTGATTTTCTCAAATTTTTCTTTTCTGTAGCCAAGTTCTTAATGGGGACTTCCCCCATCACATCTGATCCACAGTACTCTGGACAGAGCCCAAACCCTTTTCTTCTCCAGTCAACTCAAATACAGAGCCTGTCTCCTAAAATAGAGTGTCCTTGGTCCGGTAACTGGAAATCATTAAAGGTATAGAATTAATTAAATTACTAGCTTGTCCTCTCTACCAGAGGATTTTTAAAGTCATAAATACCACCAAATTTATAATCTTCACTTTGGTAATTAAAACTATCCAAAACAATTAAAGTAATCTAAACAAACATTATCCGTTGAAATAGAGCTCCTCCACTATCTCTTGGGTATTTTGTTTTGTTTTGTTTTTTCACAATTAAATTTTAATAGTGATATCAAGGCCTAAGTTTCTATTGTTTGACATAGGTTGAGCTCCTTATCCCCTGCTTTTTGAGCTACAATTTAAGATCAAAAGCCTCAATTATTTATTCATCTATGTACACTTGAATCCTCCCTTTTATGGAGATTAATATCTCTGTAGGTACATATGTCCCCTTCTCTTTATGTAACTTAAATTAACATAAGCTTCTTTGTTGTACTCTTATAATTTTTTTGATATTTTCTTTATTTACATTTCAAATGTTATCACCTTTTTGGGTCCCCCCAGAAAACCCCTATCCCATCCCCCTTCCACCCAAATACACATTTCTACCTTCCCACCCTCAAATTCCCCTACACTGGGGAATCCATCAAGACTTCACTGGACCAAGGGCTTATCCTCCCACTGATGCCTGGCAGATCATCCTCTGCTACATATGTGGCTGGAGACATGGGTCCTCCATATGTACTCCTTGGTTGGTGGATTAGTCCCTGGGAGCTCTGGGGGGTCTGGTTGGTTGACATTGTTGTTCTTCCTATGGGGTAGAAACCCCTTCAGCTCCTTCAGTTCTTTCTCTAACTCCTTCATTGGGGACCTCTCACTCAGTCCAGTGGTTAACAGTGAGCACCTATCTCTGTATTTGTAAGACTCTGTCAGAGACAGCTATATCAGGCTCCTTTCAGCAAGCACTTCTTGGCATCCACAATTGTCACAGGATTTTCGTTGTTCAATTATGTTAGGGCAGCAGGAGGCCTATGATTGGGGGGGGGAGGAGAGGCAGAGCTAAGAGTTGCAGAAAGGGGGAGAGTCTCAGAATAGATGAAAGAAAGGAAGATGGCAGTGGACGTGAATCAGCATGACTATGACCAGCCACAGGCTGTTATGATAACATAAAGGTAGGATAATTTGTCTAATCTTGGTGGGCAGCTTTTATCATTATCAATTGATTCTGAAATTAGTGTGTTGGCTTTTTGTGTATTGAGAATTTATTGATATATAAATCTGATTGGTTAACTATAAACATTGGGTCTTGTTTTTATGGGTTACTGGATATTGTGTTATCTAACTGCTAGGATAGCAGATCTATTTGGTTATTGGAATGTAGGGAATCCAGTGGCACCCCACCGAGAAACAGCGTTGTGGCCCACCAGTGCTGGTACATATGGGGGAACATGCCAGTGCACCTTTTTAATATTTCCTGCAACACACAATAATGTCTGGGTTTGGTGACTGTATACAGGATAGATCTCCAGGTGGGACAGATTTTGGATGCCTTTCCTTCAGTCTCTGCTCTACATTTTGTTTCTGTATTTGTTCCTTTGAGTATTTTGTTCCCCTTTCTAAGAAGGACCAAAGCACCCACACTCTGGTCTTCCTTCTTCTTAAGTTTCATGTGGTCTGTGAGTTGTTTCTTGGGTATTCCAAGCTTTTGGGCTAATATCCACTTATCCATGAGTGCCTACCATGGGTGTTCTTTTGTTGATTTGGTTACCTCACTCAGGATATTTTCTAGTTCCATCCATTTGCCTAAGAATTTCAAGAATTCATTGATTTAATAGCTGAGTAGTGCTCCATTATGTAAATGTACTACATTTTCTGTATCCATTCCTCTGTTGAAAGACATCTGGTTTCCTTCCAGCTTCTGGCTATTACAAATAAGACTGCTATGAATAAAGTGGAGCATGTGTACATGTTATATGTAGGAGAACCTTTTCGGTATATGCCCAGGAGTGATATACCTGAGTCCTCAGGCAATATTATGTCCAATTTTCTGAGGAAACTCCAGACTGATTTCCAAAGTGGTTGTACCAACTTGTAATCCCATCAGTAATGGAGAAGTGTCCCTCTTTCTCCACATCCTTGCCAGCATCTGCTGTCACCTGAGTTTTTTAACTTAGCCATTCTAACTGGTGTGAGGTAGAATCTCAGGGTCATTTTGTAGGCACATTATGTACATGGCCTATAAAGAATTTTGATGCATGCCAATGCAAACCTCCTATATTTCTGGAACATAGTTTAATCTTACTCAGGTTAATATTTTTTATTGATTATTTTATTTATTTATATTACAAAAGTTATTCCCTTTCCCAGTTTCACCTCTGCAAACCCCCTATCCCATACTCCTCCTCCCCTGCTTCTATGAGAGTCCTCTCCCACCCACCTTCCCACCTCCACCTCTCCACACTTGTATTCCCCTATATTGGGGCATTGAGCCTCCATAGGACTGAGGGTCTCCAATCCCATTGATGCCAGATAAGACAATCTTCTGGTACTCATGCAGCTAGAGCCATGGGTCCCTCCATGTGTACTCTTTGGTTGATGGTTTAGTCCCTGGGAACTCTGGGGGGGGGTCTGGTTGATTGATATTGTTGTACTTCCTATGGAGTAGCAAACTCCTTCAGCTCCTTCAGTCTTTTTTCTAACTCCTCCACTGGGGACACTGCACTCAGTCCAATGATTTTCTGTGAGCATCTGCCTCTGTATCTGTAAGGCTCTGGCAGAGCCTCTTAGGAGACTGCTATATCAGGATCTTTTCAGCAAGCACTTCTTGGCATACAAAATAGTGTCTGAGTTTGGTGAGTGTATGTGGGATGGAGGGATGCATCCCCAGGTGAGGCTGTCTCTGGATGGCCTTTTCTTCATTATCTGCTCTACATATTTTCTCCATATTTGCTCCAGTGAATATTTTGTTCCTTTTTCTAAGTAGGACAAAAGCACCCACACATTGGGCTTCCTATATCATCCTGAGTGAGGTAACACAATCACAAAAGAACCCACATCGTATGCACTCACTAATAGGTGGATATTAGCTCCAAACCTTGAAATACCCAAGATACAATTCACAGACCACAAATAAGCTTCTCTATATGTTGAGATAAGTTTTGTGCATTTATCCCTTGCCCTTTGATCTATAATTTAAGATCAAAAGCCTCAATTATTTATTCATCTATGTATTTAATTAAATTCCCTTATTCTTACTGTATAAGCTTATTTCCAGACTTTTTTTTTTTTTTTCATACCAGGCTGAGTCATCCCAGAATCTCATATAGACCATGTTTAAAGATCTTGAGAAGTGCCCTGGCATAGACATTTTAAATTTTCTTTTAATGCATTTTTCTCATTCTTTCTGTTTTCCTTCCTTGCCTTTATTTCCTATGTAGGATATCAAAGGCCTGGATTTCTTTATCCTATGCATACTTAAGAATATTTAAATAATTATCATTATACTCCCTTATACCCTTAAAAACAAATAAAATTTTATTTATCTCTATTCTTTGATTATTTGCTTGTAAGAAGCAGGCAGTGTCTACCAAGGACTCTCTCTTTTGACCTTAGAGCAGCTTGTCTCTGCAGAGCAGGGGTTCTCAACACCTCCCTGCTCAAGCTCTCTGAGGCAGCTAGAAATCTTTTAGAATGACCAGTAATTAGGGAACCATGTGATGTGGCTCTGCTAACTCACTGAGAAACCAATTTTCCTCTTCTCTTAATCTTACCTCACAGGGCATGTGTATTACACCCGAGAATATCTAAATAACTTTTAATAGTGAGTTCTTGCCTATCATGTGGAGTGCTATCTGTAGTGGCAAATAGTTAATTGCTCTGGCTCTGGCAAGTCATGTGAATTTCCTCTGCATCTGTGCAAGTGCCCTGGATTGGTGAATGAAAGACACACATGCCAGATAATTTTGATATGCCTTGACTAGCTCAATGGTTAAGCAGTTCTAAACCTCCCCAAGGCTAACACACACTCCCCTTGGGTATTCCCAGTTAACATCTTTTAAAATCTGTATTTCATCTCTGTTACGCCAGACATTATTGGGGGAATTGCCCCTAGGGCCACATTCGCAGATTCTTACCTCTTGGCAAACCTTTAAGTCTGTCCTCTTTGCTACCCACCATCATGACGATTTGGTTTGTTCTTCTCCCACTCAGTTGCTTGTCATTACAATCTAAATAAACGTCCTGCCCCCCTGCTCAGCCATTGGCTGTATGGCTGTTCTTTATTACCAAAGTCAGCTGCGGGGAAGGACCCTCAGCATCTGGAAGCGCTGCTTTGCTGCTTTGGGGAGCTGAATTAAGACAAAGCATTAGAACTACTTAATCCCCAACATATCTTAGTGTTTGGCTTCTGACCCTGGAACAAGGGAATGAGGTGCATATTTTACATATGAGAGCAGACCTGGTCTTCAGGTTTTCCCAGCTTCCCTCAGTTCTTAACTGGCATACCCTGTCCCCAACCCTGAACTTTCCAGCCCAGGTGCTGGGCTGCCCTTCTCCTAAAGGCTCTTCCCTATATAATTCAGATATTTGGGGCATGCCACCACACCACACCCCCAGTCATATTCTTCTTTTCCTTCTCTTTCTTCTCTCTTTGTGAGTTCTTTCTCTCCACCATCCTGCCTTTCTCCAGATTGTAACTTCCCTGGACTTCCCTTGGGACCAGTGAACATGCTGCAGGGCAGCTTCCCAATAAACCTGCCTATATATAATCTAATCTTGCTTGAGTTCGCTCATTAAACTTGTGACAGTGAAATAACTTTCCAGATAATACTGAATCCAGGAGCAGTTGAGTCTGCAGCCTAATGGCCCAGGTCTTTCCTTGCCACAGAGGACCGTTCCTCTTCCTCTATCCTTTTCCACTGGTAGCATCATTTCTTTGGACTCTGTGAGTACCCATCTCTGCCTACTGCCTATTAGGGTCCAGGACCCTCATAGCTTTTTCTGCTAAGTCGTGGCAGTTCCAGAGCCATCCAAACAAAGACCAGGTTTTTGTTTTGGCAGAACCTTTGATTCAGACATTTAATCTGAGGTTATCACCGAATATAAACTGTTCAATGATAGACTATCGAATGGGGTGACATTTCTACAGTCTCAGGAACTTTAGCAAACACCAGGAAGATGTTTGCCACAGGATCTAAAACAAAATATTTCTAAATTGATCTGAATTTCTGTTTTCCCGATTTTTGGGCACTGTGCTCTCACCCTTCCGCCTCTTTTGTCACCTCAACCTTCAATGACTGTCCCAACAACCTACTGTCTGAACCTCCAGAGGTACAGGAGCAAACAAGGCTCCAGGTGCTGCCTAGAACCACCCCACCCCACCTCCATCCTCTGCATGTATGGTGGTGGCAGCAGAAGTAGTAGCAACAGCAATAACAACAACAACAACAACAACAACAGTGGTGACTGATAATTTTAAATTGACTGCCATGCCTGTTTAACTACAACCTGGAGAGCAGTGGTAAACACTTATATGATGCACAGTACTGCCATCTTAACTTTGTGACAAAGAGGAGCTATGGCTTCACTGCCATCTTGGGAGAATGCCAAGGAACGAAGATGAGAGTGGATGGGTGGGTAGGGGAATATCCCCATAGTGACAGGGGAGTGGGAGGGAATGGGGAGGTTCCAAAGAGGAGATCTGGAAAGGGGGAAACATTTGAAATGTAAATAAAGTATGAAAAAAAAAAGAGCAGTCAAATAACTGACATCCTTGTTTTTTACTGAGAAAAGTCATAACTTTGCTGAAACTCCAATTTATCCTGTTTCTTTCTCCTGCCACCAGCTTCCTAGACTTAGAAGTTACCTTTGGGATTTCTAGACACTAAATTTATTTAATAAGTTGTCATACCACACCTCCATGTGTTCATGCTAAAAAATAAAAATAAGATGTGTTTCATAAAGTGTAAGTGTCAAGCTTAAGCCTAGAGTGGGTAACTAGGATCAATCTAAGTTTGTCTACTCAAATACACTGTAGATAGATAGATAGATGGTCCTCAACCCCCATACATGAATTGGTAATAACAGCTTTTAGTCTTTAACACCTGACCCAAAAGAGGTGCCTTAGGAGCTGCCCTTAGGACAACAGCATTCCTACAGAGGGAACAAAGGAGCTCTGCCACACCCTGTACTGCCAGTGTCTAGCCAAAGTCAACTCTATCAGGGACCTGTTTCAAACGTGGCCAAGACAGACATTGGTCTCACTGCTACCTCAATCCATGGTAACCTTCAAACCATGCTTTGACTGCCAGCAGCCTGGCCACTGAAACTCACAATGTCCCCATTCAGTTTTGCCCTATATCCCTAGCAGCTGAAGTCTAGCCTTATCAGCACAGGCACCATAAACATCTCATAGGTCATTCCAGCCTTTGAGCTCTTTGGTCTGACAGAGGACTGATAGCTCCTAGACTCAGTGATGACCTTTGTTGAGCCCAGGGTAGTGGGTTAAGTCCAGATCATTCCTGATAGACATGGGGGCTACCTATTCTGTCTTAACCTCACACTAAGGTCCCACAGTCCCATGACAAATTTCTGTCATGGGGGTTGATGAAAACCTCTCTAATGAAAAAAATAACTTTTACAGTTCTTTTACATAAACAAACTCACTTTATAATGACTATTCCCAGTGAGCAACTACCTGTGTGTCTCATGGCTAATCATCACATTTTAAAAGTTGTAAAATGTAAAGTTTATGTAAGATCTGAGGATATGAAAGCTTCTAAGAAACTGTTTGAAAGTCTAGAAAGGAGTTTTGAAGTTGCTAAATGCAAGTTATGAAGAATTTATCTTATTGTAAGCTTCTAGGAATCCACTCGAATCGACCTCCCACTGTCAAATGGATTCCAGATGAATACCTTCAATCAATAGCTTCTTTCTCTCCCACCTGCCTATTCTTGGGGGTGGGATCTATCTCCCTTTTCCTGGTCCTGTAAGCCCCCATCCCTCCTACTACTACCAAGACTATGGGCCTAAGAGTTTCAAGTGTACACCAAAGAAACAGTTTTTTCTTCCTAAACTCATTAACTTTATCTTCTGTCCCTATTATCCAGGTGTTCCCTCAGAACCTACATCCAGGAAATGTCCAAAACAGTTATCCACTGGTGCTCTGGCCCAGCCTTACAAACTGCTTCAACTGGTCCTACACTTTCCTACTGCAAGATGCTCCCACAACCTGGACAGCAGTGAAAAAACAAAACAACAAACAAACAAACAAACAAAAAGCCCTTTTCCCAGACTTGGCCAACATTCCAGCTTTTTTCCCATACCTCATAACTGTGCCCCAATACCAGCAGGAAGTAATCATAGATGATTATATCACCCACTCTGATTTTTTTTATGCATTAGCTTTTCTATGTAATACCCTTGTGGTAACATTAAAAACCAGTAGCCTAAAATCAATGAAAACCAGAAGTTGCCAGTCCACAAAGGAAGCAGGAATACAGGGCATATATGTCAAGCACCACTACCAGATGTAAATAGATTTTAATAAACTCTATTAGTTATTAACATCACTGGGCCAGATCCCAATAATCAAGACAGGGACTTATAGCCTTTTTAAACTAGTTTTAGCAAAGTTACTGGGGAATGTTCCCTAATCGATTTTTCTCTACACTAAACTGGTTAATTCCCCAGCTGTGTATCCCTGAATGTATTTGTTTGAGTTTCACATGGGTTATTTCCAAACTAGTTCCCATCACTTACCACCCCACAGCAATGATATCAAATTAAGGGTGGGAGTAGAGCTCTTATGATCCAATCACCCTCTAATTCTGCTGCACTGAAACCTAAGCATTCAACACTTAGGCCTTTGGGGAGACAATTCATTATGGAACCATAGTAATTTCTTATTAATTGCATGGTGATTCAGGAAAACAATGAGACTGAAATATCTTTTTATTGCTCCCAAATCAATAAAATCTAAAATAAAAACAAAAATGAATGCATGCTACAAAGAAATGAAGAAACTCACATAGACTAAATGTGTGATGATTTACAAAAATAATTGAACACTGAAGCTAAGCAAATATATGCATAGCAAGGGGGACTTTTGTTTACAGGCAGACACTATTGTAAGATTAAAAAAAAAATAAAAAAAAAACAACCAAGTAAGCATAAGAGATGCAGAGTTAGAGTTAGATAAATAAAATTTAGCAACATCTAAGAGTAGAGTGTTTAAAACAAAATTAACAATGAATGCAAAAAGCAAAAGAGACAATTTTATGAGCAATAAGGATATTTGCATAGTGTTATATTATGTTTCTTTAAAATGTTCTTTTAGTGGACAAAGAATTATAAACTTCACTATGAAAAACTATGTAAGGTACTCTTTCTTGTGGCAACCAAACACCAGACAATATTTACCTTAAGAGAAAATGATATACTTTGCTCAAAGTTCAAAAATATAGAGTCTGTCATGGTAATGAAGATTTGGTGGCAGAAAGAAGAGAGGTAAGTGGTCACTCGCATCTACAGTCATGTAGCAGAGAGGGATTAATGATAATTCTTAGCTTATCATTTAATCCTTTTTATGTGCCCCAAGAGAGCCTATAAAATGATGTTACCCAGAGTTAATACAGTTAAGGTAGGTTTTTCGATCACAAATATAAACTAAGTAATACCTCATAGATTTGCCCAAATATTATTTCTATGATTATTCAATGTCCCATCAAGGTGACAATAAACACTAACCACCACATAACCTCTACTTTTATTCCAAAATCAAAATTGATATCATCAATAGGGGAAGGGGGATAACATGTGCCCCCAGAAATAATAAGAAGTATACATTGTCTATAGTCTGTAAATGCATGACCTAATTTAAAAATAAAGCATTAAGCAATTCTAAAATTATATCTTTATAGACTTATACAATGCACTTTGATCATATACATCCATATCTCTCTATCTTCTCTTCCTACCTCTCCCCTATTAGACTTCTTTTTTTTTTTTTTTGAGAAAATTTTATCTCCAATTTGATATCATACATATATCCATTGGTTTATGTTCTAGAATTCAGAATGAGAGAAAAGATGTGACACTAAGCATGTATTAATTTGCTTTAACATAACGATATCCAATTTTATTCATTTTACTAGAAATAACATAGTTTCACTCCTTTCTGTAACTGAATAAAATTCCATTGTGCATATAGTTTACATTAAATAGCTACTCCTGTTTTGGCAGACAACTAGACTGGTTCCATAACTGACCCAATATGAGCGGTGCTTTAGTAAATATCCATGTGCATCAGTAAACAACCAAATATATATAATTTTCATATTACATTTATATAAATATATATAGTATAGATTTTGCTAACCCAATTTCTAACTCTTCTATTAGAGCTGTATTGGCTACTTACAAATCTTACTGATAATCATGAATCGCTATTACCAGAACAATCAAATCTCCTTAGGCATCCAACACTGGCAGCCTCTCTCAATTGCTGTCTATCCAAATATGTTCTTCTGTTTGTATTGGTTCCTAAGTTTTTATGTCCCAGTTCCTTCCCTATTAGATATTTTCTGCTAATATGTACATTTATTCAATAAGATAGACATATATCAATACTTAAAATATAAGATACTTGTTCACAGAAAAAGTGAATAGGAGACATTTTGATAATAGATCTAAATGGTAAAAACAAAACCGTGCATAGTTCCAAAGTAGTTCTCATTTAATTAGACATTCAGGAAATAGACTATAATGAACATAACATTTGATCTTGGTTTTGAGTGATAAATGTTTTTTACTAACGGGATTGCTGGAGACAAGCAAAAGCACATTTTGTGAGGTTTAAAGCTCGCGGAAAAGACAATAGGCAAACCTCTTAGATAATGCTAACTTACAAAACAAACTTAAATATTTACTCTTCATTAAATAATAATTGTTATTCATTAAATAATTATTAAGTATAATTATTTAAAGAGAATGAGAAATACATTATAAAAGTAAAATCTGAAAGTCTGGAAAGTGCCACAAACATCAAAAAAGTATTTTAAAAAACAGTATTTTATTAGTTTATACCTAACATACCATAAAATATAATGTGCTAGATATTTTTCTTAATAGATATTCTTTAATCATTATGTGACAATGATTTTTGTAATATTCATATGAAAAAGAGGAAATATATTGGGGTTTTCTATTGATATGGTTCTTGTAAATTTATTTGCCATTATTCATATTACAGAAAGCTTGTTTTTTTTTCTTTATTGAATTTAAATTTATGTTTTATCTATTCACTTTATACTCTGCTGACTGCCCCCCTCCTTATCAACCCCTCCCACAATCCTTACTCCATCCCCCATCCCCTTTTTCTTCAGGCAGATGTCCCCCATTGGGTTTGTCCCAACTCTGGCACTTCAAGTCTCTGAGATGCTAGAAGCTTCCTCTCACAGAGGCCAGACAAGGCAGCCCATCCAGAAGAACGTATCGCAAATACAGGTAACAGCTTTTGGGATAGTCCCTGCTCTAGGTTTTCAGGACATACATGAAGACCAAGCTGCACATCTGTTACATATGTGCAGGGGGACATGGTCCAGCCTGTGTATGTTCTTTGGTTGGTGGTTCAGTCTATGAAAGCCACAAGGGTCTGGGTTAGTTAAATGTGTTGCTCTTCCTATGGAGTTTGTATTCCCTTCTGGGCCTGAAATCCTTCCTCCTATTCTTCCATAAGAGTTCCCAAGCTCCAACCACTGTTTGGGTGTGGGTGTCTGTATCTGTTTGAGTCAGCTGCTGGGTGGAGCCTCTCAGAGGAAAACTTGCTCCTGTCTACAAGCATAAAAATATCATTCATAGTGTCAGGGATTGGTGATTGCTCATGGCATTGGTCTCAATTTGGTCTGGTTATTAGTTGGCCATTCCCTCAGCCTCTGCCCCATTCCCTTTCCCTGCATTTCTTATAGACATGATAAATTTTGGGTCGAATGTTTTTTGGGTGGGTTGTTGTCTCTAGCCCTCTCCTGGGGTTCCTGCCTGGCTACAAGAGGTGGCCTCTTTAGGTTCCATATCCCCAGTGTTGTGTGTCACAGCTCAGGGCACTCCCATAATTCTTGGGAATTCATAATTCTTGGGTGCCTCCTGTATCCCAGGTCTCTCTCACTTCCTGGATATGCTTCCTACTTCCTCACCTCCATCAGTTCCAGATTTCCATTCATTTCCACGGCCATCTAGCCATATCTCCTATCCTTCTCCCTCCAGTTCCTCCCTCTATTGCAGGAAATATTAAAAAGAAAGAATATATCATGTTCCTGCACTATTCCCTGGTTCTCTCATCCCTGGCGGACTGGCTAGACATGCACTGGTAAGCAATGGCCAACCTGCTTTTATCTAGTGAAGCTCTGACTCAGAGTTCCACTATCTCTCCACCCAGCTCACTAGGTTCCCACTGGCGGGTCACTACCATGCCAGCTCCATGCTTCAATACCCACATCTCCTCTGTGGTACACATCAGGCAAACCCACATTTTGCCACTGTACCTTTCTCTCCGGAACCCAGATGAGCTGCTGTGTGAAGGAAAACACAACACAAACGTAGCTCTGAAACAATAGTAACTCAATCTCTGGGCACAACAACTAAAACCTAATCTTGTAAGACTTACCAAAATCTGATTCCTTTGGTGGCGTATCCTTGCAGATCCACCATGATACCAGGAGACTCTAGGAGCTACATCTTACCTATCTGCTGTCCCATACCAAAAGGACCCTCTCTCTCCTCCTCCTCCTCTCTTCTACCCTCCAATCCAGAAGTCCCTCCTACACACCCACTGATTAGCTCCTTTATTCATTAGGGGATTGGTTCACAAGAAGTCACAGGTGTAACTTCCTTGTCTGAAGCTCCTCCCAGGAGAGCAGAAGTAGCAGAATACAAACAGCCCCAGGGCTATCCACAAAATCCCTCCATCTGCCCCTTATGACTATTTTCCACACACACACACACACCCATCCAAAGTAAGATTCCAGCTTCCTTGCTTGGGCCTTCTTTCTTGTTTGGCTTATTTTGTTTCTCTATGGCATGTAACGTGCTAACTGCATTTGATGGCTAATATCTAATATCCACTTATAAATGAGTATATACCATGAATGTCCTTTTGGACTAGGATATATATATATATATATATATATATATATATATATATATATTCAAAATTCATGATGTCTGTGATTTTAATAGCTAGATAGTATTCCATTGTGTAGATGTACCACATTTTCATTATCTATTCTTCAGGTGAGGGACATTCAGATTGTTTTCAGTTTCTGGCTATTATGAATAAAGCTCCTATGAACATAGTTGAGCAAGTGTCTTTGTGAGATGTTAAGAGGCTGACTCAGACAGATACAGACAACCATACCCAAACAAAGGACAGAACTTGAGGACTTCTATGGAAGAATAGGAGGAAGGATTGCAGGCCCAGAAGGGAATAGGAGCTCCACAGGAAAACCAACAGAGTTAACTAATCCAGACTGAACTACCAACCAAAGAACCATATACAGACTAGACCTAGGCCTCCTTGCACATACGTAGCAGATGCGCAGTTTGGTCTTCATGTGTGTCTTAAGCAATTGAAACATGGGCTATCTCAAAAGCTGCTGCCTGCATAAGAGATATGTTCTGCTAGCTGTGCTGCCTTATCTGACTTCAGTGTGAGAGGAAGCTTCTAGCCTCTCAGAAACTTGAAGTGCCAGGTTGGGAGCATACCCATTGGAGGATATCTGCTCAGAGGAAAATGAATAGGGGATGGAGTAATAATTTTGGTAGGGGAGACCAGGATAAGAGCAGTGAGTGAGATGTATAAAATGAATAAGTTAAAAAAATAGATTAAAGATGGGAATTTATGAATTACAATGTCATTTGACCCCATAAACAAGTATTATAACTTTTCACCAATTAAAACTTTTAGTAAATGTTTAAAACATACAAAGTTGCCAAGTTCTATTTTATGTACATTCATCATTGGAAAATGTGAAACTTATGCAACAATCAGACAACTGAAGACTTGTTTTAACTAAGTATTAATGCATGTGAAATCCCCATGCAATAAGAGAGAAATCATGCCTGGTATTGGAAACCTAGCCCAGGGCTTACGAAGTCACAAATCTTGGAAAAGAACTATTACCACTTTTCCAAATCAGATTAATAACTACTTATACTCTAAATATTTGCTTTTATGGGCACAGAAAAGTATACTCTTCATCCCTCATCAAAGAGTCTTCTCTTTGTAACAGATGGAGACTATTACTGACAACCATAACTCATCAAAATACCAAGTTATAGAGCCCAGTCCCAATAGAAATATCTACAAACCAACTTTAACACTTAAGGCTCAGGGAACACTGATGAAAAGCCAGAAGATTGGGTGTTTAGTATAAGATTGTGTCACCTAGGAAAGTCACAAGCTACATTCTTAAGGTCTCACCAACATAATTTCCTAAAAACGATCACAAGAAGTACAATAGACATACCAAAATCATCTAAGCAATGACCATGAGGCCTCATCTCTACACAAAGAACTGTAGGCAACAAACAATTTGCTGGAATCAGAAAAAGTAGTCATTTTCAGGAAAGAGCACACTAATAGGTTATTTAATATCAAATGTCCAGCCCTGATAACATACAGATAAGCAACATTAAGAGGACTAAATAGGAAGTATTTAGGAACAGAAATATGTAAAACATTTGCACATACACATGTAGCAATGATTAAATAAAAAAGAGGCCATGAGTTTGAAAGACAGCCAGGAGAAGATATTGAAAGTTTGGAAGGCTGTAAAGAAAAGGGGAAAATGATGTCATTGTATTATGATCTCAACAATAAAATAAAGAAAACAGAATAAAATAATTTACTGTATGAATAGGGATGACTGAGGGAATACCCTGGCTTCTGGCTGCAGAATCGAGAGCATGTACACACTAATATATGACCTCTAATGCTATTGTATGAAAAACCTGGTTTTCCTAGCAGTACAGAGGAGAGAAAATGGTTTTTCCAACTCATTTCTGTTCTGGGTCAGTTAAACAACTGCATTAACAATTGCACACCAAGTATTTACTCCCTAAAATCTAAATTAGTCATGTTAGAACCCGATTCATTCTTAGAGAATGTCCATAGAAATTTTAAATGTGTAAAAGAAAAGCAAGAGATAAGTACATAAGCAAACGTAAAATAGTTTACTGTCATAAAAATTAGAGAATTATATGATTAAAGGAACACATTTCTGACATTCTCTTAGGACTATGATGTATCCAGAACAGGGAGAGGCCTCGAGATCAAAGCTTCATTATGCTTTTGGCAACCACATCCTGGATTCAATGCATTTCCAGGAAAAAAGAAATAGGCAGCTTCAACCTGAACCTTTTATTTGAATCTAATGGCCCATCTGACAAATTATCAGATTTGTCTACCAGTTGTTCTAGCAGTTGCACTGAGGCATAAATTCAGAACAAAGAGGCATCTCAGATCTCTTACATCCACAACACCAATTCTGGAAGGTCAACTGCAGAAAGATTTTTGTGAAGATGGGAACATGTTTAGAATACCCTGACCCTGTAAGGGGTCAAAAACATTGAAAAAAAAATTAGGCCATTGAAGTTTCTCAAGTCAGAGATAGAATTTACAGGGCAAGAATGACTTTTGGTAAAATACAAAAAAGAATTGTCATGTAAATGAGGAATTAGACTTCCTACATTATTGTGAACTAAACAAAATCCTAATCAGGTTCAAAGTCTTTAAAAAGATGAATAAAATATGTCATTAAAAATGCTTAGATAATATGTTGAAATGATAATAATTTAGCACTTAGATTTAAACTACTTAATAACTTCACTGGTGTCTTTCCTGTTTAATTTTTCTGCAGAGATTTTCAAGCACATCTAAGTTGCAGGTATGAATTCCCTCTGACACTACTGAGTAGAACTGGCCTAACATTTTAGCCCCACTGAGATAATCCCTAAGCTGCTAAATCCATTACATTTTTTCCAAGAGCTGAGACACCAAAGCAATCTGCTATTTAGGCAGCTTTTACTTGAAATTTCTTCTCTTAAGTTAATGCTTCTACAATACCTGCTGCATTGATGTCACTCAGCATTTTCTTCAATAAAGAAAATGAGCTCCTATATTGTTAAAAGAATAGTCCAATAAAGACATATTACCTTCCTTTTGCTCAGTGGGAATATATGGATCATAATAGTGTGTCTGACAGTGGCAGATTTATATTGTGATTTTTTTTCTTACCACCTACTTAATGAAGTAAATTTCTATCTCAGAATCTTTAAATGTTAATGCTCTTATAGCTGTCTTCAAAGACCTATTTTGAACTAAATATGTTATTGATCAAAATACTCATTAAAATTCAATGCAAATATACATGCAAAGCAAGAAAACTTATTAAGGCATCTGGGCCATTTATTCTGCAATGTAAGCCCATTTTATGTTAATTTGTTAGTAAAAACATTTAAATTTTTGATTCCATAGAACTAGGGTCTTTACATTTCCCAGGATTTTATCCATCCTAATTACAAACATTTTTGGTAATTTATTGGTTAGGTTCTTAAGTATTTCCTGGTCCTGGATTTACACTTCTACTAGATTTGGGTAAATAAACTAAGAAAACAATGTCGTTCTCTTTGTGGACATTGTCAGTCTCTGAAGGAGTTTTGATCAGTTAGACAAATGTGAAATTATTACCTTTAAAACATTTGTGTGCAACCTGATGTCACCCCCTCTGCAATTTTTACCTGATAACCTACTGAAAACACCTTTCTATGGATATGAGATGGAAACAGAGAAACCCACTGAAAGTTGCTTGCAGTGATTACTAATCAGGACAAAGAAAGTAATGTTGTTAGCCATCAAGAGTACCCAGTAAATTCCTATTCCTTTTCTATATCCTTATCCTGAAGTTTGTCATTTAATCAAACTTTTTCTGAATTTTTAAATAAAGCGCTAGAAAATAGAAAAATATAACATACTGAGACTCAGGAACCAAATACAAAAAGTGTTAGTTCATTTTACAAAATGAAAACAATAACCAAAATATCTCAGTTAAGGTGAGCATGAGGGAAGGGGAGGTGTTGTACGAGGGGAAACTGAGATGTGGATGTAAAGTGAATTAATTAATTAATTAATTAATTAAAAATATATCTAAAAAATATATCATATTCAATTCATATATTTTTTCAGTATTTTTAATTATGATGATGTGATTATTCTTCTGATTACTGATTACATTTTCTCCCCTGCAACCTTCTCTCTTTAATTTCATAATTTCACAATGAATTTCACAATTCTTATATATTTAACTATTTTCAATTATGACTAAGTGATCACTCTTCTGATTACTGATTACATTTTCTCCCCTGCAAACATTTCTCTTTAAAATAATGTCACCAAACCATATTGGCCTACTTGACATGTCAAAGTAAAAGTCTAATTGAATCCTAGCCCCCAGCCATGAAGAAATGTCCTCACATAGATTTTGCTGGGTATCAGTCAAGTGACTTGGTTTCCAATGAGACTTAAAGAGAAAGATGTGAACTGCCTGCTCGTTCAACAGCTTCCTTTCCTACAGTTTTTACAATTTCTTACTTTGGGTATGGGATGTCAAAAAGCCCAGCAACTACTACAGGATCATTCAACTAGATCTTCTCTTGGCCCTACTCTCTTTCATTTTTATCTTGTGCCAGCTACACTAGCCTCTTTGTGCTCTTACACAATCAGGAAATCACCACAAAGGGCTTTCACTGTATAAAGGAATCACTGTATAAAGACTGTGATTCATTCTTCATCACAGTCTTTATACATTTGCTCAGCCATCACTTTTTCCAAAAAGCTTCACAGACACACCAGTCAAAACTAAAAATCCCTGCCAAGCTCTTCTTCCTTACCATTTTACTCCATCTTCCTGGATGCTACTTTCGCTATCAGTCAAGCTCCATGCTTCATGTACTTGCTTATTACTGTTTAGTTCCCTGAGTTAAATGTACAGTCCATAGTAGGGACATTGGGAACCTTCTTGTTGTCATGTTAAAAGCAACTATAAGCATGAGTGGTATGAAATGTCACAATTGTGTGAAAAAGAGCATTATAAATAAGTTTATTTCACTTTCTTGGAATATTTTAAGTATGAGTCATACACAGCTCATTATTTTAAATTCTGTATAGTGCTGGAATTTGATTTATACATATATGTCTACTTGTAACACTAAATGTTCAGCAGTCTAAATTTGTTTGAGTTGCTGTGTGTACCTGTTGTCCCAGGAAAACAATAATAAATGGTAGTAAATTCACATTTCTGATTAAAGCCTGCAAGTAAATATTATTTAAAATAAATGAAGAACTTACTTGATTTTTAATCAATGAAAACTGACATTTGTTGAAAAGACTTTCTGAATAATTATCCTACATTCTTATTACTAAAGAGGACTTAACAGAAAATCAAAACAAATGATATTAATTACATTGTATCCTCATTATATATTAATATGTTCAGAAACAAAATATTGAGTCTAATAGAGTCAGTGTAATATTTATATGTAGCTTTGTGATAGAACCCAGCTTAATTTTAGTGCATCCATTGTAGTATGTTTTCCTTCTGCTCTTGGGAACCATGAATTTGGTCTCATCTTAGGAGCACAGAAATTGGGGATTTATGATTGGGTTTCATATTAGCTTACCTAGAGTGTAAATGAATGTGACTTTCTTATGCCAAGAGGAGGCATGAGTTACCTTATTAAAGAGTCATAACCCACGGTCTATTCTCTTACTAATTGAAATAGTTTTGTATTGCTTGGTAATTTTACACTAAGCAAAAGAATGCCACCTTGTGGCTATGAACTGAGATCTACTATTATTTGTATGCATACTAAATAATGGAGCAGGTACAATTAGCAGCCTGTAATGAGAACAGCATAATTCCTTTGGTCTTCAACTCCAAGACTAAGCTAAAAAAAATTTATCTCTTTACACGTATGGACATCTTGAATTTCAGTCCTAAATTTGAATTATAAATGAGAAGCAGCAACCATTTTCCTAACTAAGTGTAAGATCTTTGTAAGTTGTGAAATTTTTTCAAGTGTCATTTTTCTTGTTCATTAAAAACATTATTAAAACAGGCATTTGACAAAAATAAAATAAGAACCTGAATATAAATTGTTGAGCACAGTTCCCACTATGCCCTATGGTCTCATTCAGTGTTAGTTCACACTGAATTAGTGTGATTATGGGTCCCTTTCATGGCCACACAAATGTAGTTTTGGAGTCTTCTAAATTTATTCTGACTCACCTATCCAATCCCTCATTCATGGTCTGCTGACCTATGAGCTCACTGCAAACACCAGCACAATGTAACCTAAACCAAAATCTTATTTAGGAACAAATGTAGAAAGCCTTAACCCATTGGAATATGAAAGCAAAACAATTGTGTCTCTCATTAGGGAAAGAAGAATCCAGTCAACACTGTCATCCATGAAAATACATTTGAATAACAGAATCATCACTCCAGAAATAGTTAAATATGCCAAGAACTATCCTAGATACCAAAGTCTAAGTAGTGAATCCAAACTGACACTTAGTGCTAGTTGAGAGTCAAAACTTGGCTAAAGTAGAAAGGAGTTAAAAGATGATCCAGTGCCTTCCTCCCCAGGAAGCTCTTTCCACTTTTAGCCAGCATTTCATGACCATTCATTTAATTACTTCATTTTAGGCTTTAGTTTCATCCTCCTCTCCAGTGTAACAAGAGATATTTTGAGCCTGGTCCCTTCCAGAACAGGAGCTTAGTGACTATTTCTTTCTCTGTTCTCAACATATATTGAAATGCTGCTTTTCCTGTTTTCTTAAGCTTCAAGTTGAGCTTGGCCTGCAAAGCTGCAACTCAGATGTCATATTATTTTAAGTTGTGCAGTTCTTCTGTGAATGCTCTTCTGTGGAGTCTCACTCCACATTCCAGCACTGACAAAAGTACTCACCTTTATACTGGATTCTTCAACACTGTCAAGTTTCCAGCAGATCTGTACCATAAGAATCCCTCCTTTCACCCACTTGTGATTACTAAACTGCATAGTGATTGTATCATAACAATGTGGTGTAAGCAAACTGTGATTGTTGTACCCCTATAGGCCCTGGAGATAAAAAGAACAAATGTGTCACTAAATGACCTTGTCATTGCAGGTTCCTTCTCAGGAACCCAGCAATTGTGGGTCTGGATGTTATGTCTAATTATCCTCAGAACATGGCATATATTCTGGGTTTATTGACTGTCAGATATATCATCATTATTTTTAAATGCCTAGCTAAGTCTACCTTGCCAGAGACAATCTCACAATCCTTCTTGTATTTGCCTTTCTATTTCAACTTTCAGATACTTGAGGTGAGGGTAGGGGTAGAGGGTGGCAGTGTTGGTGGATATTACAGTTTCTGTTAGAAAAATTAAAGTCCTTTTAATCTCTGCATATGCTAAGAAAGCCTTAGTTATTCCTATAATAATCTTAACTTATTATCAAAAGAGCATTTATCATATAGCTAATATGAGCATGTATGTGTGACAGAATGGAAGACAAATCCAGACTCAAGGGTCTGTCTGTTAGTTCATCTTAACAAATTTTGTACAGAATTTTTATTCTTTATTCTTGTTTAAGGGAGAGTGAGTACTAAAATGGGGAGAGCCATTTTCAGGCAACTGATAAAGTAAAACATGGCTATCACTAAAATAAAACATGCCAACGTTATCTTAACTTCATGGTACTGTAGCAGCATATTATAGACTAGGTTGTTTAAATTACAGAAATTTATTTCCTATAACTCTGAAGACTAAAACTCTGAAATCGATGAACCATGGGTCTGAATATCTGTTAAGGCCTTTATCCCAGCCTGCAAAAAGCTTGTACCATTAGATCTTTCCATAGCATGGAAAGGTGATGTTTTATATAAAGGCACTAATCCCACTGAGGAGAACTCCATCTTTATGGACTATTCACTGTTTTGCAGTCCAACTTTCAAATATCATCATTATATAGAAGTATTAGGCTTAACTATATTAATAGTAAGATACAATCATTGAAACTAAAACTGCATTATTAAGGACAATGAAAAGCATAAGAAATTATGGAATACAAAGATTGATCATTAGTGAAATGAAGATCACCATATTCCCACTATGCACACGGTTCTGCATTGTTAGTCTTCCTAAGTGACAGACATCACATCTTTATCCCTGAGCAAGTACACACCACCATCATTGCTTTTAAGAAGCATATAGTTTGACATAAAAATGAGCAAGAGACAGCAATTTTATCCCTATATTTCCAAGAGCTATGTCAGATCAAATTGCTAAAGGATTTAGGATCTCTTCAGAGTAGCACTGAGATCTGCAAAGAGGCTAGGGTCTATATCCTGAATAGGCAAAAACATCAGTGAAGGAGAGAAAGACCAAAGGCACTGAAAGGTGCAGTATGCCAAATAAGTCTAAAGTTCAGAGGGTCAAGAAATGCTTATAAAGATTTAAATAGAGAAGCAAATGATGAGGCAAAAGGAACATCCACTCCTATAACGGGGGCACACTCCATTCCTTCATAATTCATCTTTGTGAGAAAATTTGCAAAGAAAGTTGACCCAGATAGCAGGTAGTTAGATACCTTCTAACAATTAGTGCTTGTCTCTTGGGGTCATAGCAATGTTTGTACAGCCTCTTTCCAAGAGCACAGAAAGATTGTGTCTCGTTTTTATTATTAGCTTGCCCATGGACCAGTACAAAGCAAACATGCAACAAATTTCAGAAAACAAAATCTTAAGATAAAAAATTTGTATAATATCCCTGGCTTCACAAGTGGTTTTGACTAACAGGTAGCAAGGTTCAAACTGACTTAAAGTTTTCCCACTGAACACTTCAAAAGTGGTAGAAAGCTATACAAAACATTTTGTAAAATATTTCTTTATTATGTATACACTTTCTGTCTGCATATAAGTATGCAGGCCAGAGGAGGTCACCAGATCTCATTCTAGATGGTTGTGAGCCACCATGTGGTTGCTGGGAATTGAACTCAGGACTTCATAGAAGAGCAGCCAGTGCTCTTAACTTCTGAGCCATTTCTTCAGCCAGAAACAACATTATTAAAGATGCTGGAATACAAGCAATGAATGAGATGAAACACTGAGAGGCTGGAAATAATTAGGCAAATGCTTCCTGCTGAGGCTCCTTCATTGAGAGAGGCTTCTCAGGCAGGCTGAAGAGAATAACGATAAGGCAAATCCAGCACTACATTGAAGCAAGAAGAAGGACATTATAGAGTCTCTGAGAGCAAGAAGCTGAAGACTAAATAGTAGAGAAAGAGATATTCAGATTGAGCTCTACAGAGGGTGAAGCATCCAATCTATCTCTGTGAGGGTTCAGCCCAGATACATGCAGGAACTCCTGTAGGCAGAGAACTATTTGTGAGGACTAAAAGAAAAAGAAACAGAACCCTTAAAGGGTTAAAAACAAATCCCACTCTATCACTTCTACCCAACTAGAAATCCACTTTACCTATGAAGTTTTAGCAGAGCTATTCAGAAGATGCTTATATCTAAAAGCAGATAAAATTAACTCCAGATTAACTGCATTTCTGAAGTTAGCTAACAAAACTTGATACAATTTAAAGTGGTCTCAAGCAAAACTCGAAGTCTGTAGAAATAAAAGTCCACTTGATACCAGTATGATGATAATCATATTCTATTCAAAGTATTAGGTTCACCAACAATTCTTTAAAATGCAAGTCATAAAGACTAGGAAGATCCAAATAATCTGAATGGACATGTTAGATTTATCAACTAAGGTCACAAAACAGATTACAAACTTAAAAAAATAATGGGCCAGTGGGAAGGTGAACATGCTTGTCCCCCAGTCTGATCACTTGAGTTCCATCTTGAGGGCACACATGATAAGAAAGAAAATTGACTCCTAATTCACTCCAAATGTCCTTTCACCTCCTTAAGTATTATGTATACACACACACACACACACACACACACACACACACACACTAAATAAATAATAAATACATACATAAAATTTAAAAATATAAAAATCAAACAATTAGAATGCTAGAGACCTGGAATATTCAAACATAGGTTCTAGAGATGAAAACAGTTCCCTGGCAATCACCATAAAATTTTCAAAGTTGACCAGTAAATCTAATTAGAGCTATAAATAAAAAAAAATACAACCAAGTACATCTTTTTTTTTTTTTTAACTGAATGGGTAATGAGAAAAATACTGACCCTCAGAACGTTCTTAGCAGTTCCTCTTCCTTATGCCCCAAGTGTGTAGTGGGTCTGTAAGGAATAGCCAAATTGCATTCATGCCATAATGAGGTCACCAACTAAGACAGAGAGAGGGAGGAGAACAGGAAGAATTAGCTATTGAGGAAGGCAGACCTGGAGTAAAGATTATCTTCACATAAACCTTTACAAAACATTGTGAGCCTTTATGTACTTACCAGTGTCATCCAAAAGATGCTCCCAAGGCCAGAGAATACACAAAAAGAGCTCCCTGCACACAGATTTGAGCGTTAGTTCAGGGGGTTCTTTGTCCAATTTTTTCATAATTCTTCCTCTTAGGCTTTCACAGCTGGATTCTAGGGTTCCAAGGCTGGTTTATTGTATTGATCCTCTGTTTTAGTTATTGCATTTTCTCTTGGTATGTGCCATTTCTAAAGCTCAAAGGACTGACCAATACATTTTCCTTTTTCATATTTTCGCTTATAAAATAAAATTCTAGCTCAGCAGTGAAACTTTAGACATGACTACTCATCTACCTGAGATGCTTATTATTTTATTTTCACTGGCTTATTGTGATTTTATGTCTTCACTCTAAATAACAACTAAAGAACTCATAAATCAATGGTTTTCAACTTTCTGAATGTTGCAACCCTTTAGTACAATTCTTAATGTAGTAATCAACAATAGAATTGTTTTGTTGCTACTTCATTACAATAATTTTCCGTGTTATGAATAGTAATGTAAACCTCTGATATGCAAGATAGCTGATATGCAATCATTTCAGTGTCATGACCCACAGATTGAGAACTCACATGGTAAGCAAGCATACATGAGAACTTTTCAAATTTGCCCCTACTCTTAATTCCCCATAGAGTTAAATGTTGTTGTAACTAATGTTAGATACTTAGAATATGGTCTATTTTGTCTTTTTTTCACAATAGATATTTTAAGAAGTCAACATTATCAGAATAAAACACTACAAGTCATAAAATATAAAATGCTGTTCTAAGTCAGCTCAAAACTAGTTGGAGCAGAATTCAGCTCTGAAAGCACATAATCATCCCCCTATGTGTATTTCCAAACAATTCTTTTAGTATTTTAACCTTAGCTAATATTACCAGTGTGAAATCGGAAACCATACTCTAAAATATAAAGTTTGAAAAATTATTTTCCAATAGTGCTAGATCAGGCCTGCAATGTTTAGCAACATGATATCAGTCAATGAGCCAGGAAAATGAACATCTTAAAGTCTGAACACCTTAAAGCATCTAAAGTCTATTTCTGAAAAATAAATGAATTGAGTTTAAGAAATGCAAACAATACCTTAAATGGGTCTCTTTTTGTGTGTATGAAATAAGTATGAAGGAGTGGTAGTTTCCATCAACTATTATAGGACATATTTTGTTCTGACAGTAGATGTAGCCAAGAAAGACAACATCCAGGAAACCTCTTTATGACCTTATCATGGTCACCAAAATTGCTAAGGCAAAATAAATAGCTAAAGTGCTAAACTGTGGCTACATAGAAAAAAATGTTACCAAGGAAGACTACCACATCCATTTCAGGGTGTTTTGTCTTTTCTTTTTCTCTGGTTGGACAAGGGCTTGGTCAATAATGCAGGAAGCTTAAGCAGAGGCTCTAGTACTTGAAGACCAGAGTGCTGAGATATGGCTCCACTGACCAGACTCCAGAAAGGATAGAGCTAAGGATTAAAGAAAGAACTGAGCAGGAGTTACATCCTCTATGCTTAGCAAAGAAGATATAGTTTCAAGAAGCAGATGACGTTTGATTTCAACATCAGAGAAAGAAACACAGAGAGAGACAGAAACATACACAGAGAGAGAGAGAGAGACAGAGAGAGAGAGAGAAAGAGAGAGAGAGAGAGAGAGAGAGAGAGAGAGAGAGAGAAGGGAGGATAGAAAGACAGAGACAGAAGGGGGGGAGAGATACAGAGAGACAGAGAAGCCCTGAGACTGGAAATAGATCTATGAACAGCATGAAAGCTAAAGGTTCCTGGGGACATTCATTAACTGTTTCCCAAAATGACAAGAAACAACAATTGAGGAAAAATGGTTTTATGGTGGCTTCTAAACTGCTTTATCTGTGATTTCACTAGAAAGACATTGCCCCTCCAAACAAATTAGCACATATGCTCTTAAGGATTTAATGATTTTCATCTAACAAGGGAGCTCATTCCCTAAAGTACCTTCAGCTGACAGCACTTTATTGGCTGCCACATCTAGGGCAACTATTTCTCCTTTCTCATAAATATTTTGCTCTGCAAAAAGAAGGATTCCTTCTACACAGTCAAGAGGGATGAAAATGAAAGGAGAACAGGAGGAAAGGAGAAATATGGAAGAAAATACAGTAGTGTAGAAGGAGAAAGAGAAAACCACAGCCTAGAATATGTTTCTGGCTCTATTGATGCCTTTCTCCTAGGCTGGGATTTCTGGAAACTATAGCTTAAAAGAGAGGTTAACATTTTCCCTGTTGTTGCTACACAGCATCTTCAGACACTATTCACCATAGTGATACATTAATGAAGTGGTATGTACTGCTAGACCTCATCTTTCGTCCTTAGCACACAGAATGAAACCACTTTCATTGGCTCACAGCATATTTACAGCCCCTTTCTCCATGTGTATTCTCTTTTTCTGTCTAGCTCTTTCTTTGCTCTCTCCCCACCTCGATGATGAAGCTGAGGCTGGTTGTTACGACTGTCTCATCCTCTTGTCTTTATTCAGCAGCATGTTAAATCACTCCACTGCACAAATGAAACATTCATCAGAAAATATCACAAACCCCTGTTTTAGGCAGTCAAACCTATCCAATAGCTGGGCCTTGCAAAAGCCTTTCTGCAGGCAAGTTGTCTTGTTTGCAACAGGCAAAATAATGCTTTCAGACCCTTATAGAGTTTCTGTGATCAGTCTTTACATTGACTTTGAGAGTAAAGAGATAATTTACCCTTCATTGGCTTTGTCTTCCTAGGGCTCCCTTTCTTCTTAAACAATGAGAAATAAAAGCTGCATGTCCTTTAAGATGAGTAAGCAGAGGATGTGGATAGATCCTCTTCATGCCCCCTATTCTTTTTCTTTGCAGCATTTTTGGGTGTGCATATTGTGTACTCCTATACTTCTGGGGGACAGCCTCACTCTGGTCTCATGCTGCCCTCTATCTTTCTGTTTATTGCCAAAGATGCTGAGGGTTTTTCTTTTTTCTCATTATTTCTAATAAGCCAAAGAGTATATTAAATTTCTTATTTTAAAAAAGTGTTATTTTGAAGTCATGAAAGCAAAATCCAGTGTTGACCCTAAGTGGTTTTAAAATACATGCCCACAATGTATAGTAACATATTAGTTGGCGTCTTTAACCAACATTTAAAGATAATGTTTTTATTTTTAGTGTAACTTATTCTTCACATTAGAAAACAAAGGGTAAAGTTACTGCTAATAGAGGCAGCATTATAATTGGCTACTTGTGACAGTGGTTGAAACTCTTTCAAAAAACCTTGATAGACTGGGGATTGTAGTAAAACCTACCTAGAACCTGACCCTGCTTTGCCTCTAACTAAAAATGAAGCCATGTATGCCATTGTTCACTCAATTTATCTTGCTTGCTTCTCTATGAAACTATTTAGAAAGAAAACAGCCATACATATAAGCATAAATTACATAAAGAGCACCAAGCCAAATGGCCTCTTGATTGATAACCAAACCATTTGTGAGTCCTGTGACAGAGGGTGATCACACCCTCTTCTCTGCAAGGCCATAGCATAATAACTGGTGACTCCCAGAAAGTATGTAAAAAAGACTCCTATGTCAAGAATAGGTCTCACAGGGTGTGCTGGCTCATAATCAACAACTCTAAGCAAGCAAATTGAAAGTTCATGTAGCCTTTTGAGATGTCTATCCTATAAGAATCCATAATCCCATGGTCAATTTCAGCCTACCAACTTAATTTCATTGATGTAGAAATTAGGAAAAACATGAAAAGTTTAAAATGACAATCTTAACATTGTATGGAATAGAAAATATCTTAAATATACTAAATTATCTTGAGTAAAAGAAGGAAAGTTTAAGGGATCACACTGTCTGACATCAAAGAATTTTACTAAGCTATTACAATAAAATCAGCATGGTATCAACATAAAGATAGACGCATGCACCAGTGAAATAAAATACAGAGCCTAGAAAGAAACTCAAGTATTTAAAATCAATTATTTTCTAAAAGGAGTCAGAAAAACAATGTTTTGTCAACAATGTGACCTTGAATCTTGATCCTGATTTGCCTCTAAAACTGAAGCCAGGTACGCTATTGCCAAGGGCAATATTTTCAATTAATAGTATTCATGAAACTCAATGCCCACATACAGAAGTGTGAAATAGGAACCTTTTCTCAGATCATACATAAAATGTGTTCAAAGTTGGTAAAAGATAAAATATAACACCTGAAAAGGTGAAAAAACTAGAAGAAAACAAATACACAAGGGATGCTGCAGGAGATAAAATAAAAGTAGGCTAAAGGAATCACATAACTGTAGAGAAATTTTAATCCAATAACATGGCTGTGCTGGTAAGGAATCATACCAAAGATATGAACAAGTCAGAATATAGGCATTCCCTGGATTACAGTATGATCTAGCTAGAATACAGATTTTCCTTTAGATATATCATCAACAATAAAGGTAAATTTAGTTTGTAGAAGGAAGAAGCCATGTTTGAAAGTGACACCTAACGGAGGGGCAAAAAAAGTGATTAGTCAGAGTAAGATTACATAGAATGAGTCACAGAAAATATATCCCCAAATCTCAGGAGAACACATAGGAGAGAGAGGTTACTTATGGGCAGTGTAGAGTGAGTCATGCAGTGAGGGCATCTCAGTGAATACGTTTCAGTTGAGTTTATGAAATGCATGCAGTGGAGTTGAGTTCAGTTCATTGCAGTTGCAGTTTGGTGCAGTCAATGCAGTACAGTTTATGCAATTCAGAGTCAGTTTTTTCCCAGCACAAAAATTCACAGAGAAGTTGATTTGAATCAGTCAGCTTGGAGAAGAGATTGAACTAGAAGAGTTGAATTGAACCAGGCATCCAGAGTTCAGAAAGAACTAGAAAGGGTGAGCTTATTCAGCAGCAAGTGTCAAAGACAACAATTACTTTGGGTAAAAGAAGGTTACATTTACACATGCTGTATTGAAAAACAGTTAAGCAGAAAAAAATAATTCACAAAAAGAAAACTGAAAACAGCAGAAGAAACTTTCAAAAGTTCTTAACTGATCAGTGGCGGAAGACCTCTGCCTGGGCCACCAGGGCTCCATAGCCAAATAGCACTGGGAGAAAGCAAGCCTCCAGGAGTGTGGAAAAGCCCTTGAGAAGGTAAGAGGAACAACATTAATCAGTGGGACTCACCTAGAATCCTTGGGACACAGGGACTGAGGAATAGCCTGGAGGAAAGAGCCTTCCGGTTTCCATCTGTGGCAGGATATCTCTGCCTGGGCCACCAGGGCTCCATAGCCAAATAGTGCTGGCAGAAAGCTAGCCTCCCAGGAGTGTGGAAAAGCCAGTGAGAAGGGGTAAGAGGATCAATACTGCTCAGGGGGACTCATCCAGAATCCTAGGGACACAGGGACTGAGTAACAACCAACAGCCAGGGGAAGGAGCCTTTTGGTTCAATCCATGACTGGAGACCTCTGCCTGGGCCACCAGAGCACCATAGCCAAATAGGAAGGGAGAAAGCTAGACTCCAAGGAGTATGGGGAAGCCTGTCTGCTCAGAGGGACCCACCTGGAATACCCAGAACACAGGGACTGAGGAGTGGTCTTCTGGTTTCTTTCAGTGGCCAAGGAGCAGATCCTGTGACACAGGGCTCCATACTCAAATAGTGCCAGGAGAGAACTGGTATCCCAAGAGTGCTGTCATACTTTCAAGCACAGGCAACACCACCACTTCTGTTCAAATTTACGGGATCAAGAGGGACCCTTGCAGAGCTATCAGGACACAGGAACAAAGGGACAACTGGAGACTAGATCCTTCTAGTTTCTGCCTGAACCCCAGAGGTGACCCTGTACAACAGTTCTCCAAACCCAAATTCCTCTCAGAGATAACTGGTATTCAAGGTGTACTGACAGCTAAGCTTGAAGGAAAGACAAGCCACAGTCAGAGAGAGTAAGACCAGCTAACACCAGAGATAACCAGATGGTGAAAAGCAATGACAAGAACATAAGAAAAAGAAACCAAGGCTACTTGTCATCATCAGAACCCACCTCTCCCACCAGAGCAAGCTCCGGATACCTCAACAAATCAGAAAAGGAAGGCTCAGACTTAAAATCATATCTCATGAAGATAATAGAAGATTATAAGAAGGAAATAAATAACTCCCTTAAAGAAACACATGAGAACACAGGTAAACAACAAATAGCCCTTAAAGAGGAAACAGAAAAAAAACCTTTAAGAATAACAGAAAAACACAACCAAACAGGCAAGATTACAGAAAAACACATTCAAACAGGTGAATGAAATAAACAAAACCATCCAGGAAATAAAAACAGAAATAGAAACAATAAAGAAATCACAAAGGGAGACAACCCTGGAGTTAGAAAACCTAGGAAACAAATCAGGAGTCATAGATGCAAGCATTATCAACAGAATACAAGAGATAGAAGAGAGAATCTCAGGTGCAGAAGATACTATTGACATAACAGTCAAAGAAAATGCAAAATGGAAAAAGATCCTAACCCAAAACATCCAGGATATCCAGGATGCAATGAGAAGAAAGAACCTGGGGATAATAAGTATAAAAGAGAATGAAGATTCCCACCTTAAAAGACAAGTAAATATCTTACACAACATTATTGAGGAAAACTTCCATAACCTAAAGAAAGAGATGAACATAAATATACAAGAAGCCTACAGAACTCCAAATGAGTTGGACGAGAAAAGAAATTCCTCCTATCACATTATAGTCAAAACACCAAATACACAAAATAAGGAAAGAATATTAAAAGCAGTAAGGGAAACAGTCAAGTAATATATAAAGGCAAACCAATCAGAATTACACCAGACTTCTCACCAGAGACTATGAAAGCTAGAAGATCCTGAGCAGATCCCATACAGACATTAGGAGAACACAAATGTCAGCAAAACTCTCAATTATCATAGATGGGGGAACCAAAATGTTCTATGAAAAAGACAAATTTGTACAGCATGTTTCCACAAACCCAGCCCTACAAAGGATAATAGATGGAAAACACCAAATGAAGAAGGGAAACTACACTCAAGAAAAAGGAAGAAAGTAATGTTTCAACAAGCTCAACAGAAGATAGCCACACAAACATAAAAATAACACTGAAAATAACAGGAAGCAACAATCATTATTCCTTAATATAGCTTAACATCAATGGACTAAATTCCCCAATAAAAAGACATAGACTGAAAGACTGGATACAGAAACAGAACCCAGCATTTTGCTGCATCCAGGAAATGCACCTCCATGCTAAAGCCAAACACTATCTCAGAGTAAAGGGCTGGAAAACAATTTTCCAGGCAAATGGTCCCAAGAAACAGGTTGGAGTAGACATTCTAATATAGGATAAAATGGACTTTCGACCAAAAGTCATCAAATAAGAAAGGACACTTCATACATATCAAAGGAAAATCCTTCCAACAAGAACTCTCAAATCTGAACATCTATGTCCTGAAAGCAAGGGCACGTACATTCACAAAAGAAACTTTACAAAAGCTCAAAGCATACATTGCACATCACACAATAATAGTGGGAGACTTCAACACCCCACTATCCTCAATGGACAGATCTTGGAGACACAAACTAAACAGAGACACAGTGAAACTAACAGATGTTATGAACCAAATGGATTTAATAGATATCTATAAACATTTCATACTAAATCAAAAGAATACATATTCTTCTCAGCACTTCATGGTACCTTCTCCAAAATGATCATATAATTGGTCACTAAACAAACCTCAGCAGATATAAGAAGATGGAAATAATCCCATGCCTCCTATCAGATCACTATGGATTAAGGTTGGTCTTCAATGGCAACAACAACAACAACAGAAAGCCCACATAGAATGGAAGTTGAACAATGCTCTACTCAATGAGAACTTGGTCAAGGAAGAAGTAAAAAAGGAAATTAAAGACTTCCTAGAATGTAATGAAAATGAAAGCACAAGTTACCCCAATGCCTCCAAAAAGAAACTGAGGAGAGCATACACTAACAGCTTAATAGCACACCTGAAAGTTCTAGAACAAACAAAAGCTGATACACCCAAGAGGAGTAGACAGCAGGATGTAATCAAATTAAGGGCTGAAATCAACCAAGTAGAAACTAAAAGAACTATACAAAGAATCAACAAACCAGGAGCTGGTTCTTTGAGAAAATCAGCAAGATAGATAATCCCTTAGCCAGACTAACCCGAGGGCAAAGAGACAGTATCCAAATTAACAAAATTAAGAATGAAAAGGAAGATATAACAACAGGTTTTGAGAAAATTTAAAAAATTATCAGATCCTACTACAAAAGTCTATATGAAACAAAATTGGAAAATCTGGATGAAATGGACAAGTTTCTAGACAGATACCACATACCAAAGTTAAGTCAGGATTAGATAAACCATCTAAACAGGCTCATAAGCCCTAAAGAAATAGAAGCAGTCATTAAAAGTATCCTAACAAAAAAAGCCCAGGACCAGATGAGTTCAGTGCAGAAATCTATCAGATCTTCAAAGAAGACCTAATACTAGTACTCTTCAATCTATTCCACAAAATAGAAACAGAAGAAACATTACCCAATTCATTCTATGAGGCAACAGTTACACTGATCCCAAAACTTCACAAAGACTCAACAATAAAAGAAAACTTCAGACCAATGTTCCTTATGAATGTCTATGCAAAATTATGGAACAAAATCCTTGCAAACAAAATCCAAGAACACATCAAAACAATCATTCATCATGATCAAGTAGACTTCATCCCAGGGATGCAGGGATGGTTCAATACCTGGAAATCCGTCAATGTAATCTACTCCATAAACAAACTCAAAGAAAAAACCACATGGTCATTTCATTAGATGTTGAATAATCATTTGAAAATAAATTCAACATCCTTGCATGATAAAAGTTTTGGAAAGATCAGGAATTCAAGGAGCATACCTAAACATAGTAAAAGCAATGCACAGCAAACCAGTGGTCAACATCAAACTAAATGGAGAGAAACTTGAAGCAATTCCACTAAAATCAAGGACTAAACAAGGCTATCCTCTCTCTCCACCATCTATTCAATATAGTACTTGAAGTTTTACCTAGAGCAATTAGACAACAAAAGGAGGTCAAAAGGATACAAATTGGAAAGGATGAAATCAAAATATCACTATTTGCAGATGATATGATGGTATACTTAAGTGATCCAAAAAACTCCAACAAAGATCTGCTACAGCTGATAAACACCTTCAGCAAGGTGGCCAGATACAAAATTAACTCAAGCAAATCAGTAGCTTTCCTATACTGGAAGGATAAACAGGCTGATAAAGAAATGAGAGAAATGACACCCTTCACAATTGTCACAAACGATATAAAGTATCTTGTGACTCTAACCAAACCATTGAAAGATCTGTATGACAAGAACTTCAAGTCTCTGAAGAAAGAAATGGAAGAAGACCTCAGAAGATGGAAATATTTTCCATGCTCATGGATTTGCAGTATTAATATAGTTAAAATGGCCATCCTGTCAAAAGCAATCTACAGATTCAGTGCATTACTCATCAAAATTTCAACTTAATCCTTCATAGATTTAGAAGGAGCAATTCATATTCATGTGGAATATCAAAAAACTCAGGATAACAAAAAATATTCTCAACAATAAAAGAACTTCTGGGGAAATTAGCTTCCCTGACCCCAAGCTGTTCTACAGAGCAGAAGTGATAAAAAAAACTGCATGGAATTGGTACAGTGACAAGCAGGTAGATCAATGGAATAGAATTGAAGACCCAGAAATGAACCCACACACTTGTGGTCACTTGATCTTTGACAAAGGCGCTAAAACCACCCAGTGGAAAAAGACAGCATTTTCAACAAATAGTGTTTGTTCAACTGGCAGTCTACATGTAGAAGAATGTGCATTGATCCATCTCTATCTCCCTTTACAAAGGTCAAGTATACATGGATCAAGGACCTCCACATAAAACTAGATACACTGAATCTAATAGAAGAGAAAGTGGGGAAAGCTCTCGATCACATGGCCACAGGGGAAAAGTTCCTGAACAGAACACCAATGACTTATGCTCTAAGATCAAGAATTAACAAATGGGACCTCATGAAATTAAAATGCTTCTGTAAGGCAAAGGACACTGTAAATAGGGCAAAACAGCAACCAAGAGATTAGGAAAGGATCTTTACCAATCCTACATCTGATAGAGGGGTAATATCCAATGTATACAAAAAATTCAAGAAGTTATACTCTAGAGATCCAAATAACCCTATCCAAAAAAAAAAAAAAAAAAAAAAAAATGGGAGCAGAGCTAAATAGAGAATTTTCAACTGAGGAAACTCGATTGGCTGAGAAGTACCTAAAGAAATGTTCAACATCCTTAGTCATCAGGGAAATACAAATCAAAACAACCCTGAGATTCTACCTCATACCAGTCAGAATGGCTAAGATCAAAAACTCAGTTGATAGCAGATGTTGTTGAAGATGTGGAGAAAGAGAACACTCCTCCATTGCTGGTGGGATTGCAATCTGATACAACCTCTCTGGAAATCAGTTTGGCAGACCCTCAGAAAAATGAACATAATACTTCCTGAGAGCCCACCTACTCTAGTCCTCGGCATATACCCAGAAGATCCAGCATGTAATAAAGACACATGCTTCACAATGTGCACAGCAGCCATATTTATAATAGCCTGAAACTGGAAACAACCCAGATGTTCCTCAACAGAGGAATAGATACAGAAAATATGGTACATTTACACAATGGAATACTACTCAGCTATTAAAAAATATGACTTCATGAAATTCACAGACAAATGGATGGAACTTGAAAATATCATCCTGAGCGAGGTAAAGTAATCACAGAAGAATGAACACAGTATATACTTGCTGATAAGTGGTTATTAGCCCAAAAGTTCAGAATACCCAACAGTCACTTCACTGCAACCATTGGGCTGAGTGTGAGGTCCCAGAGGAGGAGTTGGAGAAGGAACTGAAGGAGCTGAAGGAGTTTGCAGCCCCATGGAGGGAGCAACAGTGTCAACTGGCCTGACCTCCTGATGCTCCTGGATACTGGATCACCATCCAAAGAATACACATGGAGGTACCCATAGTGCTGGCCACATATGTGGCAGAGGGGGGTCTTGTTAGCCCTCAGGGGGAGTAGAGGCCCTTGTGCCTGAGGGTGTTATGTGAATGTGTTATGTGTTATGTGTTGTGTGAGGGTGTTATGGGAATGCTAGGGAGGGAAGAAGAGAGTTGGTGGGTGTTTAGGTGGCGGAATACCCTCATAGAGGCATGGGGAGAGGGAGGAGATAGGAAGTTTCCAATGGAGAGATCTGGAAAGGGGGAACATTTGAAATGTAAATAAAGTATTAAAAAAGTGATTAACCATTTTGACAATGTGAAAAATACAATTTAAAATTACAGTGAGATACTCCATTTCACCTCTTAGAATGACTATTATCAGAAAGACAATAATGGCTGTAATTCACCAGAGTGTGCAATAAAGAGAAATCTTGCAGATTGTTGGTAGGAATCCAAGTTAATACAGACATGTAAAACAACAGTATAGAGGGTGTTAATAAAGTGAAAGAATAATTATTGTATGATCTATGAATCCCTATTTTCAGTATGTATCTTCAGAATTAAAATTAGCAAAACCAAGAATATACGCATTCCTGTCATTGTAGCATCATTCTCAGTGGTTAAGATATATAAACAATTTCAGTGTCCATCAACAAGAGAGTTGAGTTTTTAATATGGTATATATACACAGCAGAATATAAACTGTTTAAAAAGGAAATTCTGCCATTTATAGAATGAAGAATGAAACCAAAGTATATTAAACAAAGTACACCAGTCAGAGAGAGATAAATATTTCAATTCCTCTTCTAAGATTCAAGCATGCTCCCTGGCAACCTCCTTTTTATTTGGATTCTTTGGGTCTATGAATTTTAGGATAGCTATCCTGTACTTTTCATCTAATACCCACTTTATAAGTAAGTGAGTACACACCATGTGTATCTTTTTTTAGTCTATGATACCTCACTCAGGATGATATTTTCTAGTTTCATTCATTTGCCTGAAAATTTCATGAAGTCCTTGTTTTTAATAGCCAAATGTTATTTCATTTCAAAAATGAACCAGATTTTCTTTATCTATTCTTTGGTTGAAGGGTGTCTTCGTTGTTTTTTGAGCTGGCTTTCACAAATAAATCTGCTATGAACACAGTTGAGCAAATTTATTTGTAGTGTGTTGGAGGATGCTTGGGGCATATGCCCAGGAGTGGTATAGCTGGGTCTTAAAGAGAACCATTCCCAATTTTTGAGAAACAGTCAAATTGATTTCCAAGGTCATTGTACAAGTTTTCATTCTCATCAACAATGGAGGAATGTTCCCCTTGCTCCACATCCTCAACACCATGTGTTGTCACTTGAGTTTTTATCTTAGCCATTATGATTGGTGTGAGGTGGAATTTCAGGGTTGTTTTGATTTGCATTTCCCTGATGACTAATGACTCTGAACATTCCTTTAAGAGCTTTTCAGCCATTAGAGATTCTTCTGTTTTGAATTCTCTGTTTATCTCTGTACCCCATTTGTTAATTGGGTTATTCAGTTTTTCTGGAGGTAAACTTCTTGAGTTCTTTATGTATTTTTGATATTCACCCTCTGTTGAATGTAGGATTAGCAAAAAAAATTTTTCCCACTATGTAGGGTGCTAATTTATCTTATTGACTGCTTATCGACCTACAAAGGCCCTTCAGTTTCATGAGGTCCTATTTATCAGTTGTTGATCTTAGAGCCTGAGACATTGGAAATTTTCCCATATGCCAATGAGTTCAAGGCTCTTTTCCACTTTCTCTTCTATTAGATAAAGTGTATCTGGTTCTACCATAAGCTCATTGGTTCCCTTGTATTTGAGCTTTGTGCAAGATGGTAAATATGGATTGATTTTCATTCTCCTACACACATACCACCAGTTAAACCAACAATATTTATTGAAAATGCTTTCTTTTATCCACTGCATATTTTGGGCTTCTTTGTCAACAGTCAAGTGTCCATAAATATTTGGGTTTACTTCTGGGTCTTTGCTTCTATTCCATTTTTCAACCTCTCTTTCTTTGTACAAATGCCATGCAGTTTTTATCAATATTGCTTTGTAATATAGCTTGAGGTCAGGGATGGTGATTAGCCTGAAAATTCTTGTGTTGTTGAGAACTGTATTGACTATCCTGGGATTTTGTTTTTTTATATGAGGTTGAGAATTGCTCTTTCTATGTCTGTGAAGAATTGTGTTAGAATTTTAATGGGGATTACATTAAATGTGTAGATTTCTTTTGGTTAGATGGCTGTTTTCACTATGTTAATTCTACCAATCCATGAGCATACAAGATTTTTCCATCTTCTCTTCTGAGGTCTTCAATTTTCTTTTTTTCAGGGATTTGAAGTTCTTGTCATACAGATCTTTCACATGGTTTGTAAGAGTTACACAAAGCTATTTTATACTATTTTTGGCTATTGTGAGGGGAGTTGTTTCCTTAGCTTCTTTCCAGCCTGATTACCATTTGTATAAAGAAAGGCTACTGATTTGTTTGAGTTAATTTTATATCCTGCCACTTTGCTAAAGTTGTTAATCAACAGTAGTAGGTCTTTGGTGGAATTTTGGGGGTTGCTTATGTATATATCATATCATCTGCAATTTGTATGCCCTTGATCTCCTTTTGTTCTCTAATTGCTTTGGCTAGCACTTCAAGTTCTATATTGAATACATACGGAGAGAGGTGGGCAACCTTGACTTGTCCTGGATTTTAATGAGATTGCTTCTACGTTATCTCCATTTAACTTGAGGTTGGCTGTTGGTTTGCTACGCATTGCTCTTATTATGTTTTGGTATGTGTCATGAATTTCTGATACCTCCAAGACTTTTAACATGAAGGGGTGCTGTATTTTGTTGAAGGCTTTTTCAGTATCTAATAATATGCTCATGTTGGTTTTTCCTTGAATTGGATTATATGTTTATATGTTGATGGATTTTCATATATTGAACCATCCCTGCATACCTGGCATGAAGCCTACTCTATCGCAGTGAATGATAGCTTTGATGTGTTCATGGATTTGTTTTGCAAGCATTTTATTGAGTATTTTACATCCATATTCATAAGTGAGATTGATCTGAAATTATCTTCTTTGTTTAGGTCTTTGTGTGATTCAGGTATCAGGATAATTGTGGCTTCATAGAATGAATGAAGTAGTATTCCTTCTTTTTCTATTTTGTGGAATTGTTTGAGGAGTGTTGGTATTAACTTTTCTTCAAATGTCTAATAGAATTCTGCACTAAAACTGTCTGGTCCTGGACTTTTTTTGGTTGGGAGGTTATTGATGACTATTTCGATCTTTCTAGGAGGTATGGGACTGTTTACCTAATCTTACTTTAACTTTGGTTCCTGGTATCTATCTGTCTAGAAAGTCATCAATTTAATCTAGATTTTTTTCAGTTTTGTAGAGCATTGGCTTTTGTAGAAGGTTCTGATGATTTTTTGAATTTCCTTGGTTTTTGTTGTTATATCTCTCTTTTCATTCCTGATTTTACCCATTTGGATACTGTCTTTGTATCCTGTAGTTAGTTTGGCTAAAGGTTTATCTATCTTGTTGATTTTCTCAAAGAACCATCTCTTGGTTTTGTCAGTTCTTTGTATAGTTCTTTTCATTTCTACTTGGTTGATTTAAGCCCTTAATTTGATTATTTCCTGCCTTCTACTCCTCTTGGGTGTATTAGCTTCTTTTTCTTCTAGAGCTTTCAGGTGTGCTGTTAAGTTTTTATATAGGATCTCTCTAATTTCTTTATGAAGGAACTTAACACTATGAATTTTTCTCTTAACATTGATTTAATTGTGTACTGTAAGTTTGGGTATGATATGTTCTTATTTTCATTAAATTCTATAAAGTCTTTGATTTGTTTCTTTATTTCTTCCCTGCCATAGTATTATTAAGCAGAGTTTTTCAGTTTTTCTAATCCAATCTATTTGGTGTTATGTAGGTGTTGTGTACATTTATGACCATCTCTTTCTTTAGGTTAGGGCAGTTTTCTTCTATGGTTTTCTTGAAGATATTTTCTGGCCCATGGAGCTGGGATTTTTCACCATGCTCTATTATGATTATTCTTAGGTTGGATATTTTCATTGTGTCCTCACTTATATAGATATTTTGGGTAGGAACTTTTTACACTATGTGCTTTCTTTGACTGATGTGTCAATATCTTCTTGGTATCTTCTATGCTTGGTATTCTCTCTTCTATCTCTAGTATTCTGTTAGTGATGATTGAATCTGTAGCTTTTGATCTCTTTCCTAAGTTGTCCATCTCCAGTTTTGCCTTGCTTTGTGTTTTCTTTATTGTTTCTATTTCCAGTTTTAATTCTTGGGCCTTTTTGTTCACTTGCTTGATTGTGTTTTCATGTATTTCTTTAAGGGTTTTATTTATTTCTTCTTTAAGGGATTCTACCTGTTTGTCTGTGTTTTCTTGTATTTCTTTATGTGAGTTATTTATATCCTCCTTAAATACCTTTATTATCTTCATGAGATAAGATTTTAGGTCAGAATTTTCACTTTCTGGCATGTTAGGCTATCCAGGGCTTTCTGTGCAGGGATAACTGGGATCTTTTGATAACAAGTTGCATTGGGTACTGTTGCTTATACTTGTGTGCTTGTCTCTGGCCATCTGGTTATTTTTGGTGTTAACTGGCCTGGGTGTCTATGTTTGGAACTGTCCTCCTTGGAGTCATGTAGAGCTCATTGACCTGAGTTAGAGCCCGTTTTCTTGGAGGCAGTTAGTGCTAACTCTGGTTAGGGTTGGCCTCCTATGTCTCTGGTTAGAGCAGTCTTCCTGTGTCCCTGGTTATTTTGGACCTCCTGTGCCCTTATTTACTATGGACCTCCTGGAAATCTCACAGGCTATAGCTTTTGGGTGGGTATTAGGTGGCAGATCTGGCCCAGGAAGGGAAGTAGGCTGGAAGAAAGAGTTTTGGGGTAGAATGGGAAGGTGGCTTCTGAGTCAGCTGGGCCCCATGGTTGTCCCAGATGCCATGGGTATTTGGGCAAGATTATCACCTATATCTGGTTGCTATGGACCTCCTAAGAAGCATGCAGGCTGTACCATTTGGGCAAGTATAAGGCCACTGATCTGACCTGGGTAGGGAAGTGGGCTGGAAGGAAGAAAGAACTAATTTTTTAATTAAGATTTCAGAGAGAGTTTAGATTGAGATGCAGTCAGTCTTATCTATGTAGGAGATAGGACTTGCAAGGATGACATCCCTAAGGTTTTCCAGCTCTGCCAATGAGAGCTAAATGCTCATTCCAAAAGCTCCACTCAAACTCATTTTCGACTGTATTTTTCCTGTACAGCAATGTGTGGCTAGAAAGTGGCTAGAACTTGAAATCAAGTTGTCCTCTGATGTTGTTAAATTCTTACAATGCTGTGATTTAAGTGTTTGCTAAACACACTATGTCAAAAAGTCATTGACCTAACAGGAATGACATGCTTTAAACTGTTTCCCAGTCCCAAATATTATTTATATATTTACATAAATATAAGCTAGAGAGACAAGGTAAGCCTTTGCTGATAGCATCAACAATATCAGCAAATATGCTGGCATGTGCATTATGAATTAGCCAGATTCATTATTATTCCATGAGAAATTCAATAGATATGGCCCTGTAGACAACCTGAGCAAGTCATGATATCCATACGACTAAAAAGTCTCACAGTACTTATGGGAGTCTATGTGAAGAAATCTCAAGTCCGTGAAGAAGTACAGTCTCTAAAGAAAAAGACACAAAAAACATTAGTTCTTTCCTTTTCAAAGGTGCTTTACATTTCATGGACTGAAGAAGTAGTCATTATACCCATCACATAAGGTGAGGCATTATACTATTTGTCCTTTGAGGAAGGGAAATAAAAGATTCCCATGTAAGTTTATCTTCTGCATCCCTTATTACCTCTGCTCACCTCCCTCCAGGCTGTTAAGACTCTAGCTTTACTTTAATACCTCACTACCCCTTCTTTTTTAAATCCTCCCCTTCTCCAGTCTGCATTGTATGCATTGTGTTAGTTTTCTTTTTAAATAAATTGATAACGCAGAAAAAGAAGCCCTAGAATTCAGAAGCACCAGGTTTTAGTTGTTGGGACACCATATGGAATCCAAGCATCAACATTTTTGAAGTTTCCCAAAATCTTTTGATTCTCAGCTAAAGCTGAAAATTATTAATAACTAGCTGTTCACATATGATGTTGATTCCCAGCTTGAATGCCTGCTGGAAAGAAGCAGCTAACTCCTGCTCTTTTTTTCCAGAAGCTTTCTATAAAACTAACCATGTGGAAAAGCAGTCCTGGTTTAAGAATTTGGCCTCCACTGCAGGGCAATGTAAAAGTGGTTTGATATGTTTGTAGGTTTTCTGAGTGTTTTTAAACACATCCCACCTACCCCAAAACTACTTCAAACAATTCTTGTTTTCATCTTCATTCCAGTAAGTAGCAATCCAAAGTAAGTCAAGCACAAGATTCCCTACTTCGATTGCCTTCAGTGTCCAACTCTACCATGATTTCACAGCTCCATATACTTAATTAGGAAGGAAGTGTTGACTGAACTCCACAACACATAAGTGGCAGGGTCAGCTCTCATACATTCACTAAATTGGGGAGGCTCATCCACACCCTGGCCACCAGAGCCAGCTTTACTGTGCTGCCTGGGTGAGGTGCAGGGCATGTGCTCCCAAGTGCTGCCACAGGTGAGGGATAGGACTAGCTTTTCCAGAGCACTTAGCTAGTGAGTGGCAGCGACAGTTCTGTACAACCCCTTGATATCCACATGTTCCCCAGTGGCTGGCCTGGCCAGGGTCATTCCCATGTTCTCTAGTGGTAATATGAGCCAAGAACATGAACACTTAAAATTGCTGCTGATGCTTAACTAGAGAAGCCTGGCCACTGATAACAGGCAACTCTTCACCACTCTTGAGTTTCCAGGTACATGTAGCTTCATAATGCTCATGCTGCTCAATTTTGCTTTCTTTCCTAACTGTCTGCCACATACTTGCACAGGCTCCTGCTGCAGGCTGGCAATGCAACTGACAAGCCTCTAGGTGACATCCTCTGTCACATGAGGGTCTATGGCCCACCTGTACTATTCACTAGAGGACTGATCTGGTGAGTGGCACAGCAGTCACAGGTCTCTGACTGACTTTCTTCTCCCATGCTGCACTGGATGAAGGTAGTCAGCATTCTGTTTTTCTATATCCAGTCATGCAGAATGGTAGATATTGAACTATTTGAATGCTTCTAAATGCAGACCTTCAGTTAGACCAACACCATTTGTTGAGAATTCTTTCTTTTTTCCATTGTGTCTTTCTGGCTTTTTTTAACAAAAATCAGTTGTTTCTAGGTGTGTGATTTATACCTGGGTCTTTGACTCCTATCTATTTTTATGCCAATACTGTCTGGTTTATTATTGCTCTGTTGCACACCTTGAAATCAGAGGAATAGTGATATCTCCAGATGTTCTTTTATTGTACATGGTTGTTTTAGCTATCCTGGGAGTCTTGTTTTTCCATACAAAATTGAATATTATCCTTTCAAGTTCTGGATTGAATTGTTTTGAAAGTTTAATGGGGATTGTATTAAATTGGTAGACTGTTTTCGGTGGCATGGCCGTGTTTACTTTGTTAATCCTACTGAGCCATGAGCATGGGAGATCTTTCTATCCTCTGATACCTTCTTCAATTTATTTCTTCAAAGACATGAAGATTTTGTCATGCAGGTCTTTCACTTGATTAGAATTACCATTAGACAATTTATATTGTTTATGGCTTTTGTAAAGGGTGTTATTTTCCTGATTGCTTTCTAGGCCCATTTCTCATTTGTATGTAGAAGGGCTATTGCTTTTAGTTAATCTTGTATACAACCACTTCTCTGATGGTGTTTAGTAGCTATAGGAGTTCCCTGGCAGGATTTTGGGTGTTGCTTATATATACTGTCCAATTACTTGCAAACAATGATACGTATTCCTTTCCACTTTGTAGTCACTTAATCTCCTTTATATTTTTATGGCTCTAGCTATAAATTTAAGGACTACATTGCATAGATATGGAGTAGACAGCCTTTTCATGTTCTTGATTTGAGTAGAATTGCTTTGATGCTCTCTTCATGTAAACTGATGTTGGCTACAGGCTTGCTGTAATTGCCTTTATTATGTTTAATTATGGTCCTTGTATCCCTGATCTCTCCAAGACTTTTATAAGGAAGTATTGGGTTTTATCAAAGGGTTTCTGAGTATCTAATGGGATGATGTGTTTGTTAGTTTGTTTGTCTGTTGGTTTTCAGTTTGTTTATATGTTGGCTTACATTGACTGATTTTGCTATATTAATCCATCCCTACATCTGTTGGGTGAATCCTACTTGACCGTGGTGAATGATCTTTCTGATATGTTCTTAAATTTGGTTTGTGAGAATTTTATTGAGCACTTTTGTATCAATGTTCATGAGAGAAATTGGTCTGTAATTCAGTTATTTTGTGCTAAATCTTTGGATACTTTGGGAATTGGGGTAACTGTGGCCTCATAAAATGAATTTGGCTCTGTTCCTTCTGTTTGTATCTTGGGTAAAAATTTGAGGTGTATTGGCATTAACTCCACTTTAAAAGTCTATTTGAATACTGCTCGAAAACTGTCGCTGGGCTAGATTTTTCTTGGTTGGGGATTTTAGTAACTGTATTTCCTTAGGTGTTATAGCTCTATTTAAGTTATTTATCTCATCTTTATTTAACTTTAGTAAGTGGCATTTATTGAGAAGATTTTCCATTTCTTTTAGATTTTCTAATTTTTTAAAATATAAATTTTTATTTTTCTATATTCTTATTTTTAAAGATATTTTTATTTATGATTTGGGAGTATAACATAATACAGCCTGATGATCCTCATTTCTCAGTTCTCCTAGGTCCACTCCTCCATCTTTGTAAACCCCACCCAACACATACACACAATATTGTTTAGAGAGTTGAATTTTTGAATTTGTCAAACTCCTTGTGATCAGCCCCTTAAAGAAAAGTGAATGTTTTCGTACTCCTACTTCTGCCAGTAGTCTTTATTTTTGGAGAGCTACACTTCAGCATCTTTATCACCATCATGGTATGGTAGGAAACAGGGGCATTTCAATTTTCTTCTACCTCTTGAAACTTACTTTGCAACCCAGTAGGTAGCCAATTTTGGAGAAAGTACCATGAAGTGGTGAGAAGAAAGTATATTCTTTTGTGAGAACAAGAGGAGGGAGAATGGATAAGGGATGTTGTGATGGTCAGCATTTGACTTGTACATACATACATACATATATACATACATATATACATACATACATACATACATACATACATACATACACACATACATACATACATTTTTCTGGGCCTATGAGATAGGATTTTCCTCTTTATTCAATTTCTATTATTCTTAAATTTGGTCATCTCATAGTGTCTCAGATTTCCTGGATGTTTTGTGTCAGTAGTTTCTTAGGTTTAATATTTTATTTTTCTTTGACTAATGTATTTACTTCTTCTATCATGTCTTCTGTTGTATTCTGTTAGTGATGTTTGATCACTAACACTGATCACTTACCAGGATTTTTTTCATTTTCAGAATTCCCTCAGTTTATGGTTTGTTTATTGTTTTATTTCTATTTTCTCATCCCGAATAGCTGTAATTTTTTTTATTTAACTGTTTTTTCTTGATTTTTCTTAATAGATTTATTTCTCTTTAAAGACTTCTATCATCTTCATAAGTCTGATTTTAATGTCTTTTTCTTGTGCTTCAGCTATGTTGGAATTTTCAGAGTTTGCTGCATCTAGATAGCTCTAGATAGCTCTGGTGATGTCATACTTCTCTGGTTATTGTTGATTTAGTTCTTATGCTGGTATCTAGGCATCTAAGTTTGGGGTGATTATAAGTCTAGGTGCCAGTTTCTGAGTTTGTCTTTGTTGCATGTGTCTTTTGTTCTTTGGATTGTTTCCTCTGTAGTCTTCTGGTCTGTGTGGCTCAGAGTTCTGGCAGTTGGCATGGCCTTTTATCCAGAAGGGGTTCTCTGCCTGACTTTGAAGATGGGAATCACTAATAAGTAGGAGAAGGGAGATTGGGGATAGTGAGGAGGGTTTAACTGAGGGAATGGAGGAGGTCCATAGGCACGAAGCCTATCTAGAGTTCTGGTAGCCAGTGTTGTCTCTGGTCCAGAAGGGATTTTTCACCTGAGTTGGCCTATCTGTTCTTTGAGCTGGTGTGGCCTGCTTTTCAGTAGGTGCATGGCATGACAGTGATGGGAGAGGGACAGGGTGATGAAAGGATGGCAGTGGATTAGGTCTTTTATGAACTCAACCAAGGGAATGGTAGAGTTCTGCAAGCAGGTGGCCATCCTACCTGTTCTTCTCGAAGATCTGCCCTTTGCCTGAGCAGGAAATACATGTCCTCCATTTTTGTTGTAGGTTATAACTTGAATCACCAAATGGACTTCCCATATACTCATGGGGGTAAACCCATCAACTGGAGCACAGTCAACCTACCACAGGTTAACAGAAATGGCCTCTCCTTACCTCAGTGTCCTTCAGCTTTCAATAGCTCCTCAACTATGTGTTAGAGATTGAAAGCTCTTACTTCCTCAACATTAGAATATTGACTAGCATAATTGTTCTGTGCAGGGAACAACAGTTTCGAGAAGACTATTAGTTCAAACACTGGCTTACTCTAATCTTCCCCAATATCCTGCTGTTATAATCTTTCTAGTTCCTGAGCCTTGGAGAAAATAGATGTGATATGACAGTCTTATTTGTGGCTGGGCACTCCACAGATACCTATTCTCTGTACTTTGAACAGGTATGAATCTCTCTGCATTAACCACCTGTCACTACACACAAAAACGTCTCTGTTGAGGTCTGAGGACTGCATTAATCTGTAGACAAAGACTATAGACAAGTAGTTGGATTTTATGTCCGTTTAGGTTTACCATGGAGGCCTGTAAGCCTCAAACAATGGCATCCTTTATACTACCAGAAGAGCATTACTTTTTGAGTAGCAGTTCTTAAATTTCTGTATGTTTAATAGCTCTGTGAATTTATAAAAAATTCAAATAGTGTTCAAAGGAGATAGATATTTAGCACCAAGTACCATCAAATATATGGTCACAGGTTTACCTCACTGTTTTCTTTTATGCCTCTCTATTTTCCATCTTAAGACTACGTTTTGTTTATTCACCTTTCAGAAGGTTTCTACTTTATGGAACTGGTGATCTCTTAAAGTAGGAGGAAAAAGAGAACCATGTCTAAATCTATGTAAAGTTGTTTCAAGAAATACATAGCACTGAAATGACCTGGCTAGTTTGTCATAACATAAACCTACTGCAGAATCCATTGTATGATGTCAGTATTGTGGATTATAAGGGGTTTTCATTTTGTCAATAGTTTTTGACAAAAGCTTACTAAACTTATACATAAACATTATTTTTAAATCACCTCCATCAATGAAAGAAAGAAATGGTTCTGTATCTAGTAATCCCTCTCTGGATGGAATCCCAGAGGAAGCCAATCTTAAGATTTCTCTCATAACTAGGACAATGCTGGCAGATAGTGTTTGTAATGTCTCTTTATAGACTCATTATTTTATACATTAATAAATTGCTTCTTGCTGTGATGGATGAATATTTAGCTCATTTATAACTCTCTGCCTATTCTTACTTTCTACTAGAAAAAAGTCACTATTCCATTTCATTTTACACTTGTCAAGTTGATAATGGAAAATTGTGCACTTCCATCTTCATTGCTTGTTCTGTCTGTGATTTCAAATCTCCTGAGTCCTCACGCTGTGCAATTTTTAAAAAAATAATGGAAAACAGAAACTACTGTTATTCTTGCTTTTCATTTGGCTCATTCTAGACTTTTGGCCCTCCATACTGTCACCATGGTTTTAAATTGTCATGGTGACAAAACCTAACCTCTACTCTCATCATCCATATGTCTTCCACAGCTTATTTTAAAATGTTTACTCTAACGTTAGTGATTTAAGGCAATTATTCTTAATCATGATCATAAAATATTATTTACTATATAGACACGAAAAAATCACATATGGTCCCATTCATTTCACAGATAACTTTTGTCTCTATTGGAGCTTAGTTTATTTCTTGTTTCTCTTCTTTTTCATAAATGTAAGACTTCAAAATTTTCTCAAAATTCTTTGTCACTCATTAATATATCATGTATTTTCACAGACTTCTTTCCCACAAACATTTTCTGATGAAATTTTCACTGTTGTCTATTAATACACTTTTCTAGTAAAATTTCCCTCTTCCTATCCTGAATTATGTCTGTACCAACTTATAGATCTTTTCATAATCACCTCACCAAGTATTATAAGGAGACATTTTGGCACCTGCCCAACTGTGCCTAAACCAGCACAGTATGTAGTCTCCTTCTTCTCTGAAGTACCAATATGTGTTTCGATTTTCTTTGCAGAATATTTGTCACACAGACTTTAAGTGATTCAAGAGTGAGTAAGTTAACATGCTAATAATTTGTTAAGAAATGAAAACCTTATAATTGGATTCATGAGGAACAAACACTGTCTTCCTACTACATCTTATAGGATCCTGATAAGTAGACTTTAATGACCATCACATTAGTCCATTTGTGGTATTTTGACTTCATTGACAATTAAGTATACTTTATTATTATGAGAAGTCCTATTTATTTAGTTTCTGATAAACAATCTTAGAAAAAATATTGAAGTACACAAGCCTTCTCATATGAAACAAAACTTCATGAGTTAAATAACTAAGTAAAAAATTAGTCTCTGGGCAGGAGAGATGGCATAGTGGTTAAGGGCATAGGTTGTTTTTCTAGAAGTCCTAAGTTCAATTCCCAGCAACCACATGGTGGCTCACAGCAATCTGTCATGGGATCTGATGCTCTCTTCTAGTGTGTCTGAAGACAATGATAGTATATTCATATACATAGAACTAAATAAATAATTCTTAAAAAATTAATCTCCAAATTACTATATTTGAATCACCAAATTAGGGAATTTTTCAGGAGAACATAATAGTATTGATTCTCTCTATACACAGAAAAAGCTTTGTCTACCATACTTAAAACCAAAATTCCATCTCTCATACCTCAGCAATAATAAAAACAACATACCTTTCGACCATATGATGTCTGGAAAGCCTACGCCTGAGAAGGGAGGAGGACCTATCTCTTTTGAGTAGTACTTGAGTGAGTATGTCTCTGTAAAATAGTGTTAAATGTTAATGTTTAATCCAGATGTAGTGCAACACATCTAAACACATTTAAACCTAGAACTAAAAAGGTAGAAGGAGACAGATCTCTGTGAGTTCATGGCAAGCCTAGTCTACATAGTGAGTAGAGAGAGATTTAGTAGCAGTCCACTATAAAAGAGCTTAATAATCACTAATACAATTTTAAGAATTCTTATTGGATCATTATTAAGAATTAAGAAGTCATCTGTCAATATAGCATCACTACAAACCATCTTAGATCTGCAGAGATCTAAGGGTGTTCAAAAGGGTAAGCTAATACCTAGTGATTGTTATATATGCTTAATAATAACAGGAAAAGCATATTAACATCAGTAATATTTCCTAAAATGATCTATTCCTAGGCCTTGCCTATTGGAGCTTCATTGTAGATATAATCTAAAGTGAAGTCACCTCAGGAAGATCATCTGCTAGTTATTAGCATGTACTATGATGGCTCCTGACATCATCAGGATTTACTTACTTATTTATTTAAATTTTTTTAGACCAGTAATGTTTGGTTTTATCCTAGGTCTCTGAGATATCTCTGAGATTATCTAAACAAAATAATCTCTTGTTTTGGGTACTCAAGCAATGTCTTTGGTGTGTTGCTTTTTGTGAAGTGGGCCTGATTAGGTCAAATCAGGTATTGGCCCTACTGCACTAGTATATTTTAAGGCAGAATAGAGTATAGATAAAATGTTTGTGGCTATGTTATTGCCCATGTTTCTCTTTTTGGAAGTCTGTAGAGTACCTTCCCAGTGCAGAATACACTCTATAAGACACTGAAATTTAGGAGTGAGTGCTCCATACATACACTAGCTAATAATTTCTCCATGTTCAATGAGTTGTGTGAATGTTGCCCTCAGGAATGGGGCCAAGCTCTCAGTTTGTTGAGAGCTATCTTTTGTCTTAACAACATCCTGGCTTGTTTGTGGATTTCCATTGGACCCCTTTTACCAGCAACTCAACTGAATGCAACTTTGGTCCACCACTGGAAACCTTTCTCTGCTACAAGAGATGGACAGGTGAGACCCCATAGCCCCCATTACAAGGAGTCCTTAGTTGTACCACCTTCATGGATTTCAAAAAGTTTCCACTGCACTAGTATTCCACACCATACAGCAAATGCACCCTAATCCCAACTGTTTCCCCCTGCACTCTAGCCTTCCACCCTATCTCACCCAACCTGAACTCTAGCTCTCATCCACAACTCTCAACTCTGCCTAACATCGATTCTATAACCCCATCAGGAGATTCCCTATGTCTCCCCATACTACTCCCCCAGAGGTTAGAGTTTAGCTAACACTTCTGGGTCTACAAATTGTACCTTGATATTATGTACTTAACAGCTATTATTCCCCTTATAATTGAATGCATACCACATGTATTCTTTTGTGTCTTGGTTACCTTACTAAGGATGAATTTCTCTTGTTCCATCAATTTACCTGCAAATTTTGTGATATAATTTTTTAACATCAGAGTAATACTTTATTATATAAATGTACCACATTTCATTATTTTCTTTATCAATTCTTTTGCTGAGAGACATCTTGATTGTACTCCATTATATATGCCTAAGAGAGGTGTTTAGACACATTTATTTCTAACTTTCTGAGGGTTGATTTCCTTAGTAGTTATACACATTTGTATTCCCACCAGCAAAATGAGGAGGGTTCCCTTTGTTCACATGTGGGTTGTTTTAATATAAATATTTTATGCATATAAAAGAAAATTTCCTATTGCATCAGTAGCATTTTTTTTTCAAGTTTTAGGGTGTGTATTCTGTCTGCCTATTTAGTGAAAACAAGGTTTTAAAAATCACTTGCTTTACTGAATAAACCCAGGCCCAGCAGTCCTCGGCTATATATGTGTTGGGGGAGATTCTCATGGAGACAGGGGGCTAGGGAGGAGGTATAGGATGGGCAACAGTGGGAGGGTAGATGGGGGGAATAAAATATGGAGGGAAATAAATAAATACATAAATAAATCATTGTTAAAAATCACTTGCTTTTAAAAGTAGGTTCTAAATAAAAGTAGTTCTGTACCTATCATCCCAATTAAAATTTCTTTGAAGCAAATTTATTATTTTTTACAAATAACTTAGAAGATGCAATCATAACATTAATTTAGAAACAAAAACAGTCACTGCAATGAAGCTTAATCACTTAAGTCAGTCTGAAAAAGTTTAGTGAAACAACTTGAGCTATAGTCAAGGCTTAATGATGTAGAACTATCTTGTTCAATAAAGTATATGTGTTCTGAAACACCTAAAATCTATAGTAGCAGAGTATAATGTTGAACCATTTGAAACTGCCCATCATGCTGGTCAAAATATCAGCACCTCTGGATGGATAAACATGGAATGACAAATTTTTCTTTTTTAAAATTATCTTTTCCTTTTTTATTGAAAATAGATTCTTCTCTCATAAAATATAGCCATATCACAGCTTTCACTACCTCAACTACAGCCAGCTCCTCCCATTAGTCCTATTCCCCAAACCTTCTCCTCCCCCTTCATTTGTCTCCCTTCAGAAAAGAGTAGGCCTCCAAGGGACAGCAGACAAACAGGACAAAACAAGATAAAGAATACAAGGCAAATGCTCTCACACTGAAGGTGAACAAGCAACAAAAACAGAGAAAAAGACTCAGAGGATCAGGCAAAACAGTCAGAAACACACCGACTTCTACTGTTAGAAGTACAGTAAAAACCACTAAGCTAACAACTACAACATTTACACAGAGGACCTGGTTCTGGTGCAGGCAATTTTTAATGTAGTTCTGCTGGGAAAGCTACTTATAGGCCAGAGTTCTTCCAAAAAGAAAAACATAAACTTAAAAAAGCTCATTTCTAAAATCCAAATACTTGAAGTTGTAGATACAGACATTACCCCTGAAGTAATCAAAGCAGACAGCAAATGCTATGAAGTTTCCTTGAAGAAGACCCTTGGCTCAATAAAGACTTACCAGTGAATTATGGATTTGCTTGTATGTAGACCGGTTCAATACATTTCACTTATAAACAGAATTTTATGTAGGAAATGAGACAGAAAAAGAAAATAGAGAAAACATTTATTGGTCTTGACTAAGAGCTCTAAGGACAAATGCATAACGTATTGAGCTTTACTTCAGAATTGGATTTTCCATGAATCATTACAACCAACATCTCAGTTAACATTAAGTGAAGCAGTGGCTTTTATGACGTAAAAATCTGGTCACTTAAAGACACACAAGGAACACATGCCATTAGGAGAACAGGTTGTGAAGTTCACTCTGGGTTCAGAGAACAATGTAGTTCCCTGTGTATCTCATATGTTTGGCATAACTGGAATGAAAGAACTTTTTCTTGGCTTTGGTTACTTGCAGAAGCTTTGCATCACATAACAATTAGGGACTGTTGGCTTAACCAAGACATACTATGCCTGCTGAGTTGTTTATATGGACAACTTGGAGAGGAGGAAAATAAACAACAACAACAAAAAAAATGTGAATAAAGTGATCAATTTAGAAGTTATGAGAAATTATTGTCAGAAGAGGTATATGCAAATTAACAAGAGGAATGAAATATACTTGTTTGGGGTGATATACCTCAAGTCTGAGGTTTACTGCTGACTATATAAAATTTCAAGAAAAAATATTCTGAAAAATTTTAGAGATAGAAAAATGGATAAATACAAACTTTTCAATAGTTTCTGTTGTAGGAAGTTGAGAGAATTTATTACTATAAATCACTTCCCAGGAATAAACAAAATGTTTTGTTGAACAGGTCGATATTCAAAGCCTTAAGAAATAATTCTATAGTAAAACATATTGATCAACTATAAAAAAGCAATTTATACTTTAAGTAAGAGAATTTTGTGTTTATGTTTCATAAAAAAGAATAGTAACATATACATACACACATATGTATATATGTGGAATTTAGGGAACCATAGCTCCCCTTTAAAGCTGGCAAGTTGTGTCAAAATCCCCAAAACTTTCAGTGAAATAATTTACTCTACATTATAAACTGATGCAGTCTTAACTTTTCTGAGAAAACAAAATGACCAAAAGCAACAGCAATCACACACACAAAAATATACAGGTTCCCGGTTCCCCTCTTCCCAGTCAGCACCTATAGGTAACATTTGCTAAAAACATCAACAAAATGACCAATATAATGTCCTAAATTTTAACGTTCAGCTAAGTTAGTAGGTGACCCTAAATCTTTATTTCAAACTGCTAAAACTTGAGGGATCTCCTACCTAGGGAAATGTGTCAATATGAAAAAGAATCAGTACAACCAGGAAAAAGTCAAAGGGAAGAGAATTGAGTGAAAAGAATCAGGTAGAATTTGACAAGTGTAGTTCTCAATGTTGTCTTTACTCTGCTGCAAAATTAATAAAGAATATTCTTTATTAGAGTCTCTAATTATTATTCTACACAGGGCAGAATACCTCTTCATTATCCCTTTTTGAACTGATTGTGTACATCAAACAGTCAAGATATAAATAAAATATGCCTACATGCATAATATCCTCACATTAAAACTGGAGGCAATTAACCTATGATTTCTCATTAATTAAATTAAAATAACCTTCTAAAAAGTGTCTAAAATCAAATAGATTTCTTTTAGTGTGGATTTCTTCCCAGTAATATGTAAGGATTGTTTACCAAATTTATCTTGCATTTTAAAAATGCTGCTTATGATCATATCCCAGTCTGACACCCATTTCTACTTCCGCAAGCCTGATTACAATGATGGGGATGTTTCTAAAAATATCAGTGTGAGTTCAAAATGTTTTTTATTAAATTCTTCTCCTTGAACTGTCTTCATATAAGTGGAATGTCACAAATTATTCAGTGAATTTTCAGAACATCGACCTTGGAGGAATGTAAATAAGATATTGGAGAGTGATAATAGGCAAGAATACAGGCACGCTTTATTTACTTCCCACTCACGGCCTGTCTTCTTTCTCCTTTACATCTTTCACCATGATTGGCTTTGATTTATTGCTGTTTTCTAAGGAGTATTTTTATTTAAATAAGCATAAAAGGGTGTGGGTGTGTACGAGCATATGTGTTTGTATGTGTGTGTATATGTATGTCTATATGTTTGTTTGTGTATGTGTGTGTGTGTGAGTGTGTATTTGTGCATTTCAAGGCAAAAAAAAAAAATGGAGGCTCTTTTTCTTCAATGCCTCTTCATATTCTGGAGTATTTGGCATGGACTTTTCAGAAAGTAATTCCTCAATGTCTGATGCTGCGCTGAGTTTTAATCCTGGAGTAAATTTTTTCTTCAGATTCTTCTCTCCTTTTTAACTCACACCTGTCTGAGAGTTGAAGAGTATTCTTGTCAGCCGCTGGGGAATAACTTTTGAGACCTATCTCATTAACTTTTCTTAATCTTTTCATTGATTTCCTCCTAAGGTGCTATTATGTCTTTCTCCAAAAGATTGGATTGCTTCCTTTTCTTGATTCCTACCACCACAGCCTCATGCAGACTCTTATTCGCTGCCTGATTTCTAAGCTTTTCCTAGCAGCCCTCTAATTCTCCTTACTTCCTCTTCATGATCCTACACAATGGGTATTAACCTTTATGCTTTAGAAAGAATTCTTCCTACAAGTGTGTGTTCTCCTTGACCCTCTCCTCATAAGCATGCATCCACTCAGCAGTACACATTATAATCAACAGATTTTACATAACATCACCTTTCTCATATGTTCTCAGGATAATGTCCATGAACTTTCCATTATGGTGACAGCCAATATCCTACAACATTAAAAAGAACAACCCACGCTTTGTTTAGCAATGATGAGATCAAGCTAAAGGTCTATTGGTAAGCACTTGCTCCTACTATGTCCATTGAGTTTTAAGGACCTCATTTCTAAGTGCAGTAAAAATACCTTATAAGCAGAAGACATCACACTCTCTTCGTTATAATTACGAACAATGTTGTGTTAGTTGTGTTATATGGGTGGATAGCTTACTGCCTCAAAAGTCCTTACTAGAAGTGAATTAACTCATTTCAAACCAAGAAAAATGTCTCTCCCAGGTGTACCCTCCATTTCTTGATTGCATTTCATTTCAGATATAGTAAAGTTGACAACTAAAAATAACCATCACAACTAGTATAAAAATGTGATACTTAAACATTTTTTAGTAGTAAAGAGTAATGGCCCAAAGTCAAGAAAATCTCAGGTGATTAATGTCATCATAGAGACTAACCCTACAGTTCAAGATATTTTAATAAAGAGCAAGGGAAAATATAAATTTAATATATTTTAATTTTATTGAAGTCATAAAAGGAAATTACTCTGGTATTCAAACTGAATTTGCAGAGGGGTGCATGTTGTTTATCAGTGACCCAGGTTTGGAAATTCACTGGCACAGAAGACTACAAATATCTGAAACATGATGAAATTTTATGGTACATTTGGTACAGAGGGGTGAAAACACAGAAGATTTAATACCAGTCATGAACCATTTCCAATCTCACAAATTCATTTGAGAAATTCACAAAACAATTGAATCTGTCACATGGATCCTCAGAATTCCCTGAAGAACTACATACCTGACAGGATTCAATGCTATTACCAACACTATTACAGTCAATTCTAGGAATCGCATATCCTGATTCCTCAATGCAGTTTTCATAAGAACTGGTCCATGGCTGATGTTAGAGCTTTGTTTTAAGATGGTAAGAGAGATTTGAGGAAGGTATGTTTTTTTCTCATTACAAAACCTTTTGATATACTACATTAAGATATGATAAGTATTAGTCATACAAAGACGCCATTTAACAAGAGAGGATTTTGAAACAGGCAAAGAACCTTAAAGTGATGCTTAATTCAATTTTTACTATAAATAATAGACCACGATATGCTATAAACAGAGAAAAAAAATATATATATATATGGAAAAGATACACATCATTGAAGCAATACAACTGATATTTATAAATCAAAGTAATAACATTAAAAGACTATATCTCAGTGACACTCAAAATATGCATGTACCTTTATGTTGGCACATTCTTAACTATTGAAAATGGAATTGTAATTTGAAATTATAACAGTTGTAGTGCTTAATTAATGTCATCTTGCCAAATTATTATTCTCAAAACTCAAAGATATGGAAGTGTATCTCTCACTCTTGGCTCCAGCAAGATAAACTGCACCATCAGCCTATGAGTCATGGAACTCAGATCTCCTCTCATGACTGTTACATCAAGGATTGACTTCCTTAGAAGTAGCCTACCACAGGTAAGGGCGATTATGCCCCGAGTACACAAATTCATTATTTATGCTGTGTGATCTAAATTGTTGTAAGCCTGAAAAACCTGTGTGGCATCTATGAGACCCTGCATTTCCCAAAGCTTTGAGTAATCCTGATGTGTACAAAATACATATATATCTCAGTGTTGTGCCAGGCTTTCTCCCTGGAATCTATGAAGCTTACTCTCCACTTCAAAGTGAAGGATTTGTCTTGTTATGCCCAATATGTGTCTTCATATTCCCTTCCATTGAGTAATCTTGATGTGTACAGAATACAAAAACCTCTCAGTATTTTACCAGTGCTTTCTTCCTAGGATCCATGAAGGTTAGCCGTCAGTTCAAAGTCCTTGAAAATTTGTCCTGTTATTCCCAATATGAGTTTTCCCATACCCCTCCATTGAGTAAAAGGCTTATTGAAAAGGTTTCTGCTGATACCCTTAAAACACCTAGTACACAGGAAGCATTTAAAAATTTATGTAGCATATTAAAAAAAATTTGGGAGTCGTTCAACTTTTTATTATTTCAAAAGCCCCAAAACATTCTCTACCAATGATCTTCATAATTTCTGACTCTTTTTGATCATGTCCTTCATTCTACACTGTTAACTTAAATTTATGTTAATAATACTTCATGTGTAGAAATAAGAAAAATCACATTGTGTAACATTAAAAAGTATGGCAAAATTTTAGTTCCTTCTTTCCAAATTTCATGGCAAGAGATCCAGATAAAAATTCTAAGTTCACTGTAGAGCCAAGATCCATACCTTTGAGGCCTGAGAGGCTCTCACCACTCAGGTCTCCAGTACATTCTGGAGGGTGCCCCCCACCTCCTACCTCCTGAGGTTCCCTTCTTTCTGCTGGCCCTCAGGGCTTCAGTCCTTTTCCCCCACACACACACTACCTGATCATGCTTCCCTATTCCCCTTCTTGCCCCTATGTCCCTCCCTCTCATGCTTGGTTTCTTCTCCTTCCCAAGTGGGATTGAGGCATCCTCACTTGGGTCCATAAGCTTGCTAATCTTCTTGAGTCCTGTGGGTTGTGTCCTGAGAAGGGGGAACTTGTAGAGACCACCTCCAGTGGAGGGACAGGACATCAAGTGGAGAGATGAGGTTGCCATCCCACAGTCATAAGCTCTGACCAAGAATTGTTCCTGTTGGAGGAACTACAGGGACAAAAATGGAGAAGAGCATGAGAGAAAAGAGGTCTACTGACTGGCCCAAACTGGGATCCAGCTTAATGGAAAGCCCAAGGTCCTGACACTGTTACTGATGCTGTACAGGGCAGACAGGGGTCTAGAATGGCTGCCCTCTGAGAGGACCAACTAGCAGCTGAAAAAGTAAGATGCAGATACAAACACCCAACCATCTGATGAAAACCAGGGACCCCTGTGGTTGGATTGGGGAAAAGCTGGAAGAAAATGAAGAGGAGGGTGGCCCCATGGGAAGACCAGCAGTTTCAACTGATGTGGACCCCTGAGATCTCTCAGAAACTGAGCCACCAACCAGGCAGCATACACAAGCTGATATGAGGCCCCTGACACATATACAGCAGAAGACTGCCTGGTATGGCCTTAGTGAGAGAAGATACATTTAACCCTTGAGAGCCTTGAAGCCCCAGTGAGTGGGAAGGTCTTGTGGGTTGGAGTGGGGTGGGAGGTGGGGACATTCTGTTGGAGACAGGGTGAAGAGGTAGGAGATGGGGAGTGGTCAGAGAGCAGAACTGAAATGGGGGGTGAAGTCTGGATTTTAAAAAGGGATTAAGAATAAAATAAATAAATTTTTAAAAATTCTGAGTTCACAATGATGCCCTTTCCAAATCCACAGTACTAAATAAAACTCTAGAACAGAACAGACTCAAATAAAACATCTGACATCACCCTCTGAAATTTTATCATATAAGCCTGGAAAAAAAAAAACAACAAGAAAACATTGCAGAGTCATACACACACACACACACACACACACACACACAAATATATATAGCTCAAAAGGTTGGAAACGGCTCAGTGGGTAAAACAATCATTTGCCACGCAAACATCAGGACCTGAGTTCAAAATTCTAGAACCCATATAAAGCCAGACTTGGTAGCATTTACCTATATTATCAGCACTCCTCTGGGGATATGGGGAACAGAGAAAGTTGGCACAGAGACAGAAATAGGAGAAACCTTAGAAGATCAGTTAGATTGATGGATACAGCAACAAGCATCAAGGTGACCGTGTTCAGTGGTACAAAAAAGTAGAAATTGAGTACTGATGCTAAAAATTGTCTGTTCATCAGTAAACATGTGCCTTGATGCACTGCACTCACACACATGAAAGTGAACAAATACACACCAACATCAAACACACACAAAACATGATTTTTTTTTTTTTTTTTGCATATTCGAGACAGGGTTTCTCTGTGTAACCCTGGTTGTCCTGGAACTTACTCTGTAGACCAGGCTGGCCTCGAACTCAGAAATCCGCTTATCTCTGCCTCCCAAGTGCTGGGATTAAAGGCATGCGCCACCACTGCCCGGCTACAAAACATGATTTTATACATTAATAAGTTATAAGAAAGTGTGTGCAGGTGGATAATTGTCTACGAAAGACAGAAAGCATATAATAATTATGCTTCTATGCACAGAATATACATATTTCTACACATTTCCCTTGAAGACATAAAGCCTTGGTGAAATCTGAGGACTTCTAGTCAACTACCATTTCAAAAAAACAAACAAACAAACAAAAAACCTGTATCTTATATAACATTATATACAATAGTCTAAGTTAACAGAATTTGCATATTAATTTTCTGTGAGCTATTCTTTAACTTCTTCTAAGTTGATAATCATGCAGTTTATGCTTTGTACGGAAGACCTTTCATATACCTTATTTCTTTTCTATGGACAAAAGAAAACAATTGTTGTTTTTTTAAGTTTATAATATAATTAGAGTGTTCTCTCTCCCCTTTCCTCTAATCAAACCTTTCCTATTCTCCTTCAAATACATGGTGTCTTTTGTTCACTAATTGTTATTATGTGCTATGTGTATATCTATATACATATATATTCCTAAATATAGCCTGTTTGGCCCATATACTGCTATCCATATGTCAATTTTCAGAGATGACTGTCATTTGACAGCCAAATGATGTACTCTTCTATGGGGAGGGCCATCCTTCCCCATCATACCTTTACTCTGTTATCTATAGTTCTTTGTACAGTATTGAAGCCTCCTTGGCTTTTACCCATGCACTTTGGCATTGGTATCATAATTGTTCACCTTAAGCCCTGTTGGTGACATTTTATGAATATAGTTTCTAATACTACTAAGAGACACACAGCCTTACAGCAAACTCCCTGATCTTCTAGCTCTTACAATCTTTCCATTCTTTTTCATCAACATTTTTTGAGCCTTATATGTAGGGATGTTTTACATAAATCCACTTGGACTGGCTCTACAACTCTACATTTTGATCAATTTTTGTTTTCTGGAGTGCTCTCTTCTTGCAAAGGGAAGTTCCTAGATGAGGGTTCAGGACTGCACTTATCTGTGAGTATATATATATATATATATATATAATTGTTAGGGATTATGCTGGTTTATTAACTTAGTGGCTATATATTCGTCTCCAAAAACCATGACTTCACTAGCCCTCATTGCTTGATGCAGTTATCCTCCTGCTGAGCAGGTCTTATGTTCAATTAGAGAACTGTTGTTGGCCACTGCAAATGTGTATGTTACAGGACTGAACTTTTTGTGTTACTATGCTATGTTGGCCATTGTGGTCCATTGGCATCATATATAATTGCTAAGACCATTGGTTGCCTCTCTTCTTTAGATGCTTCCATGGTACCTCCTATTACCATGAATATTAGTCCTCAGGAAGGAGACATTCAAGTCAGTATCAGGTCAAGATTTGGAGGTCCTCTGAGCTCTGTTCAAGTTCATGTTATGTTTAGCAGAGGGAAATCAATTTTTATATCTTGTAGACAACTAATAGCAATAGGCTGTATGTTTTGGGAGTTTCTATGACAACCTTATCAACAACTCTAAAGGACTTTTCATGTCTTGTACAGGGGTTTTAGTTAGGTAGACTTTGGCTTTGTAGGAAGCACGGTGTGTGTGTGTGTGTGTGTTCTATGCAGAATTAAATGGACTATAAGATACTCCTGGAGACTGATACACCAACCAAGAATACACATGGAGGGACCCATGGTGCTGGCCACATATGTGGCAGAGGATGGTCTTGTTAGCCATCAGGAGGAGGAGAGGCCCTTGGGCCTGAGGGTGTTGCATCCCCCAGTGTAGGAGAATGCCAAGGAGGGAAGATGAGAGTGGGTGGATGGGGGTTTGGGGGAGGGAGAATAACCCCATAGTGGCAGGGGGACGGGGGGAGGAAATGGTGAGGTTCCAAAGGGGAGATCTGGAAAGGGGGAAACATTTGAAATGTAAAAAGAGTATGAAAAATAAATAAATAAGTAAATAAATAAATAAAGAGTTACTTTTTAAGGAAAATAGTTAATAGTATGATTCCTTGTGGGTTTTCTGACATCCTTATTGTTATTTTACCCACTTCTGCCCTTCTGTATTCATCGTTTTTCACATTCAATAAAGAGACCTTCTTTCTGATTTTTCCTATCATTTATATTGGGCTATTCCCCTTTATGTACTTTTTGTTGCTATGAAAAAAACTAGTTTTTCTATTCTACAGTTCTATTACTTCAATTGTAAATAGGATATACTAGACTATTATTAATCTAACATAAATAAACATTTATTTAATTTCTCTAAGTATGATTTTTAATTCATAAAGGACATCACTGACCTCAAACTCATTATGAAGCCCAAATATGGTCGTGTGAATGAGAAATGTCTGCCATGGGCTCATGAATTTGAACAGTTGGTCCCCAGCTGGTGATCCTATTTGGGAACATTATGAAGCCTTTGGAAGGTAGAGATTTGGTTTGAGAGGTATATTACAGCAGGAGGGCTTCAAGGTTTTATAGCCTGACCTTATTTCCTGTTTTTTTTTCCTACTGCCCATGTGAGTGTGAAAATGTATTAAACCAGCTTCCTCTTTCTGTCTCCATGCTTTCTCCGACTATAAAGATGATTTTCTTCCATGACAGACTTTATCATTCTTAACTGTAAGTCACAATAAACTTGTTCCTCCTCAGTGTTACATTTTTAGCCTGGAGTTTTATTACAGCAACAAAAAAAATAATACTTATTTTACAAAAAACCTCAAATTCAATATCTTCTTGCCTTAACCTCTCCAGATTGGGATCAAAAACATGTGCTACCATACCTGCATTTCATATCAATAATTTATTTTCAATAAGTATCTACTTAATTAACTCCCTGCATTGATAATTCTTTAGATTGAAAATTTAGTATCCTTAAAAATATGTTTCATTCCAGTGGGCATTATGTTTTCTATCGTAATCATCAAATTATTCACATTTAAATAATAATTCATAAATCAGTTTTGAACAGAGATAAAATAAGAATCATTGCATCATGGAAAATAAAAACTGGTGATATAATGTAGCATAGGATTTTTAAAAATATAATTATTACAAACTAGTTTACAAAAAAAAATTAAAAGATTCCACCACGTGGAAATAAAAATATTTGTGCACATTGGATAGTTAATTGCCTTGGCTGGATCATTAAAGATTACATTAATGAATCAAATTATAATTCCATGCCACAGAAATATATGATAATGGTACTTTTCACCTTAAAATAAAATGAATTAATTTCTCTTAAAGAAATTGAGAGTTCAATCTCGTTATGTAAGTTTCTAAGCTATATGACCTTGGGCCAATCCCTTGATCTTTCAATTTTTTCACCAGCAAATGAGAACACTAATCCAAGAATGCTAGGAAATGCTGGGATATCAGCAATGACACATTTCTAATCTTGAAGTGAAGTAAGAACATAAAGGTTCTTTTGAAAATTATTTGTGTAGCTGGGAAATAAATGTGAAGGAGTGTCTTTGTGAAGTGCACACAGGTAAAAGACTAAGGCTGACTTGTGAATGAACATTTTTCTAAAACAGACACAGGAGAAAGGGTGTTCTGCTAGAGCAAGCATGTGAAAGGACATGAGATGAAGGATTCTTGGCTAACAACATACATGTATTGTTCCACCTTACATAGTATAGTTGAGCTGTGTTTGTCAAGACTCCATATAGAGAAATGCACCAAAAATCTTCTGTTGGTGAGCTGCAGTTTCTTGCTGCTTCTGTGGACTTGGACTGATTGGCAGAGTGATGTCAGCTGAGAAATGTGCATGTGCTGAGGCAATACACATGCTAAGGTAAGACCAGTGGAAGATGTGATGTTTGGAGGGTATGAATAGGACTTATCAGACAGCAATGGATGCTGAGCTAGGCTTGCTTATAGAGTTAGCTGTCCAATGATCTCTGATTAACTAAGAGAGGCAAAGTTGAGATCTTTTTCTGGCATCCCTCCATGTCCCTCCTGTTGACTTCAGCAGAGGCTGAGGCCTAGCTGTCTCTACTAGCTAGTACCATTGCTGCTGATTGGTGTTTGCTATCTCAACTCAACCTACCTGTACTGCTGGTGTATTCATGATGTGTTTGTAAGCTGCCACTGCTCACCTGTGAACTGAATTACTGATTTCCATACAACACAGATGGGAGTTCCTCCAAAGAATCATTCTAAACAAGTCCATTTACCTCATACCCTTTCTTTTCCACTACTTCGGGTGGGTAGTGGGCTACCTCCAGAGGGGGACTGCATAAACTACATAGATTAAACAGATTCTTCTCTCTTCTCCCTCTTCCTGCTAAGTTCTAAGTAGCCTCTCTTTCCTGTGCTGTCATCATGAGAGTTGGGTATATCCTATCTCTGACTCATTCTCTCAAATTTTTCTCAGGATAGAAAAATATATTACCAAACAAATGGATCCAAGAAATAAGTTAGTGTGAACATTTTAATATCGGACAAAATAGATTCCAAACCAAAACTAATCAGAATACATTGGGAAGGGCACTACATACAAACCAAAATCCACCAAGAGGACATTTTAATTATTGTCATCTATGACCCAAATACAATGGAACCAGGTTTATAGAAGCAACACCACTATAGCTATAATCATATATTAACCCCAACAGAGTGATAGTAGGAGACTTCAATAACACACACTTGCCAATAGACAGGTCATCCAAACAGAAACTATACAGAGAAAGCAGGAGCTAACTGACACCATAAACTAAATGAACCTAACAGATATTTACAGAGCATTTCACCCAAACACAAAAGAATATAATTTCTTCTCTATACATCATGGGACTTTCTCCAAAATTGATCACATACTTGGATACAAAGAAAGTCTCAACAAATACAAAAAAACTTGAAACCATGCATACTATCTGACCAAAACATATTAATATTTATATTATACTAAAATATAGTTCTCTTCAATGTTTTAGAAAAATTTTTTACTTCAATTGAGTATTACTAAGTTTATCAACCACTTCAGAATGGTTGACACTCAACACTCATATTCAGGTAAACAACAACAGAAAGCTTAAAAACCCATGGACACTAAACAACTTACTACTGAATTAAAACTGTGTCAAGACAGAAATTAAGATTGAAATTAAAACCTTTTAGAATTGATTGAAAATGAAAAGGCAACATTCTTACAATTAATTGGGTTGCAAAGTAATAAGTTTCAGTGTGATTTTTTAATATATTTTTTCATAATCCTTTAAGATTAGATAGCAAAATCTATTGTCTATAAGTTGAAACTAAAGCCCATACCATTAAGGGAGAGAACACTTATCTTTCAATTCTGAATAGTACACATTTATTTAATGTAAATTTTTTCTCACCTCATAACAGCAAACCCAGAAGAAGATATGTATTTATCTAATCCATAGTATATTTCCTAGTGAGGAATTATCAGGAGGGTGATGTCCCTCTTTGACTTCTGTCACTAGGTATCATATTCATAAATCTAAATAATAAAGAGAAGTTAAACCTCAAATGTTTTCTATTCATGTTTTGTTTCTTTTTATTATTTAAAACAATGTTTAACTTTAGGTATATTTTTATCATATTCTTTCCCTTCCGCAAGTCCTTCCAGATCCTCTCCTCCCTTCTCTACCCACCCTATTTTAAGTATTATCAAAACAACAACACCCAAAAAAAGGGAAAAACGATAGCAAAAAGTAAATAAATAACAGAAAATTGTAACCAAATAAACAAACACACAAAAACTATGGAGTTTATTATATGTTATTCAACTATTCCTGAACAGGAGTCTGCTCTGGAGTGGTTGATAAACCCAGTGTCACTCCATTGAAGTAAATTTTTTTCTAAGATACTGAAAAGTACTACATTTTACTATAATATAAATATACTAATAACCTAGGTTACATTTACTAAGTTTTCTAATGTTTATTTTATTAGTGCCTTTCACAATATATTTTTTATATTTGGATATGATTTTATCAAGCCAAACACAACCCTGGGAATTTGAACAGAGTTTTTCAACTAAGGTAAATAGGAGATCATTCACGATATTCTGGAACATTAAATACTTACACTTAAAGTTCAAAAGTTCATCAAAAACTCTACTCTTTTTATTCCAATAGGCTAATGATAAGTACTGTGTTGAAGTTAATAGAAGAAGCAATTACTATCTCATTTTAATAATCTAAGTACAGCAAGTAGCAGAGAGGAAGTGATCCAAGATGATCACTCAGTCTCTGTTGTAGTCTACATTCAGAAGGATAACTTCCTTTAGTGAACAATTACTCATTGAAATTTACTTGTTACTAAAAATCGCTAAGTTAATACAACCCTCATCCTCTTCAGTGTCATGGAATTGTTTGATGTAAACAGTTCTTGAACTATCTTTCATTTGTCCAGAGATTAATGGAATAACCAAAATAAATAATGGTTTAAAGATTACTGATATTATACCAGACATGCAAATACTCTGTGTGTTAGGAGCCAGGCCCTAACACTCTCCTTGGAATCTGCCTGGGCCTTCTCACTGTCCTTGAGGCCCTAACACTCTCTTTGGAATTTGCCTGGGCCTCCTCACTGTCCTTGAGAATCTAACACCCTCTTTGAAATTTGTCTGAGCCTCCACACTCTCCTTGGGTATCCAAGACTTTCTGAAGACCAGGTGTGTTTGCACAAGATAAGCTGGAGATGCCTGGAGCCAGGATCTTCACACCGTTCCTGGGAATCTGACCCTAGTGACCTTCCGAGAGATAGTTGTGTCCTCCCCACCTCCTGGAAATAGACCTATCATAAAACAGTTTGATACCGGATGGTCTGGCTTGTTGAACCATGACAGCTGGGGGGGGGCCATAAGCCCCCTTTCCCCTCCCCTCTACATTCCTTTTTCTTTAAAAGCAAACATGTGTAAAAAATAAAGTGAGACCTAGACGGAACCTTGCCTAGCCTCCCTTCTCTCTCTCGCCCGTTTTTCTTTCAGGCTTAGTCCTCCTCGGTTCTCACGAATAACGAAGTCCCGCAGGTGGGGGCATCTGTGTAACCCAATTCTGTTTCCCTCCCCCTTCAGTTTTTTTCTGAATTTGCATGAGCAGTGTGGCATTTCTCTGTGAGCTGCAATGCCCAGACCTCCTGAGGACATGAAGGGTAGCTATAGTCTTCTTACCTTTAAGTATTATTTTATTTACCTATATAAATAAGAACTTTAAAATCCAAAATAAAAATATTACTCTTGCCAGGCCTCGTGGTACATGCCTTTAATTCTACCATTTGAGAGGGAGAGGCAAGTAGATGTCTGTGAGTTCAAGACTAGTCTAATTTAAGTAGTAAGTTCTAGACTAGCAAGAGTATAGCCAGATTTTTTCTCAAAAACTATATATATATATATATATATAGAGAGAGAGAGAGAGAGAGACAGAGGCAGAGACAGAGAGACAGAGAAGCAGACAGAGACAGAGACTGAGAGAAAGAGAGACAGAGAGAGAGACTGAGAGAGTGACAGAGAGTTAGGCTAGTCATAGTTGCTAAATTCTATGAAGCCATGACTTAGGAGGCAGAAGTAATGATATCCCTATGAGTCACAAGTCCAACCTAGTCTACTATAGAGATTCCAAACCAGCCAAAAGTAAGACATAGTGAGCTGCTGTCTCTCCTCTCTTTCTTCTCTTCTCTCCTCTCTTCTCTTCTCCTCTTCTCCTCTCTCTCTCTCTCTCTCTCTCTCTCTCTCTCTCTCGTGTGTGTGTGTGTGTGTGTGTGTGTGTGTGTGTGTGCTTATGCACATGTGCATGGGGACATATATAACTTATATAATGTTCTAACCAATCAGGAAAGTGAGATCAACCAGATACTTGTTTCTGCAATCCCAATCAACTATATTACACAAAGGAAGCCTTAATGAATAGCAATGTTAAAGAAATCTAATCAAACAAAAGCAGCGTTTCTACTCTTAAATAATGGTTACTCTAGCATAGCAGCTGTATTCATTGACCAAATATATACTTGACCAAAATATAAAGGCCACTCATCAAAGTAAGAGACATCCATCAAACTACATTGGAAAATCTATACACACTTTTCATCCTCCAACACATTCTGGAGTGTGTCTTCTAGTAGTTTCATATAGCAGAATAAAAGATTTCACTGGGAAAAACACAAGTCAAGAACTGCATGGAAAAGAAATGGCTTCATTGGTGTATTCCTTAGCTTTACTTTTATGAACAATGTATTTACAATACATAAACTTTACCCCAACTTAAGGAAGCAAGATAGAATTGAGTCATCCAAGAGTTCTTAGTCCTCAGGAAGGTTACAATTTAAAAAGTACTTATTCTTAAAATTCTAAGCCAATACAGTTCAAATAAATATGAATTGCAGTTATCATGGCTTACTTCTCAAAAACAAAATTCAAAGTTTATCTATCTCAAAATATTAGGGAGTAATTTAGTATGAGGCTCTTCATTTAAAAAAATGATTACACAAATAATAGGTACATTCAGAATTACAGACAATCACTTGATTTAATTTTTGTCGGTAATAGGCCATTGGTTTTTGTATCTCTGGGTCACTTAGTAATAAGTCTGAGAGACATATCAAAAGTACTTCAAAGAAAAAAAAATTGTCCAGGAAGGAAGAAAAGGCAATGATGGAAGTAATATTTCAATCAAGCCTGTGTGTCTGACCCTGAGGACTAGTTGAGTTGATATTCAAGAGACTTGAGATGCTTAGTGAAAAGAATGTAGTGAAGGTGAGCAACTTAATTATGTAAACAAGAAAAACGTTTTTAACAAAAGATGAAGATGCCCCAGAAAATGAGATGCCTGGAAAATATTCACATTATTGGAACTCTCAGCTATTTCCTGACATTTAAAGCACAAAAGATAAAGTGCTGGAAATAGATCCAAACTTAGAAAGGAGTGACAATTCACCAAAGGCCCAGAAAAGATGTTCATTCCATATGTTAAGCTATATGACAGGAAGGAGAAGACAAATGCTGTTCTAACTATTTTTGATAAGTTCTTTTTATGAAATAATTTGCTTCAAGGTGCAAGATTTCTAAGATTTTAAGTTTCAGCATTGCAAAAATGCTAGTGTTACCATTTTAGTAAATGTAATATTTTAATTCCTGTACATATAATATAGTAGAATAAAATAGATATAATAATTTAAAAATTCACAATTTTCGAGGCAACTCTACATAATTCTATTTGAAATGTACATTTAATTGATTGTTATTTACTTTACATTTCAATCAGAGTTTCCCTTACCTCCTTTCTTCCGTCTCTCTTTATTGCCTTCCCATCTCTCCTCCATTTCTCCTCAGAAAAGGGGATGTCTCCTGTGCATATCAATCTGCCTTAAAATACCAAGCTGAGGAAAAATTAGGCACAATGTCTATTAAGGATAGACAAGGCAGCCCAGTTAAGGGAAGGGGATCCAAAGGCATGCAATGTAGCCAGAAACAGACCCTGCTCCTGTTTTAGAAATCTCACCTGAAGACCCAGCTACAAAACTGTAACATATATACTGAGGGTCTAGGTCTTTCTAACACATGCTCTCTGGTTGGCAGTTCAGTCTGTATGGGCCCCTTTGGGCTCAGTGTACTCGATTCTTTAGGTATTCTTGTGGTGTCTTTGACAATTTGGCTCCTTCAGTGCTTCCTCCCCTTCATCCATTGGATTCCCAGAACTCCACTTAATATTTCATTATGGATCTTTGTATGAGTTTCCATCAGTTACTTGGTGAAGCCTCTCAGATGACAGTTATGCTAGGCAACTGTCTGCAAGTATGAAAGGATATCCTTAATAGTGCCATGGGTTGTCTCCTTATCATGGCCTGGCTCTTAAGGTGGATCAGCCATGACTTGACCCATACCTCAAATTCTGCTTGATCTTTTACAAACCTGAACATAATGTAAGGAAGACAAAATGTGGATGTAAAGTTGAATAGCTAGGCTTCTGGTTTCCATCTATGGCAGGAGACCTCTCCCTGGGCCACCAGGGCTCCATAGCCAGAGAGCACTTGGAGAATTCTAGCAGCCCAGGAGTGTGTGGAAAACCAGTGAGAGGAGATAAGAGGAGGAATATTGTTCATTGGGACTCACCCGGAATCCTTGGAACATGGACTGAGGAACAGCCTGGAACAGAAGCCTTCTGGTTTCCATCTGTGGTGGAAGACCTCTGCCTGGGCCACTGGAACCCCATAGCCAAATAATGCTGGGATAAAGCTAGTCTCCCAGGAGTGTGCAAAAGCCTGTCTGCTCAGAGGGAACACCTGAAATACCCAGGACACAGGGACTGAGGAACAGGGCACTGGTTTCGTTCGGTGGCTGGAGAGCAGATCTTGTGACACAGGGCTCCATACTCAAATACTGCCAGGAGAGAGCTGGTATAGCAGTATATCAGGAGTGCCAACATACCTTTAAGCACAGGAAAGACCACCACTTATTTTCAAATTCACTGGACCAAGAGGGACCCTTGCAGAGCCATCAGGACACTGGAAACAAGGGACAGCTAGGGATTAGATCCTTCATGTTTCTCTCTGCACTCCAGAGCTGACCCTGTACCACAGCTCTCCAAACCAAAATTCATCTCAGAGAGAATTGGTCTTCAAGGAGTATTGACAGCTAGGCTTGCAGAGATAACAAGCCACAGTCAGAGAGAGTAAGACCAGCTAACCCCAGAGATAGCCAGATAGCAAAAAACAAGGGCAAGGACACTAGGAACAGAAACCAAGGTTACTTGGAATCATAAGAACCCAGCTCTCCCACCACAGCCAGCCCTGGATACCCCAACACACCAGAAAAGGAAGACTCAGACTTCCTCATATCCTTAAAATCATATCTCAAGAGGATGATAAAAGATGTTAAAAAGGAAATAAATAATTCTCTTAAAGAAATAAAACAGGTGAACAACTGGAAACCCTTAAAGAGGAAACACAAAAATCCCTTAAAGAATTACAGGAAAAAAACAAACGGGCAGAATAACAGGAAAACACAATCAAACAAATGAACAAAACCATCCAGGAATTAAAAACAGAAATAGAAACAATAAAGAAATCATAAAGGGAGACAACCCTAGAGTTAGAAAACATATGAAAGAAATCAGGAGTCATAGATGCAAGCATGACCAACAGAATACAAAAGATGGAAGAGAGAATCTCAGGTGCATAAGATACCATAGAAAACATGGACACAACAGTCAAAGAAAACTAAAAATGCAAAAAGCTCCTAACCCAAAACATCCAGGATATCCAGGATAAAATGAGAAGACAGAACCTGAGAATAATAGGTATAGAAGAGAGTGAAGATTCCCACCTTAAAGGGCCAGTAAATATCTTCAACAAAATTATAGAAGAAAACTTTCCTAACCTAATGAAAGAGATGAACATAAATATACAAGAAGCCTACAGAACTCCAAATAGACTGGGCCAGAAAAGAAATTCCCCCCATCACATTATAGTCAAAACACCAAATACACAAAATAAGAAGAATATTAAAAGCAGTAAGGGAAAAAGGGCAAGTAACATATAAAGGCAGACCTATCAGAATTACATCAGACTTCTCACCAGAGACTATGAAAGCTAGAAGATCTTGGGCAGTTGTCAAACAGACTCTAAGAGAACACAAATGCCAGCCCAGGCTACTATACCTAGCAAAACTTCAATAATCATAGATGGTGAAACCAATATATTCTATGATAAATCCAAATTTGCAGAGTGTTTCTACAAACCCAACCCTATAAAGAATAATAGATAGAAAATGCCAACTCAAGGAGGGAAACTACTCTCAAGAAAAAGTAAGAAAGTAAACTTTCAACAAACTCAAAAGACAATAACCACACAAACATATAAACAACATCAAAAATAATAGGAAGCAACAGCAACTATTCTTTACTATCTCTTAACATCAATGAACTCAATTCTCCAATAAAAATACATAGACTGACACACTGGATCCATAAACAGGACCCAGCATTTTGCTGCATCCAGGAAATGCACATCCATATTAAAGACAAACACTACCTCAAAGTAAAAGACTGGAAAACAACTTTACAGCCAAATGGCCCCAAGAAACAGGCTGGTGTAGCCATTCTAATATAGGATAAAATCGACTTTCAACTAAAAGTCATCAACAAAGATAAGAAAGAACACTTCATACACATCAAAGGAAACATCTGCCAAGAAGAACTCTTAATTCTGGACATCAATGCTCCGAATGCAAGGGCTCTCACATTCATAAAAGAAACTTTACTAAAGCTCAAAGCACACATTGCACCTCACACAATAATAGTGAGAGACTTCAACACCCCACTATCATCAATGGACAGATCATGGAAACACAAACTAAACAGAGGCACAGTGAAACTAAAGGATGTCATGAACCAAATGGATTTAACAGACATCTATAGAACATTCCATCCTAAGTCAAAAGAATATACTTTCTTCTCAGCATCTCATGGTATTTTCTCCATAATTGATCATATAATTGGTCAGAAAACAAATGTCACCAGATATTAGAAGATGGAAACAATCCCATGCCTCCTATCAGATCACTATGGAAAAAGGCTGGTCTTCAATGACAACAACAACAACAGGACGCCCACATACACATGGAAGCTGAACAATGCTCTACTCAATAACAACTTGGTCAAGGAAGAAATGAAGAAAGAAATTAAAGACTTCCTAGAATTTAATGAAAATGAAATTACAACATACCCAAACCTATGGGACACAAGGAAAGCAGTATTAAGAGGAAAACTCATAGCTCTGTATGCCACCAAAAAGAAACTGGAGAGAGCATATACTAGCAGTTTAACAGCACACCTGAAAGTTCTAGAACAAAATGAAGCTAATACACCTAAAAGGATTAGAAGGCAGAAAATAATCTAATTAAGGGCTGAAATCAACCAAGTAGAAACAAAAAGAACTATACAAAGAATCAACAAAACCAGAAGCTGGATCTTTGAGCAAATCAACAAATAGACAAACCCCTAGCCAGACTAACCAGAGGGCACAGAGACAATATGCAAATTAACAAAATTAGAAATGAAAAGGGAAATATAACAACAGATTCAGAGGAAATTCAGAAAATCATCAGATCCTACTACAAGAGACTGTATGCAACAAAATTGGAAAATCTGGATGAAAAGGACTGGTTTCTAGACAGATACCAACTACCAAAGTTAAGTCTGGATCAGATAAACCATCTAAACAGTCTCATAACCCCTCAAAAAATAGAAGCAGTCATTAAAAGTCTCCCAAACAAAAAAAACCCAGGACCAGATGGGTTCAGTGGAGAATATTATCAGACCTTCAGAGAAGACCTATTATCAATACTCTTCAATCTATTCCACAAAATAGAAACAGAAGGAACACTATCCAATTCATTCTATGAGGCCACAGTTACACTGATACAAAAACTTCACAGACACAACAATTAAAAAAAAAAAAAACAAAAAAAAAACTTCAGACCAATTTCCCTTATGAATATCGATGCAAAAATCCTCAATAAAATTCTCGCACACCGAATCCAAGAACACATCGAAATGATAATTCACCATGATCAAGTAGGCTTGATCCCAGGGATGCAGGGATGGTTCTATACCCGAAAATTCATCATTGTAATGCATTACATAAACAAACTCAAAGAAAAAAAAACACATGGTCATTTCCTTAGATGCTCAAAATGCGTTTGACAAAATTCAACATCCCTTCATGATAAAAGTCTTGGAAAGATCAGGAATTCAAGGCCCATGCTTAAACAAAGTAAAAGCCTTATACAACAAACCAGTGGCCAAAATCAAACTAAATGGAGAGAAACTAGAGGCAATCCCACTAAAATCAGGAACTAGGCAAGGCTGCCCTCTCTCTCCCTATCTATTCAATATAGTACTTGAAGTACTAGCTAGAGCAATCAGACAACAAAAGGAGGTCAAAGGGATACAAATTGGAAGGGAAGAAATCAAAATATCACTATTTGCAGATGATATGATGTTATATTTAAGTGGCTCGAAAAACTCCACTAGAGATCTGCGACAGCTGATAAACACCTTCAGTGAAGTGGCTGGATATAAAATTAACTCAAGCAAATCTGTAGCCTTCCTATACTCAAAGAGAAAACAATCTGAGAAAGAAATTAGGGAAATGACACCCTTCACAATTGTCACAAACAATATAAAATATCTTGGTGTGACTCTAACCAAAGAAGTGAAATATCTGTATGACAAAAACTTCAAATCTCTGAACAAAGAAATCGAAGAAGACCTCAGAAGATGGAAAGATATCCCATGCTCATGTATTGGCAAGATTAATATAGTTAAAATGGCCAACCTGCTGAAAGCAATCTACAGATTCAATGCAATACCCATCAAAATTCAAACTCAATTCTTCATAGACGTAGAAACAACAATTCATATGGAATAACAAAAAGCCCAGGATAGCAAAAACTATTCTCCACAATAAAAGGACTTCTGGGAAAATAAGCCTCCCTGACCTCAAGCTATACACAGAGCAGTAGTGATAAAAACTGCATAGTACTGGTACAGTGACAGGCAGGTAGATCAATGGAATAGAATTGAAGAACAAGAAAGGAATCCATACACTTACGGTCACTTGATTTTTGACAAAGGAACTGAAACCATCTAGTGGAAAAAAGACAGCATCTTCAACAAATGGTGCTGGTTCAACAGGAGGTTTACATGTAGAAGATTGCGAATTGATCCATTCCTATCTCCCTGTACAAAGTTCATGTCCAAGTAGATCAAGGACCTCCACATAAAACCAGATACACTGAATCTAATAGAAGAGAAAGGAGGAAAACTCTTGAGCACATGGGCACAGGGGAAAAGTTCCTGAACAGAACACCAATGGCTTGTGCTCTAAGATCAAGAATCGATAAATGGGACCTCATGAAATTACAAAGCTTCTGTAAGGCAAAGGACACTGTAAATAAGACAAAATGGCAACCTACAGATTGGAAAAAGATCTTTACCAATCCTTTTTCTGATACATGGCTAATATCCAAGGCATACAAAGAACTCAAGAAGCTAGACTCCAGAGATCCAAATAACCCTATCAAAAAATGGGGACCAAGCTAAACAGAGAATTCTCAAATGAGGAAACTCGTGTGGCTGCGAAGCTCCCAAAGAAATGTTCAACAACCTTAGTCATAAGGAAAATGCAAATCAAAACAACCTTGAGATTCCACCTCACACCAGTCAGAAAGGCTAAGATCAAAAACTCAGGTGACAGCAGATGTTGGTGAGTATGTGGAGAAAGAGGAACATTTCTCTGTTGCTGGTCAGAATGCAAACTGGTACAACTTCTCTGGAAATCAGTTTGCTGAACACTCAGAAAAATGAACATAATACTACCTGAGGACCCAGCCATACCACTCCTGGGAATATATCCAGAAGATTCACCAACATGTAATAAAGACATGTGTCCCACTATGTTCATAGCAGCCATATTTATAATAGCCAGAAACTGGAAACAACCCAGATGTCCCTGAACAGAGGAATGGATACAGAAAATGTGGTACATTTACACAATGGAATACTACTCAGCTATTAGAAACAATGGCTTCATGAAATTCTTAGGCAAATGGATGCAACTTGAAAATATCTTCCTGAGCGAGGTAACGAATTCACAAAAAAATGAGCACAGTATGTATTCATTTATACGTGGTTATTAGCCCAAAAGTTCGAAATACCCAAGAGTCATTTCACAGCAATCATACAGCTGATTGTGAGGTGCCAGATGGAGGAGTTGGAGAAGGAACTGAAGGAGCTGAAGGAGTTTGCAGTCCCAGGGAGGGAGCAACAGTGGCAACTGGCCTGACCTCCCTATCCTCCTGGAGACTGGATGACCAACCAAAGAATGGTTGGGACCCATGGTGCTGCCCACATATGTGGCAGAGGAGGGTCTTGTTAACCATCAGGGGATCAGAGGCCCTTAGGCCTGAGGGTGTTAGATTTCACAGTATAGGAGAATGCCAAAGAGGGAAGAGGAGGGTGAGTGGGTGGGTGGTCGGAGGGAATACCCCCATAGTGGCAGGGGAGGGGGGAGGGAATAGGCAGGTTCCAAAGGGGAGATCTGGAAAGGGGGAAACATTTGAAATGTAAATAAAGTTTGAGGGAAAAAAGTTGCATAGCTGTGCTGAATTACCAGTCTCTCCCTTGAAAGTCTTTTCTTGCTATAAGAAGTAGCTAGTTCACGTTCCAATTCCCTCATTGCTAGGAGTCTTAGCTAGGGTCACCTTTATATAATTCAGGGAATTTCCATTGTCCTAAGTTTCTAGTATTTTCTAGAGATGCATCCTTAACACAGTTGTGTCTCCCAATACTCCCACCCTCCACCCTCAACTCATCCCTCATGTTCTCATCCCCATACCTGCCCCCACTGAGTCTCCTCCCTCCATGCACCCCATGTGTATTCTAGTTCCCATTCTGAGTGAGATTCAAGAGTCACCCCTTAAGCTTTCCTTGTTACTTAGTTTCTTTGGATCTGTGGATTGTAGCATGGTTATCCTTACTTTATGGCTAACACTTATCAGTGAGTACATATAATGTGTGTATTTCTGAATCTGGCTTGCCTAACTCAGGTTAATCTTTTCCAGTTCCTTCCATTTGCCTGCATTTTGTCATTGGTTTTGATCACTGAGTAATACTATATTGTGTACCAATGTACCACATTTTATTATCAATTCTTTCATTGAAAGGCATGTAGGTTGTTTCCAGTTTCTGGCTACTATAAATAAAGCTACTATGAACATAGTTGAGCAAGTGTCCATGTGTTATGCTTGTGCTTCTTTTGTATATGCCCAGGAGTAGTGTAGCTGTATGTTGAGGTAGATCGATTCACTATTTTCTGAGAAGCCACCAAATTGATTTTCAAGGTGATTGGACAAGTTTGCATTTCTACCAACAATGTAGGAGTATTCGACATGATCTACATTCACAAGAACATGAGTTGTTGCTTGAGTTTTTTATCTTAGTCATTCTGAGAAGTACAACACAGAATCTCAGGGATGTCCTTGGTAACTAAGGATTTTGAACATGGATTTAAGGGCCTCTCAGCCATTAAATTCTTGTGTTGAGAATTCTCTGTTTAGCTCTGTACTCCATTTTTCTTTTCAGTTATTTGGTTTTTCAATATCTAATTTCTTGAGTTCTTCATATATTTTGGGCATTGGCATTCTGTCAGATGTAGACTTGATGAAAAAAAATTTCCCATTTTGTAGGCTGCCATTTTGTACTCTTGACAGTGTCCTTTGCCCCTTATAGAAGCATTTCAATTGCATAAGTTTCAATTTATTAATTGTTGATCTTTGTGCCTGAGCTATTGGTGCTACATTCAGGAAGTCTTCTCCTGTGCCAATGAGTTAAAGACTATTCCTTACATTGTCTTCTATCATACTTAGTGTATCTGGACTTATACTGAGGTCTTTGGTCTACTTGGTGTTAAATTTGTGCAGGATGTTCAATATGCATCTCTTTTCATTTTTCTACATGCAGACAGCCAGTTAGACCCACACCATTTGTTGAAATTGCTTTATTTTTTTTTTTTGTTATAGACTTTTTGCTACTTTGTCAAAAATCAGATGTCCAAAAAGAGGCTGTCTCTTATCAGAGACAGAGGAGGTTCACCCTAAGAAAAGACAGCATTGCCTGTCTCCCAGGAGACCATCTCTAAACCAGATCACAAATCTCTACTTGCCTCCAGGGAGACTGGCTACAATCTAAGACACCCAGGCCAATTAATACCAGAGATAAACAAATGGTGAGGGGTAAGTGAAAAATCATAAGAGACAGAAACCAATGCAATTTGGTACCATCAGGACCCATTTCTCCTACCACAGGAAGCCCTGGGATACCAGAAAATACCCTAACATGCCAGAAAAGGAAGATAGTGACCTAAAACCCCGTATCATGAATACAATGGAGGCATTTAAAGAGGCTATGGATAAGTCACTTTAAAAAATACTGGAAAGCAGGAACAATCCTTTAAAGAAAAATAAAAATAAATCCCTTAAAGAACAGGAAAATACAATCAAGCAGGCAAAGGAATTGAACAAAATGGTCCAAGAACTGAGAATGGAAATAGAAACAAAGAAAACACAAATGGAAATAAACCCTGAGATGGACAACCTAGGAAAAAGGTCAGGAGCTACAGATAAAAGCATCACCAACAAAATACAAGACATAGAAGAGAGAATCTAAAGGGTAAATATAAGTGATACCATAGAAGATATTGACACATCAGAAATTACAAAGTGGAAAAAAGTACCTAACCCAATTTATCCAGATAAGTGATGACACAATGAATAGGTCAAACCTAAGAATAATAGGAATAGAAGACAGTGAAGAATCCCAGCTCAAAGTGCCAGAAACTTCAACAAAATCATAGAAGAAAACTGCACTAACCTAAAGAAAGAGATAGCCATAATTGTACAAGAACACCAAATACAATGTACCAGAAAAGAAAATCCTTTCACCATATAATAATCAAAACACTAAATGCAAAGAACAAAGAAAGAATATTAACAGATGTAAGGGGAAAAGGCCAAGTAACAAATAAATGCAGTCCTATAAGAACTGTACCATATTTCTCAACAGAGACTCTAAAAGTCAGAAGATACTGAAAAGATGTCATCCAGACCCTAAGAGAATACAAATGCCAGCCCAGGATACTATACCTAGCAAAACGCTCAATCATCATAGATGGAGAAACCAAGATATTCCATGTCAAAACCAAATTTACACCACACAGTTTGTTTTATTAATCCAGTCCTACAGAGCATACTGGAAGGAAATGTCTAAACCACAGAGAGTAAATACACCCAAGAAAACAAGAAATTAAGCATTTAACAAAAAATCCAAAAGAAGAGACACATAATACCACCTTTGACAACAAAAATAAGAACTAACAATCATCTGCCTTTAATATCTCAGCATCAGTGTACTCAACTTCCCGATAAAGAGACACAGGCTAATAGAATGGATACATAAACAGGATCTAGCATCTTGCTGCATACAAGAAACACATCTAAGTGATAAAGACAGACACTATCTCAGAGTTAAATGATGGAAAAAAGTTTTCCAAGCAAATGGTCCAAAGAAACAAGCTGGAGTTGCCATTCTAATATCCAATGAAATAGATTCTCTAAAAAAGGTATTAAATAAGATCAGGAAGGACACTTTATATTCATCAAAGGAAAAATCCACCAGAAGGAAGTCACAATTCTGAACATCTATGCCCCAAATGCAAGGGCATCTAAATTCATAAAAGAAACTTTACTAAAGCTAAAACACACATTGAACCCCAAACAATAATAGTGGGTAACTTCAATATAACACTCTCACCAATGACTGAATTATTGAAACAGACACTAAACAGAGACACAGTAAAGGTAACAGAAGTTATGAACACAATTGACTTAACAGATATCTACAGAATATTTCACCCCAAAACAAGAGAAATGGTCAAACTCAGGGTGGAAATCAACATGTTAGAAACAAGGAGAATGATATAAAGAAAAAACAAAACCACGACCTGATTCTTTGGAAAAATCAATAAGATAAAATGAACCCTTAGTCAAACTAACTAAAGGGCAGAGAAACCGTTGGATTAACTGGCTGGTGTGGAGTGTTCCACCCCAGGCACTCAGGCCTCTCAGAGAGGCGAGATGTGGGCAGTTTGACAGCACTCACCCCACACAACGCTGGGCGGGTATCAGGCTGTGAGAAGCCCCCACTGAAACACCTCCCAGAGGTGGAGTAGTATGGCCTGGGATCCTGGGGATCACAGGGAAGCATGCTCCGTCAGGTTCCCATGTTCTTGGCCATCACAGATGACACTGCATGCTGCAGAAGAGCTGAGTATGAAGTGGAAGCCGCAGGCCGAACTTAAGCTGGGCGGAAGGAGAGAGGCAGGGAGTAGCATGGCTGGATCCTGCGGGGACTGTGGTTGGCAGCTTGACGACAGCTAGCTCACTTGGTTTGGTTTGATGGCTTCCGTGGCTGGGAATACTGGAAGGCCTTCTGCAGGAGACTAGACACTGCTCATTAGACAAAGGCCTGTTCCATTGTTCCTCACGGCATATCCTGATGAAGAAAGACAGTCCAGAGTTTCAGGGCATTTACTGTCATAGTGGAGAGTGACATAGGTAAATCCGGACACCCAGGGACCTCAGGGAGGGGTGAGGTTGAAATAGTGCCTGGGAAGGGGAGTGTCTAAGCCTCTAGGCGCCTCATTAACTTGGGCATGTCTTGGGGCTACTTGACCATGCCTCTATCTGTGGAAGGGCTTGGGGCTAAGACCTATGGAGAGCTCTGGTCTCGTGTCAGGATCCTGGTTTCTAGGAGTATGGCAAAACGCCTTCTGTCCCTTGCAGGGTTTTTATCCTCTACTGGGTTCTCTGCCGGAGTTTAAGCCAGTGCTCGACCAGAATCAGGCTATCTTTTACAGTCCCACATTTACCCCTATTTACTTTTTAAAAGAGAGGGGTTACTGGAGTCACTGTGTCATTTGTAGTGAAAATTTTGGGTGGAGTGGCAATATCAAAAGAAAACACTGGGCAGGTTGGAGGGCTAGCACAACTAAGCCAGAAGGTAAGGAGGGCTAAGGGTGGGGGACGGGGAAGAAAAGGGATCATTGAATCAATTAATTGCTCCATGGATTATACAGTTTGAGGGTAATGACATCAGTTTTGAACAACATTAAATTAATCTAGATAGACATCATGTTTTCCTTACTATCATGTAACCTCCCCCAAGTTCAGTAGCCATTTGGCTTTGGCAAGGGAGTTCATCTCTACCTGGAAGGTCCCAAGTCTCCTCTGTAGGACTCAGCAAGTGTCTCTGGATCTCAGTGTGTGTCTCTGGAGTCTAAACTGGTGGATGGCAGCTTTGTTGTCCCAGACAGGTCCCAGGAGATGGCATTGTCTCAGCTGGATCTGTGGCAGCAGCACTGTCCTTCTCTTTTGTGGGGATAAGCCTGTAGGGTAATCATAACAGAGGAGCAGAACCCCAGCAGGGGGATGTCTGTATAGGGTGGTTAAGCCTGTAATGCTTTGCTTGGGAGCACATCGTGGTCTGTTGTATGACCCTAGAAAAGCAAGGGTGTTTGAGGAATTCAGTCCTGGAAGGCATCTTTTAAGTCTGCTTTTGATGGTTGAGGAAGAACAGTTTGTCTGTGAAAGGAAACTGGTTCTTAATTAAAGATTGAAGAACTGGTGATCAGCATGGTTAATTGATATGTGGCAGTAGATTAGGTGACTTTTGAACCTTAAAAATCTTCGACAAGTTGAAAGACTTTTTGGACATACATCACGAATGCTAGGGAGAAAAATAAACATCTTAATAAAGAAGCAAGAAAATTTTGGGTTGAGAAGCACAAATACTGCTTCAGGTATTCCTGTTAGGGAGGAACAAAGCCTGAAAACTTTTGAGTTAAGGGTATCAGGTCGGGGGGGGGGGGGGGGGGGGGGGGGGGCTTTCCATTGTCTTTGATGGGCTTAGGTGCAGGGGTGAAGGGCCACTCTGCCACATGACTATGCTCTAGCAAACAGGTCCCTTTGTATTCCCCATTTGTTTTTCTTAGCTGCTATATCCTAAATGTAAAGCAGAAGGAGAAGAAATGCCAACCTTGAAGAAAAGCTCAAAGGAAGAAACACAGTAGTTTGATAGGACAGCCAGGGCCAGAGTGAGTGAGAGGCAGCACCCATATTTCTGTTCTGTCTTTCTAGCCAATGCGGTGGTAGCCTGCTGGACAGTGAGAGGGCAAATCTGGCCTCTTGGCCTGCAGAGACCTCAAGAAACTGAATTTCTTGGCCACAGATGGAGGAAGCAAGGAGCTCGGGGCCAGTGCTGCTGTCTGAAAAGCAGCTCCAGTAGCTATGCAGGAGCCCTCGTGATGGGACTGGGGGACGGACGAAGCTGACCAGGAATACTCAGAGAGAAAGGAAGATCTGAGGAAGGTCTAGTCTTTGAACTAGGTTGAGCATTGCTCAGGGTCCTTGAGCAATCTGGAGTTCCAATGTGGGTCTTTGTGGGTGAATCGACAGCTGGCGGCACACTTTAGCTGGGTTTGTCCCACGTTGTTGGCACCAGTTGTTGGATTAACTGGCTGTGTGGTGGAGTGAGGTCCTACATTCCACCCCAGGCTCTAGGTCCTCTCGGAGAGGTGGGATGCAGGCAGTTTGATAGCCCAGGAATGGAGGAGCACAGTCTGGTGTCCCAGAAATAGCAGGGAAGCCGGCTCAGTCGGGTTCCCATACTCTTGGATATCCCAGGTGCTGCTGGATGCTGCAAAAGAGCTGAGAATGAATTGAGAGCTGCAGGCCGAACCTAGCCTAGGCCAAAGGGGGAGGGGCAGGGAGGAGACTGGCCATATGCCTCTGGGGACCAGGTCTTTGGCTTGGTGGCTAGTTGGGTTGGTTGGTTTGGTGGTGGCCGGGACTTGACGCTTAGTCAAATACCTAATGGAGAACTGCAGCCACATGTCAGGAGCTGGTTCTAAGAACATGATAAATACCTGCTGTCCTTTGTAAGGTTGTCCCTTGCTGGGGACCTCCTACTGGGTCCACTGGGGTTTAAACCTTAGCTCAACCAGAAACCAGGCTGCCTTTCATGATCCCACAAGAAACAGTATCCAAATTAACAAAATCAGAAATAAAAAGTGAGACTTAATAGCAGAAACTGAGGAAATTCAAAAAATCATCAGAACCTACGACAAAAGCATGTACTTCACAAAACTGGAAAATCTAGATGAAATGAAAGATTTCTAGACACATATACCAAAGTTAAATAAAGATCTGTTAAACTATCTAAACAGTCCCATAACCCCTAAGGAAATAGAACTCATTAAAAATATCTCAACAAAATAAGCTCTAGGCCAGATCTCCATAGTACAGAATTCTAACAGGTCTTCAAAGAAGGGCTAATACCAATATTCCTCAAGCTATTCTATATAAGATAAATAGAAGTAACACTACCTAATTCATTCTCTGAAGGCACAATGACTCTGATACCTAAACCACACAAAGAGACAACAAAGAAGGAAAACTTCAGACCAATTTTGCTAATGAATATCAATGCAAAAATACTCAATAAAATTCTGGCAAACCACATCCAAGAACAAGTCAAAACTATCATTCACAACAATGAAGTAGGCTTTCTTTTAGTGATGCAGTGATCACTCACTATCTGAACATCCATTAAAGCAATCCTCCATATAATCAAACTCAAAGAAAAAAATCACATGACCATCTCATTAGATGCTGAAAAAACATTTGACAAAATACAACATCTCTTCATTTTAAAAGTCTTGGAGAGATCAGGAATCCATGGTACATACCTAAATATAATAAAAGCAATATATAGCAATCCAACAGCCAATATCAAATTAAATAGAAAGAACCTAGAAACAATATCACTAAGTCACTAAAATCAGGGACAAGTTACCCACTCTGCTCTCTTCCTATCTATTCAATACAGAAATATAGCTAGAGCAATTAGACAACAAGAGGAGCTCAAGGGGGTATAAACTGGAAAGGAAGAAGTCAAAGTATCACTATTTGCAGATTGTAGCAGAAGTTCCCTAGTTGTCTCTTGATTGGTCAATAGAGACAGCAGAAGCCAATTGTTGAGCAAAGGATAAGGTGGGATTTTTCTGGGATGAGCAGAAAGAGAGGAGGATACAGAGAGGATTGGGAACTGGGATCAGGTTGTGGAGTAGAAAGGAAGTAGCACACATGTAACTCTCCGGAAGCAATATTTTGCGGCCTCTGAAGAGAGTGGAGGCCAAGGAGAACTAGCCAGGGTATTCTTAGCCCAGCCTTTGAGTTATCTGGTCAGTTTTAAAGTATAAAAGTCTCTAGTATATTTCCTTCCTCAAGGCTAAAGGGAGCTGGGTGAGATGGCCATTACCAGCACCAGGCAGGGAACAGAGACCCGAGGTGCTTTGCGAAGCTAATCCTGGGAGTTGGGTGAGACAGTCATTGTTGGCACCATGCAAGGAGGAACAGATCGTGTTCTTGGGAAAATACCAGCCTGAAACATGGCAGTAACTGTTCTCAAAGCATAGGTGGGAACTTGGCAAGGCATTAGCTAGCTGTGGGGGCTGAATAAATGGCAGGCAAGCAGCTGCTAGTCTCAGAGCATAGCCGGAGCCAAGCGTGGTTTTTAAAGTTACACAAAACAGTATATGATATGATATGATAGTATAAATAAATGATCCCCAAAATTCCAACAGAGGACTCCGACAGATGATAAACAACTTCACCAAAGTAGCAGGATATGAAATTAACTCGAACAATTAGTAGCCTTCCTTTATACAGGTGAGGAAGAAGCTAGAGAAACAACAAGCTCCACAACAGCTACAACAAAGATAAAATAACGTCAGATAACTCCTAGCAAGTCTTTATGACAAGAACTTCAAATCTCTAAAAAAGGAAATTGAAGAAGACCTCAGAAGATGGAAAGATCTCCCAGCTCATGGATTGGTAGGATTAACGTAGTGAAAAAGGCCATCGTACAAAAAGCAATTTACAGATGCAATGCGATCCCCATCAAAATTCCAACACAATTATTCTGGGACATGGAAAGAGTAAACCTCAACTTCATATGGAAAAACAACAAACCCAGAATAGCCAAAACAATCCTCAACAATAAAAGATATTCTGGGGAAAATCACCATCCCTGACCTCAAGCTATAGTGATAAAACCAATAGTGATCAAAACCACATGGTATAGGTACAGAGACAGACAAGTCCATAAGTGAAATGGAATTGAAAAGCCAGAGTAAACCCACATAACTATGGACACTTGATCTTTGACAAAGAAACCAAAAACATACAAAGGAAAAGAGAAAACATTTTAAATAAGTGATACTGGTCTAACTGGCAATCTGTATGTAGGAAAATATTTATCACCTTGTATGAACCTCAAGTCCAAGTGGATCAAGGACCTTAACATAAAACCAGATACACTCAATCTAAAAGAAGAGAACTTTACAAAATGCCCCAAACACATTGGCACAAGGGAAAATTTCCTGAACAGAGCCAAATGGCTCAGGTTCTAAGATCAAGACTTGATAAACGGGAGCTCATGAAACTGAAAAGCTTTTGTAAGGCAAAAGACACCATCAATAGAACAAATTAGCAACCTACAGATTGGGGGAAAAAATGCCACTAACCCTAAATCCAATAAAGGGCTAATATGCAAAATATATAAAGAACTCAAGAAGTTAAACTCCCAAAAAGCCCAATTTAAACATGGGGTATAGAGCTAAAAAGAGAATTCTCAACAGAGGAACCTTGAATGGCTGAGAAACACTTAAAAAAAAAGTTCAAAGTTCTTAGTCATCAGAGAAATGCAAATTGGTGAGATTCTACCTCATACCAATCTGAATGACTAAGATAAAAAAAGTAAATGACAGCCCATGCTGTCCAGGATGTGAGGAAAAAGGAATACTCCGCCATTGCTGGTGGGATTGCAATCTGGCACAGCCACTTTGGAAATCAATCCAGCAGTTCCTCAGAAAAGTAGAAATAGTTCTACCTGAAAACCCAGCTATACCACTCTTGGGCATATATATGCAAAATATGCCCCCAACGTACCACAAAGACACATGCTCCAGGATGTTCCTAGCATCCATATTTGTAATAGCCAGAATGTGTAAACAAACCAGATGTTCCTCAACCTGAAGAATGGATACAGAAATCGTGGTTTATTAATACACTAGAATACTACTGATCTATTAAAAATGATGATATCATACATTTTGCAGGCAAATGAATGGAACTAGAAAATATCATCCTGAATGAGGCAACACAAACCCAAAAGGACATGCATGTTATTAACTCACTGATAAGTGGATATTAACAAAAAATTATAGAATACCTAGGATACAACCCATGGACTATAAGAAGTGTAATAAGAAGAAAGTCCTAAGTCAGGATGCTTCAATCTGAATTAGAAGGGAAAGAAAATAATCATGTGAGGCAGAGATAGTCTGGGACCTAGGTGGGGGAGTAGAGGGAGGAATTGGGAAAAGGATCAGGTTGTGAGGGGAGGGGGGAACAGGAGATAAGTCTAGACAGCCAAGAGAATGAATGAAAATAAGCAGCCTTAGGGGGTGAGAGGTGGGGGAACCATGTAGAAAGTACCAGAGACCTGGAAAGTGAGAGACTCAGGAATCATTGGGAATGAACTTAGCTAAAATGTCCAACATTTGGGAGAGGAAACTGAAAGAGTCCACCTCCAATAGGCAAGTGGAGGGACTGGGCAACTAACCCACAGTCAAAATTTCTGATCTAGAATTATTCTTGTCTAAAAGAACTGCAGGGGCAAAAATAGAAAAGAGATTGTAAGAAAGGTGGTCAGTGACAGGCCCAATTTAGGAATCATCTCATAGGAGGGGGACCACCAAGGCCTGACATTATTTTTGATGTTAGGATGTACCTAAAGACAGGAACCAGGAATGGCTGTCATCTGAGAGGCCCTATCAGCCGATGTCTAAGACAAACAGAGATACTAACATCTAACCATTGGACTGAAGTCAGGGACCCTGTTGTTGAATTAGAGGAAGAATTGAAGAAGCTGAAGGAGAGTGTGACCCCATAGGAACACTAGCTCTTTCAACTAACTGGGATCCCATAAATCTCCTAGAGACTGAGCCACAGACCAGGAGCATCCATCAACTAGTCTGAGGGCCCTGGCACATATGTATCAGAGGTCTGCCTGGTCTGGCCTCAGTGGGAGAAGATGAATGTAATCCATTAGAGACTTGAAGCTGCAGGAAAGCAGGAGGCCTGAAGGGGGAGCACCCTCATGCAGGCAAGGGTGAGGAGGACTGGAATAAGAAACTGTGGGAGAGGGAACTAGGATGGAGGATAATGACTAGAATGTAAATAAATAAAATGATTTACCAAAAAACCATATGTACATAGACATGTAGATTTACTTTTGTTTTTTTTATTTGATTACATTAATCAATCTGTCTGTATTTATGCCTGTACATGCAGTTTTTATTATCACTTTCCTGTAGTACAGCTTGAAATCAGAGAGAGTGATACCTCTAGAAGTTATTTTATTGCACCAGGATTGTTTTAGCTTTGCTGGGTTTTTGTTTTTCAATGAAGTTGAATACTGCTCTTTCAAGGTCTATAAAGAATTAACTGGAATTTTTATGGGAATTGCATTGAATTTGTAGATTGCTTCTGCTAGGATGGTTATTTTTACTCTATTAATCCTACCAATCAATGAGTGTAGGAGATATTTACCTTTTCTGATATCTTCATCAATTTCTTTCTTCAAGGATCTGTCATACAGATCTTTCACTTGCTTAGTTAGAGTTACAGCAAGATATTTTATATTATTTATGGCTACTGTGAAGGATATTGTTTCCATAAATCTTTATCAACCTGGTTATCATTGTATGTTGGAGAGCTAAAGAACTTGTTTTCAGTTAATTTTGGATCCAGCCACTTTATTTGATGGTGTTTAACAGCTGCAGAAAATCCCTGGTAGAATTTTGAGGGTCAGTTATGAATACTATCATATCATCTGTAAAGAGCAATACTTTGACATTTTCCTTTTCAACTTTTGTTGTCTTATTGCTCTAGGTAAAACTTCAAATACTAAATATTAAATCAATATGGAGAGGGTGGACAGTCTGGTCTTGTCCTTGATTTTAGTGGAATGTCTTTAAGTTTCTCACAGTTTAATTTCATTTTGGCTATCAGCTTGCTGAATATTGTCTTTATTGTGTTTAGGTTATGTGCCTTGTATCCCTGATCTCTGCAAGGCTTTTATCATGAATGGGTCTTAGATATTGTCAAAGGCTTTTTCAGAATTTAATGAGATGATCATGTGATTTTTTTTATTTTGTTTGTATAGTGGATTACATTGATGGATTTCATATGCTGAATCATTCCTGCATGTCTGGAATAAACCCTACTTGATCATGGTGGATGATGTTTTTGATGTGTTCATGGATTCTGTTTCTGAGTATTTTATTGAACAGTTTTGCATCAAGGTTCATAAGAGAGACTGATATAAAATTCCCTTTCTTCATAGAGTTTGTTTATGGTCTATAGGGGTGACTGTGGTCTCATAAAATGAATTTCACAGTGATCCATCTATTTCTGTTTTGGGGAATAATTTGAGTATTGATATTAGCTCTTCTTTGAAAATTGCAAAGAATTTTGCAAAACAAAAAAACAAAGAACAAGCAAAAACTAAAACAAAACATAAACAAAAACCAAAAAACTATCTGGCCTTGGTTTTTTGGGAGGAGTTTGGGTTTTTGGGAGGAGTTTGAGTAGACTTGATAACTACATGTTTTCTTTAGGGACTATAGATTTAGATTGTTTATGTCATCTTGATTTACCTTTGTTAAGTGATATCTATCAAGAAGATCATTCATTTAGTTTAGATTTTGTGGAGTCCAGCTTCTTTTGATATGAGACCTAATGATTCCTTGATTTCGTCAGTATAGGTTGTTTTGTCTCCCTTTTCATCTCTCATTGTTTTAAGTTAAAAATTCTTTTAATTAATTTGGCTAAGACTTTATCTATGTTGTTGATTTTCTGAAAGAATCAACTCTTTGTTTCATTGATTGTTTCAATTGTTCTTTTTTCTAATTTATTGATCTCAGCTCTGAGTTTGATCATTTCCTGCCATGTTCTCCTGGTTGTGTTTATTTCTTTTTTACCTAAATCCTTCAGGTGTGCTGTTAAATAGTTAGTATGTTATCTCACTTATTTCCTTATGAAGGTACTTAGTGCTAAGAACTCTCTTTATTGCACTGTTTTTATTGTGTCCCATAAGTTTGGGTATATTGTGAATTCATTTTCATTGAATTCTAGAAAGTTTTTAAATTTTTTTATTTCTTCCTTGACTCAGTGGTTGTTGGGTAGGGAGTTGTGCAGTTTCCATGAGTTTGAAGGTTTTCTGGTTGTTTTTTTTTTTTCTGTTGTTGTTGAAGTTAAGCTTTAATCCCTAGTGGTATGACAAGATATAGTGAATAATTTTAATTTGCTTGTATCTGTTGAGGCTTGCTTTGTTATCAGGTATATACCTAGTCAATTTTGGAAAGTTTATTGTAAGGTGTTGAGAAGAAGGTATATTCTTTTGGTTTTCGGTGAAATTTTCAGCAGATATGTTAGGGACATTTAATTCATAAAATCTGTTAGCTTCATTATTTCTCTGTTTAGTTTCTGTCTGGATGTCCTGCACATTGGTGACAATGGAGTGTTGAAGAATGTATGGAGTTTGATGTATCATTTAAGCTTTAGTAATATTTCTTTTATGAATGTGGGTGCCCTTGTATTTTGGACATGGGTATTCAGAAGTGAGATGTCCTTTTGATGGATTTTTCCTTCGATGGGCATGAAATGTCTTTCCCATCCCTTTTGATTACTTTTGTTTGAAAGTCTATTTTATTAGATATCAGAATGGTTGCTCCATGTCTATCTTTGATGCTTAGGTATATTTCTGGTATGTAGCAGAATTATGGATTCTATTTTCAATTCTATTCTGTTGACCTGTGTCTTTTTATTGGAGAATTGAGTCCATTGATGTTGAGAGATATTAATTACCAATGACTGTTAGTTCCTGGTATTTTAATGTTGGTGCTGAAAGAGAGAGAGAGAGAGAGAGAGAGAGAGAGAGAGAGAGAGTTTGGTTTTGGTTTCGGTTGTGGCAATGTGGAAGTATTTATTTCCTTTGTTTTCTTGGATGTAGTTAACTCCCTTCTATTAGAGTTTTCCTTATAGTATTTTCTGTATAACTTGATTTGTGGATGCTTTTTTTCCCCATGGAAAATCTTGTTTTCTCTCTTAATGGTGATCAAAAGTTTTGCTGAGTATAATAGTCTGGGCCAATAGCTGTGGTCTCTTAAAGTCTCCAAAATATCTTTCCAGGCCCTTCTTGCTTTTAGAGTCTCTGTTAAGATGTCAGGGGTGATTCTGATAGGTCTGCCTTTATATGTTACTTGATCTTTTTCCCCTGTAGCTTTTTATTTTCTTTCTTAAAGATTAATTTGTTTGTTTGTTTGTTTAATGTATGTGACTACACTGTTACTCTCTTCAGATACACCAGAAGAGGGCATCAGATCCTTTTACAGATGGTTGAGAGCCACCATGTAGTTGCTGGAAATTGATACCTCTACACAGCTGAGCCATCTCTCTAGTCCCCTTATATCTTTTCTTTTTCTGGAATTCAATATTTAGATTCCTATATGGTAGGAGGATTTTCTTTTCTGTCCAATCGACTTTGTGTTCTATAAGCTTCTTTTATGTTTATATGTATCTCTTTCTTTATGTTGGGGAAATTTTCTTCTATGATTATGTTAATATTTTCTAGGTCTTGGATCTGGTATCATAGATGCAGATGGTTCTTGATCTACTTATTTTACTTTCTTTAGTAAAATACCAAGTAATAAAAGTGTCAGGTTTTTTTTCTATAACAAAATACCACTGTCAAAAGGAAGTTTATTTTAGAATAAAGTTCCAAAGAGGCAGTCCATAATGGCAAAGGAGGAATGCCAACAAGTAGCTGAAAAGGAAACTTAGAAATCACATTTTTAACATCACATAGAAAACAGAAATAGCACACCAGCTGTGGGGTGAGACAATAAACTCTCAAGCCTGTCTCCAGCAGTGAACTTTCTTTATATCTTAAAGTCCCATAACAGTCATACACAGTGTCATCAACTGCAGACTAAGTGTTCAAATATATGAGCCTATGGGGAGATTTCTCATTCAAACAATCACACTGTTCATGTAACAGTTTTTCAGGAATTTTTTAGAAAATTCCATGCTGTGTTGCATAATGTCTTTGTCTATGCCCATTGTACATTTATTTAGAATTCATACATCTCTAGAGTTTGCTTCTTGTATGTTTTTCAGCAGTAGTTTGTTCCTGTCAAGGTGAATATTCATCAGTTGACATGGTTCAGCATGATCTAACTGTTCTTTTTGGATATATCTTACAGTATTTGTCTCTTTGATTTATTTCTCAACTTTCACATTATTTTTACAACTTCTGACATGCTACTAGGTGCTTGTGATTGTCTGCCCTTAGAAAAATTCCCCTTTAGTAAATGTGACTAGGAGATGTTATCAGAAAATAAATGCAACCCAAACTCTAGAGCATTGTAGATTGAAGATGGATCTTATCCTTTAAGGTGGTCTGCCACCAAAAGGTGTAGTTCAGATGTAGACTTTGTTGGTTTGAATGAGAATGGCCTCCATATGCTCATATATCTGAATGCTTATGAATGTTTAATAACCAGCCAGAGGAACTGTTCAGAATGATTAGGTGGTATGGCCTTACTAGAGGAGATGTGACACTGGGGGCAGGTTATAAAGTTTCAAAGGCCTGCACCAGTACCAACTTCTCTCTCTTTCTCTCTCTCTCTCTCTCTCTCTCTCTCTCTCTCTCTCTCTCTCTCTGCCTTTGAATCATGAAATAAAGCTCGCAGCTACTGTTCCAGTACCACACCATGAAGACCATGGACTAACAGTCTAAAATTGTATGTAAGCACTTAAATAAATGGTTTCATAAAAATTGCCTTGGTCATGATTTCTCTTTACAGCAATAGAACCATAGCTAAATAAACAAAAAATTCTAACCAGGAGAAAGTCCTTTGAAGAAAATGATAATAGGTAATCTCTTGCACTTTGCATATCAAAATAGAGCACATTCAAACTATTTGCTATATTATGCCTCTCCCTACCCCACTCTCCTTTGATTATTTAGAAAAAAAAAAAACTTTATTTGTATCATGTCAAGCAGTTACACGCTCTTGTCGGAAACATGTATGTATTTATGTAAATGTTCTTCGCAACACACAAAAAATAGTCCTTAAAAAAATGATACCCTATGTGTGCTAATATTTTCAGATAAATTTAATATCATTCATTTTGTGCATCACATGCCTAAATATAAGCAGGCTTTAGAGTCTTACAGTACTTGACACAAATATAAGTATTTTATAAGTAGGATCAAGTGACCAGAAACACCAAGAGTTCTAGAGAACTGAATGACACTAAAGGAGATAGGAAACAAAAAATATTCAAGGAGAAAAAACTGAACTTTAAATCATACATAGGACCATCTTGAGCAAATTAACTCAGTGTATACAAAAAAATAAATAAATAAAAGCTCATATCCAGTAGAAGTAACCCATCTAATTATGCATTGAAATACTCATGAACAGTACTCCTGAATTGATATGATCATAATTTTCAACCATGCCAACAAATTGTAGAATATAACATATTATTCTTTCTTATTAATTTTACTATGTGGGGTATTTAGATAACATGGTGGTACATGCTTATGATCTAAGACACATTTTGAGTTATTTTGCCATTTAGGTGATAGAGCATATGCCAAAATTCAAACAGTATAGTTTCATAATTGTAACTAAATTAATATTGGCAAGTTGTTGCAGTGTTATTTCTGATTATTACTAAGAACAAGCTATTTCTCAATTTTGTCGTAGTTCATTTCATTGGTAAACATATAAGTCTGAAGGGCAGCATCATAAACAGAGTATCTAAGATAAATTATAATGAAAATATAAGAAAACTTTGTATAATTCACAAATTTACTGTTATATTTCTTGGTCCCAATAGCCAATGAATAATTCCTGGGGAAAAAAATCTACTTTCCAAATTATCCAGTCTCCAAAAAGCATCAATTTTTTTCTTTTTTTGAAAAAAAAATTTTTGAGATTATAATACAATTACATCATTTTCCCATTTGTTCCCTCCCTCCAAATACTCCCATACACCCGTCCTTCCTTCTTTCAAATTCGTCACCTAGTTTTCCTCCATTGCTTGTTGTTTCTTGCATATATACATGTATGTCACTAAATATAACTTTCTCAGTCTGTACAATGTTACTCTTATGTTTATTTACAGAGCTGTCCATTGGTATTGACTTATCAGTTTGTGAGAAACCATAATGTTCTATCATAATCTTGTTCCATATGAAACAATGGCACAGATTTGTAGTCTTGAAGACCATAACTATGTGAAAATATTACTGTTTTCTAGGGACTCCTGTGGTCAAAAAAATTTTAAAGTATAACAGTGTTTTAATGATTAGCAGATTTTATAGAAACTAGTTCTTGTTAGGAATGTAAACATTTATTTACAGTCCAAGCTACATAGATTGTTTGATATGACAGGAAGGAGAAGGCAAGTACCACTTGATCTATTTTATATGCTTTAAAAAAAAACATTCTCAATTTTGTTTGATATTCTGATTTGAGTTTACTAAATATATACCAAGCCAAAATAAAAGAATACATATCAAGACATAAACAAATTTAGATTTAACAAACCATCCTCAAATTGAGTGGTTAAAACATTCAGTTAAAACACCAAATAGGTGAATAGTATTCCATTGTATAAATGAACCACATTTTCTGTAACCATTCTTCCATTGTGGGACATCTGGGTTGTTTGCAGCTTCTAGCTATCACAAGGCAACTATGAACATAATGGAGCATGTGGCCCTATGGCATGGTGGGGAATCTTTTGGATACATGCCCAAGAGAGGTATAGCTCATTCTTCAGATAGATCTATTTCCAACTTTCTGAGGAACCTCCAGATTGATTTCCAGAGTGGTTGTACCAGTTTACAATAACACCAGCAATGGAGGTGTGTTCCTCCTTCTCCACATTCTCACCAACATGTGCTGTCACCTGAGTTTTTGATCTTAGCCATTCTGATTGCCATAAGGTCAAATCTCAGGGTCATTTTGATATACATTTCCCTGATGACTAAGGACTTTGAACATTTTTTTAATGTTCTTCTCTGACATTTGAGCTTTGTTTGCTATCGATACTCTGTTTAGTTCTATATCCCATTTTTTTAATTGGGTTGTTTTGGGTTTTGGAGGATAGCTTCTTGAGTTCTTTATATATTTTGGATATTAATCCTCTATCAGATGTGGAGTCAATGAAGATTTTTTCCCAATCTATAGGTTGCTGATTTGTCCTATTGACTATGCCCTTTGCCTTACAGAAGCTTTTCAGATTCATGAGTACCATTTATCAAATCTTGATCTTAGAGCCTGAGCCTTTAGATTTCTGTTTAGGAAATCCTCCCCTCCCATGCCAATGAATTCGCAGCTCTTTCTCACCTTCTCCTCTATTAGATTCAGTGAATCTGGCTTCATGTTGAGCTCCTTGATCCACGTGGATTTGAGCATTGTGCAAGGTGCCAAATATGGTTCTATTTTCAATTTTTCTACATACAGACTACCAGTTATATCAGCACCATTTATTGGAGATGCTTTCTTTATTCCATTGTATATTTTTGACTTTTTTGTCAAAGATCAAGTGTCCATAAGTGTGTGGGTTTATTTGTGATAGCCAGAAACTGGAAATAACCCAGATGTCCCACAACAGAAGAATGGATAGAACATACATACATACATACATACATTCATACATACATAATATATAGATAATAGAGATAGATGATATATAGGTAGATGATAGACAGATAGATAGATAGATAGATAGATAAGAGAGACAGAGAGAGAGAGACAGAGAGAGAAGAAAGGAGTTGATACTGAGGATGGTAGTACTTATCTGTAATCCTAGTATTCAGATGTTGGAGTAAGAGGGTTGACATGAGTTTGAGACTGTCCTGGAACATAAAGCAAGTACAGATCTGCAAAAATTACATAAAAAGTCTCTGTCTCACAATAAAACAAAACATTCATAACAACAACAAAAGGGGGGTGTAAAACAGCAGAAAACAAATTCTGGCAAGGATGTAAAGAAAATAGAACAAATAATTATACACTGTTTGAAATATAAATTAGTTTAACAAAACAGTGCAAATCAATGTGTCATTTTCTCAAAAAAAAAAAACCATAAAAACAAAAGCTAGAACTATGTGTTCTTCTGTACACTCCAGGTTAATATTCTAAGTAAATGAAGTCAGAACACAATAGAGATACCATCACCCTCAGATTTAGCATTTATATAGACACAGCAGCTAGGACATAGATCTGTTTGGGAGCTTGTCAACAGATGAACAGATAAAAATTACATAAAGCATATTCAGCTACAAAGAATATTAAATTCTGTTCACTTTCACAGGAATGAAAGGAATTAAAGGTTGTTAAATTAGGTGTAATAAGCCGTAGTAAAAGTGCCAAATATCAGAGGTTTTGTATCATCTATGAGAATTGAAAATAAAGACCTAAAATGAAAAAAAAATACTTCTAAGGGATTATAATGAATGTTGTGACTAGAAAGATGACCCAGGGGATAAAGGCACTTTCTGCCAAGATTAACAACCCAAGGACACTCCCCAGAACTGACATATAGAAGGAAACACAAAATCTCATAGGTAATCCTCTAGCATCTACAGGTATGCCACGTCTTGTACACACACACACACACACACACACACACACACACACACACCCGGGGAGGAGAGAGAGAGAGAGAGAGAGAGAGAGAGAGAGAGAGAGAGACATGTATATATAGAGAGAGATGATGGATGGATAGATTGATGAATGGATGGATAGAGATAGATATGTAGATAGATGATAGGTAGATAATAGATAGACAAATAGATAGATGATAGGTGGATAGATAGATAGATAGATAGATAGATATTTAATTAAATAGAAAAGACCAAGAGAACATGAGGTAAGAGCAAGAGAGAAGAGTTTAAAGCTTGGGTTGATCACAAAATCTTATATACATATGTGAGAATACCACAGTATAATCTTTTAAGTATACAATTATTATGAGCTTTTATACAATCATCACAAGTTTTAAAGTATATGATAATATAAAAATATGCATTCATCAGAAAAAATAGTAACAATGCTGCATGTTCATAGCATGAATTTGAGGCTCACATGGCTGGCTTCATTTTTGACTGAAACATTGCTGTCAAGGGTAGTGCATTTAGCTGCAGATATCATTCCTTTAACTCTAGAAACAACTGATTCTAAATTATCAACTTATTTGAGGATTAAGAATGCTGAATCTTCAATATGTAGTGTAAAAATATGTTGTCATGCTTACATCTTGTCAGGATAGCAATTGATATAGTGCATTCATCGAAACATTCACCAAGAAACCAAAAGCAAAGCAAATAACAATAGGAAACACAATAGTAGTGGGTGCCATTTTAAATTTCCCTGATTTAGAACTATAGCTCTAAATCATGGCATGGACCAGGTATTCAGATGTATTTCTTCTCTTGGTTTTTAAAATGCATGTACCAAAAGTTGTCACAGATCCACAGAGCTACACTCCAAGAATTGCCTCACTGAAAAGAAATGTGGTATTATGAAATACTTAGTTGTCTCACAAGTTTATAAACATAATGACAGAAGACCACTATGACCAGGATATTATTTTAAAGAGCAAGAAAAGGGACTTAATCAGATTTAAATAGAAGAAAATTTGAAAGGGGGCCAAAAAGATAATTTTAACAGGAGAGGTTAATAAAATGAGGATTTACCAAGAAAAGGACCATGGGAATGGAGGAAGTACAGATAATAACAACTTACAATAACTGAAAACCAAAGTTCTAATGACAGTGAAGTAGACAGGAAGGGGGCAAGAAGAAGAGAAGTTTCTAACAGGAAAATAGCCTGAGGCATTCAAAGTTTAGGCATCCTTAGTAACAACGGCAAGAAGTAAAGGTGGGGCAGAGAATTTAAGGTGGGTAAAGATAGACACGTGACAGATTTACTTATGAGCACTTTGTATTTGAGGTTCCTTCAAGTAATCCATGTGGAGCTTTCCAGAAGGAAGTATAAATCTGGGTTGGAACTTAGAATAGATATTGGAACTGGTGACACACACACCCTCAGCAGCATATGGTGCCTTCTAGCCTTTCCACTTAGAATTTTATTTTCAATAAAGAAAACAAGCCAAAGAGAATGTGTGTTTATTTCCTTCTGTGATCATCTGTCTGAAAAATAGAGGTTATCTCTTTTTATGTAATTTGTTAAAACATCTTGAATTTCTAAGACAGGAAAAATAAAAAAGAGAATCCCAAAGGACTACTAGATACATAGTGATTATTTCGATTATATGATATTTTTGAAATGACAGTAAAATACAAAGTTTCAGAAATGGAAAACAGACTAATGACAGCCAGAGTTGGATTAGTAAACCTAATCTTTAAGTACTGGAGAAAGTGAGTGGGGTTATTAAGAGGCAGCATGAGGGACAATTGAGAAGGCAGATTTGTTGTATACTTGAAGGTATGACTCCATTGTGATTAAATTATGTATAACTAAACACACACAAATGCAAGAATAATCATGGAAATTGAAGTTGATATTGATATGTTCTATTAAAGTAGATATCTTGGTTGTAACACTACACTATGGTTTTTAAAAAGGTACCATTAAGGAACACTGAATAAAACATATGCAGGATTCCTATCGCAATTTTTGTGAATGTCAATCTAAAACTACTTGAAAGTAAAAGGTTTATTTTAAAAAATATTTAAACAAGGTGATTTAGAATGGAGAAAACAGTGTACAAGATCTCCCATTTTTTGTCATCTTTCCTCAAGTTCTTTCTCACCTCTGATATGATTCTTTCTTGCTTCTTTATTTTAAGTTCCAACCACAGATTTATTCTTCCTTCCATCTTTATCTTGGGTTAGCAAACCGAATTATTAGTATATTGAAGGACATCCCTGATAAAGAAGCAAGCTTATGAGGACAACAGGGTCAAGAGAGAGGGAAAACTATTTCCCAAACATAAAAATGACTTGGCTACATTGTGATGGAATTGGGTAAAGATTTTGGAGGAGTGGAGAAAACAGAGAACAAGAGAAAATGATTGGCTAGTCCTGAGATAGAGCAAGGCAATGTAAGGCAAGTTCCAGTGGAAATTGTTACTAGTATGATATTTGCTGACTAATAGAAAGAGAATAAGAACAGACCTCAGGACCTTAGATTTCCCATCTTTATGATTCACCTCTATCTTGTGCTAGTAAAACTAATCATTAGTATGTAGGATACCCCTTGAACAGTGACCAGAAACTTTCTCAGAGCTCTATAGCAGAATGCTTATCCACAGCCTCATATTTTCATGAGAATCTCTAACTGGCTTATAACCATTTAGCATTTTTATAAATACCAATCAAGAAAAACAAAATCAGAAAGTTCAAAAAATTGTTACCATCTACCTATATTTAAGGAACTATGACAGATGGGATAATTTTGAGACCTTCCTGCTCCATGTTCATGCCAAGTTGACTACCTACTTTATTATTAAATCTGAGATATCATCTATGGGGAATAAGGTACACCTAAACCCAACTTCTAAGATCTTTTATTGTTCCACCTTATTTTTTTTTTAATTAGGGTCTTGCTCAGCCCAGAGTTCAGATTGGACAAGGGTGTTAGCCAATGCTCTCAAGGTATTTTTTGTCTCCATCTGTAGAAGTGGGGTTATAGCTATGCAGTACTATTGGACCAGGCTTTTTATGTGGGTGCTGAGGATCCATGCTTAGATTCTCATGCCCGCTGAACAAGCACTTAGTCTACTGAGCTAAGTTTCTAGCTCCAAACATGAGCTATCTTCTATTTCTTCTGCATCACCAGCAAGTTCGCCTTTAGTGGTAAGAATTATCTACAAAGTTCTACATATTATAACATCTCTCTTCCTAAAGAACAAAGTCTCATCAACGCAATTGAAAAGTTTCTCATAGCTGTGCATTTAAAAGAATGAGCTTTTTGCAGATGTCTACACCGTTCAAGTTTCCTATCACTATAAGTTGTGTTTCTGCACCTGCTTCACAGTCTGCATGAAGGATGCATCCTCTAACAGTCCAGTCATCCACATAGTGATGGAACATCTGTTTCCTTTTCAGTACACTCTTAACCAGATGTTCTAACTGAGTTAACTTTCTCTAATAGGAACCTCTCAAGAGAAAGAGATATTCTCGAGCTGTTAATTACTATTATGTGTTTAAACTATGCCTCTTTCACTACATTCATAGCATTGGTAATTCTTATTAGCATGTATTTTTTCTATAAAAATTTCCAGTTTTTACATTATTATATATAAGTATATGTTGACACGTATGTAAATAGTCATCATGAATGTGCAGCATCTTACTTCTCTGAAAGTCAGTTAGTCTTTCATATGGAGAAGACAGCTCTGTCACAATGGTCATCTTGATCTCAAATATTTTATGAAGAGCTCTGGGAACTGTTCCTCCTTTCTTCTTAGATTTCATTTGTGAATGCCTCTGTTCAAAAAAAGTGAGATTCTTTAATATTTGTTTTAATTTTTAAAAACATTTACCATAGAATTCAAAGGCTGGACATCAACCTGGGATAGAGCCAGGCATAGGAGGTTAATCTGGGAAGAAGTGATGAGACAGATGCATGACACCTGAGCACAAGTAACCAACCACATGGCAAAATTTAGGTTAAAGTAAGTTGGTTATTTTCAGTTATGATGTAGTCAGAGAAGTGACTAGCTATATGGACAAGTTATTTGTAAATATATTTTAAGTCTGAATCATTTCTGGGAGCATGGGCTGAGACAAAGAACTAGACACAACATTAACATAGTATAGTTTAAAATCAGGAATGGTGAGATATCTAGAAGTTCTTTCATTGTTTTAGCTATTCGGTGATTTTTGTTTTTCCACATGAAGCTCAGAATTATTCTTGCAAGATATGTGAAGAATTGTATTGAAATTTTGATGGGCTTACATAGAATCTGTATATTATTTTTTTAGAATGGTCATTTTTACTATGTTAATGTGACTGATCCATGACCGTAGGAAGTCTTTCCATTTTCTGATATCTTCAATTTTTTTCTTCAAAGACTTGGAGTTTTATAACACATTTTTCACTTGCTTAGTTACAGTTACTGGAATATATTTTATGTAATTTGAGGCTGTTATGCAAGGTGTTGTTTCTCTGATTTTTTTCTCAGTCCCTTTGTCATTTGTATATAGGAAGACTCCTGATTTTGTGAGTCAATTTTGTATCTAATTACTTCCTTGAAAGTATGTATCAACTATAGAATTTATAGAGTCAGTTATGTATACCATCAAACCATCTGAAAATGCAGATACTCTGACATCTTCCTTTACAATTTGGATGTCCTTGATCTCCTGTTGTCTTATTGCTGTAGCTAAGACTTAAATACTACATTTTATAGGTATAGAAAAAAATGGACAACCTTGTCTTGTTCCTGATGTTATTGGTAGTGCTTTAATATAATGTTGTGTACAGGTGTGCTGTAAACTGCCTGTATTATGTTTGTCACTTGTATCCCTACAATCTCTAGGAGTTTTATTGTGAAGGGATGTTAGATTTTATTGTGAAGTGGTTTGAATATGCTTGGCCCAGGGAGACACACTATTAAGAGGTGTGGTCTTGTTAGAGTAGGTACGACCTTGTTGGAGATAGTGTTTCACTGTGTTGATAGGCTTAGAGAGCTTCCTCCTAACTGCCTGAGGATGCCAAGTTTCTCCTGTTTGACTTCAGATTATCAAATAAAACTCTTCTCTCCTCTAGCTCCATGCCTGACTGGATGCTGCCAGGCTTCCTGCCTTAATGATAATAATCTGAACCACTAAATTTATAAGCCAGCCCCAATTAAATGTTGTTCTTTATAAAAGTTGCCTTGGTCATGGTGTCTTTTCACAGCAATGAAACTTAAGACAAAGGCCTTTTCTGTATGTAATAAGATGATCATATGGGGATTTTTCCCAGTCTGCTTATATGATGGATTATATTTATAGAATTTTGTATGTTGAACCATCTCTGCATCTCTGGGATGAAGTTTGTATGATCTCTGTGGGTGATCCTTTCAATGTGTTCCTAGAATCTTTGAAAGTATTTTATTGAGTGTTTTTGTATCTATGTTGATAAGAGAAGCAGTTCTGTTATTTTCTTTCTTTATTAGGGCTTTATGCTGATTGGGTATCAGGGTAACAGTGGACTTGTAAAATGAATTTGAAGATGTTCCTTCTGTTTCTATTTTGTAAAATAATTGAAGAAGTATTAACAATAAATTGGCATTAACTCTTTGATAGTCTAGTAGAATTCTGTACCCTGTTTTTCTTTTTTCTTTATTTATTTAATTTTTATTTATTAATTTTTTTACACTCTAGATTTTGTACCCCCTCATTCCACCCTCCAACTGTTCCACCTCCCATACCTCCTCCCCACCCTACTGTCTCTATGATGTTGTCCCTACTCACTATGCCTCACCCCACCTGACCTCTAAACTCCCTGGGATCACCAATCTCTTGAGGGTTAGGTGTATCATCTCTGATTAAACAGAGACCCAGCAATCCTCTGCTGTATATGTGTTGGGGGTCTCATATCTGCTAGTGTATGCTGCCTTTTTGGTGGTCCCGTGTTAGAGAGATCTTGGGGGCCCAGGTTAATTGAGACTGTTGGTCTTCCTACAGGGTCGCCCTCCTCCTCAGCTTGCCCTGTTTCTCTTAACTTTGGTAGTTACTGTTTGCAGAAAAAATTACTCATTTAGATTAGATTTTCCAATATGGTGGATTACAACATTTTAATGTATGACCTTATGTGTCTCTGGATTTCCTTGATGTCTATTTGTTCCCATATTCTACTTCCAATTTAGCTAATTTGAGTATTTTATATCTGGCTTTTAGTTAATTTGGATAAGGGTTTGTCAATCTTACTGATTTTTTCCCACTCTTTGTTTCATTGATTTTTTTTTTTTTAATTTTTCTCCTTGTTTATATTTTATTGATTTCAGTTGTGAGTTTGATTATTTCTGTTATCTACTTCTTTGGGGTGTGGTTTTTCTTTTCTATTCTAGATCTTTCAGGTGTGCTGTTAGGTTGCCAGTAGGAACTCCCTCTAGGTCCCCCCGCCCCCCATGGGCTCTTAATGCTATGAACTTGCTTCTTCAAACAGCGCAAGTATATGCTGCTCTTTCCTATATCTTCTGATTATCTCTGGTGTGATGTCTATTTTGTTAGATATTAGAATGGCTACATCAACTTCCTTCTTAAGTCCATTTGCTTAGAATATATTTCTCTACCCTTTTACCCTGAGACAATCAATATTGAAATATTTTTCTTGGATACAACAGAAGAATAGATCTTGGGTTTGCATCCATTTTGTCATACTATGTCTTTTTATTGGGGAATTGAGACAATTGATATTGAGAAATATCAATGAAAAATGATTGCTAATTCCGATTTTGTTGTTATTGTTGTAGAGTATATGTGTGTGATTGTGTGCACGTGTGTGTATGTTTCCCTTGTTTTGATTTTGCTAGTGAAATTATTTATTCCCTGTGTTTTTGTGGTTGAATTTAAACTCCCTAGGTTAGAGGGTTGTTGTTGTTGTTGTTGTTGTTGTTGTTGTTGTTGTTTTTCTAGCACATTCTGTAAGGCTGCATTTATGGATACAGTTCAAATTTGGCCTTATTGGGGAATATCTTTTATTTTCCACCTAGAGTGATTGAAAGTTTGGTGAGATATAATAGTCTGGGCTAATATCTGTTGTCTCTTAAAGTCTACAGCCCATCTGTCCAGGTCCCTCTAGCATTTAGAATCTCCACTGAGATTTCAGGAGCATTTCCATTAGGTCTTTCTTTACATGTTACTTGGACTTTTTCCAGTGTATGTTTTAATCATTGAGCTTTGTTTCTTTACCTTCCCTTATTTCTATTAATCTTATATTTAGCCTTTTAATAGTGTCCAAGATTTCCTGAACATTTTGTGAGTTGATTTTCTGTGACTGGCATATCCATTTCTTCTAACATATCTTTAATACCTGAGGTTCTCTCTTCCATCTCTTGTATTTTGTTGGTAAAGTTTGTCTTTGTAATTCCTGTTAAAAATCCTCAATTTTTCATTTCCATAATTTCCCCAGTTTGGGGTTTGGTTGTCTTTTTATTGATTATATTTCCATTTTTTAGTTCTTGAACAGCCTTGCTTGTTTCCTTCTATAGTTTGTGTTTTCATTGATTTCTTTAAGGGATTATTTATTTCTTCCTACAGTGTGTGTTTTCTTGCATTTCTCTAAGGGATTTATTTACTTCCTCTTTTAAACTATTATCATTTGCAAACAGACTGTTTAAGGGGTTTTTCTTGTGCCTCAGATATGTGAGAATATTTAGGGACTGCTGTGGTAGTGGGGCTGGGCTCTATTGGAGATATATTGCCCTAGCTGTAACTGATTTTGTTTTACACGGGTATTTATGCATCTGGGATTGGGATGATTATAGGTTTGGGGGCTGGTTTCTGGATTTGTCTTTGTTAGGTAGGTATTTTGTTCCTTGATTTCTGTTTCCTGACTGGATTTTAGGAGAGTGTGATGGCTTTGTGCTATCTTGTAGGGTTTTTGGGTGGTTTCTTTTTTTTTTTTTTTTGGATCTGATATGTGTGGCCATTGGAAGTTCTAAGCAAAATGTATTGGTGGGTATTGTGAGCTGACACATAGGAAAGCAGATCTGCTAGGACTTTTCAACTAGGATCTGCTAATTTAGACTCTTGGAATAGGGTAGACAGTAAGGAAAGGTCATCTCAGAAGTTCTGCTATAGTATGGGGGAGGAGACTCATTGATTGTATTTGGAAGAACAGAAGGGCTAGGTGAGATCAGTAGACAGCCTACTAGCATCCCTGGCTGGAGTGGCCTTTCTTTTAGCAGGTAGTGCTTGCTGCATTTAGGGCCTGGAATAAGCAATGAGTGGGGGAGGGAGTTGGTGGAGGGGAAGTAGGGCTAAAAGGCAACAAAGGCTGTAGCAGGTGTTATGTTGCAGAACAGAAGTGAGACTACTAAATCTAGGGAATCACAGGAAGAATGACGATCTACATTCAGCATACCCAGTTTCCTGATCACAAGAATTTGTGAATTTGTGGTCTAGGAGGGAAGCTCTATGGGTTTCACAGGATATACTGGCAGAGCTACAGGTAGAAGGGAGGCTTTAGTAGGTATTATATTGCAAAGATAGACTTTTGATATGATTTGGAGAGAAAGAGGGAACAGTGAGGATCTTCAGTTAGCTTACTTGTTTCCTTGGCCTGCTATCACCTGTTGGTGGACAGATTCAGAAAGGAAAGGGAGACTGTTTAGCTACAGAGCTGGAAATGGCATTGGGAGGATTTGTAATGCCATTTTTATGACTATCAATAAATCCCTAAAGTCACAAATAATACTAAATCCTTTATTTCTTACATGCCCTGAAACACTGCCACAATGTTCCAGAGCCATTTGTCCTTTAGTGATTTTGCCATGACTTCTCCATTGCATCATTATTCTTGTGTTTGAATAAAGTACTACAATACCATAACATCTAGTTACAAAAATGGCCGCCATGTGACTAGCAGGAAGGTCGCATACACATTGTATAAATACCACTTAAAGCAATCTCTGAGACAAGGCATGATGAGTTTTAATGCACTACTCAGAACAATTAAAAATTTAAAACATCTGAATATATTATATATGGACTTCTGTATTTACTATTTCTTTGCCATCATTAAATATAGGAAACTGAAACTAAGCAAAGCAAAATCATGGGACCAAAAGAAACTGGTATGTGTCTGGAACTCTTCTAGAGCTAACAGTGGGGCCAGGTATATTCTATCCATGGATACTATGAAAGGCTCTTCTGCCCTGATCAGTGTGATCTAAGCATTTAGCCTGAAGATAATGAGAACAATAAAAATGAGCAGTAGAAACTGTTAGACCCTTGCAACATGGCTGTGAAGAAGATAAAAGAAACTTAATAAAAAGAAGGCAAGGAACTAGGTTGATAGCACCAAACCTCTCACCAGTTTCTCACATAATTTTATTCTATTCTTTCTCTCATGTGTGTGTATATATGGTTTGTGTATGAGTGTGTATGTCCTTGTTAACATGGATGTGTATATGTGTATATGCACATGTGTGTGCATTTGGAGGCTCAAAGATGACTTAAAGATACTTCATCAATCATTCTCTACTGTATTTCAATATAACCTAGGTATTTCAGATATAGCTGTGCTATGTTTCTCTGGAGTTTCTCTGTTTCTGCTTTCTGGTGCTATAAATACAGTTAGGCTGCCATGTCCACTAAGCATTTACAGAGGTCTAGAATCCTAGACTCTGGTCCTGAACCACAGAGCCAGCACCTCAGCGCAAATATACTCTTTTTATTTAATCATATCTTTTTATATGACCTCATTGATATAAATATACAAATTGTTTTCTAAAACTTAAAAACTTAAAATATGTTATACCTAAATAGTTAATTTATCAGCTTACCATTGCTTTAAAATCCTAATTAAGAAGAAAATTAAGATGTTGGTTATATTAAAAGTAGACACATTAGAGTATCTAATGAATTTAGAAATATGCATACATATATGTGCACACATGCACATACTTAAATGAGGGTAGGAGATATTATCTTAGGACAGAATTATGGGGCTTCTGATGCCAAAATATCATCACTAGATATGAACAAAGCCCCAAATGAAGAGTCAATGATTTTTACAAAATCATCCTCAAGTCCATAAAAGACAATGCACATAACTGTTACTACACATCACACATTAGACATTCCATCTACACCAGAGCTACTGGAAGACTAATAACACATGGCTCATAACTGTGGCTAGCAACATTCATGAGTTTTAACATTGAAGTAGTCTCATTTGTTTACTTCAATTTTTGTTCGGTAGTTTCATTGCACACAGTATTATAGTACATGAGGATATCTTCATGCCTTTTACTCCTTCTAGATTTTTCCCCAAAATTTCAAGAAATCACAGAGATACTTGCACATCATTGTTAATTCCATAACTATTCACAATATGGAGCCAACTGGCCAGCATTCCATGTAGGCTCTGCCCCACAGTTACCTGGCAACAGTCAGGTATGTCTGACTCACTATAAACGGGGCTGTTTGCCTCCTCCTCACTATCTTATCCTCTTAGTCTGTTACTCTCTGCCACTTCTCCCCCTGCCCTTCCTCTCTCTCTCCCCACCTTCCTCCCTCCTCCATCTCCATGGTATTGGCTGTCCTCTCCTCTCCTCTTCATTCTCTCATCCTCCTTCTCTTCCTCTTTTTCTTCCTCCTCCTCATCCTCCTCTTCCTTTCTTCCTCTGTCTCTCCGTCACTCTTTGTCTCTCTCTGTCTCTCTCTATCTCTCTGTATCTCTCTCTGCCTTTCTCTGTGTCTACTCCCTCCTCAACACCCCTTCCCATGTCCTAAATAAACTCTATTCCATACTATATCCATCATATGGCTAGTACCTCAGGGGGAAGGGATGCCTCAACATGGGCCCAAGGAGGCACCATACTTCCTCCTGTACCATACCTCACTTCTACAAAATCATATCCTTGGCTCTTTTTCTTTCTTAAAAAACACAACAAACCCCCACTGTCCCAAACAGTAAAATGAGTAAAGAAACTGGTATACGCATAAAATGGAATTTTTCAGCCATAAGAAAAGACATATTTTCAGAAAACTAGACACAACTGGATATAAGAATATTACATGATAGGCTAGAGAGATGGCTCAGGGGTTAAGAGCAGTGACTACTCTCTCAGAGGTCCTGAGTTCAGTTCCCAGAAACCACATGGTGCCTCACAACAATGTGTAATGGGATCTAATGACTTTTCTGGTATGTCTGAAGACAGCTACAGTGTGCTGGAGGAGGAGGAGGAGGAGGAGGAGGAGGAGGAGGAGGAGGAGGAGGAG